>CP139506.1:300971684-301533951 GCA_021014915.2 Artemisia tridentata subsp. tridentata
TATTCTACCCTTTTTCAGTAAGGGTGTCTTCTTTCTCATGATTCATTGATCTTGATTCGTTTTAAGATTCCCTAAGCCACAGCTATGTTTCCCTACACTTTAGTTCGTTTGTTTGACTCATTTTGACTTTGACGTTCAATATGACCATTTTGCTTTGAGCCTCTATGATGATCCATTCGATATTCGTTCGCACCTTGTGATATTAGTATTCGAAACACTTGATACTTCGAGGGTTCATTTGATTTTGGTAACTAGATGTGAAAACCTTTTTAATTATAACATGGAAATGTTTTGAGGAAAACTATTTTTAAAATGATGTTTATGAAATATGCAATACCACATTTATTTGGAATCTTACTAAACTTTTATGAAAATTACTTTTAAAGACTACTTTTGTGAAAACAGTTAATAAGATCACTTTTATGAAAACCATTTGATAAAGATTTCTTTAAATGAACCATTTGATTATGAACCTTTTATCAGTTCGTTTGGACTCATTTGACATAGATATGGGATATGACCCTTTGGGATTTGAACCTTTGATTTGAACCTTTGGCATTTGAACCTTTGATATGAACCTTTGATATTGGACTTTGACTATGATTCGATGACTTTGACTATTTGAACCTTTGCTATGATTTGGACCTTTGACCTTTGACCCTTCAGTTTGATACCCGAGCCAAAATTTGTTTCCTAGCCATGAAGGTAACATGGCCATGTCATTGATGCACCGATGGCATGACTCTAGTGTGGTTGAGTGATGTTCCACACCGTCCCCATTTGCTACTACATGCGCGCTTTATTATTTATATTGGCCAGGATTATTTGTTTGGGGGGCGTATGGATGCATCCTAGATTTGTTTTGTTTCGAGGGATATATCATGATTTGATTTGATTTGATTTGGTGACTGATGATGAGTGCAATCCACGTCTTTCACAAGTTCGGGAGCTAGCTACTCCATTTGAAGAATGAGGACACCCCTCATATTATCTGATTATCTGAGAGGTCTCCCCTCTATATGATTTTGAGGATATGGTTACTATATTTGATTTGTTCGGGCTCGTGGTGGATTACTGACCTTCCATTTTCCCTTTCCTACTTTGTACCTTTGTCTATGCCTTATATTATTCCATTGCTATACCATATTTGTTCGTTTGCTTTTGCTTTCATTTTCGTTCATTATATATCTGTTCACTGGGCTTTTTAAGCTCAGCCGCATTTCTTTTCCTGCGGCAGGTTTTAGTTGGAAGATGGGTATGAGTGAAGAGACTTTTGGACTTAGAAGACTTGATAGTTATTTTGGCCTAGAGATGATTTGAAGTTATTATATTGTAGAATTTGTATTCGCATTTGTAACCTTGTAATTTCAGTATTTCATTTGTAACCTTTGAGATTCCTTGTATTACTGTAATGTATGCTTTGTTTTGATCTGATATGAAACCATTAGTGTGACATCTTTACCCTTGTCGGGTTGGGGTGTTACAGTAACCCTAGTGATAACCCAAGATCACTCATATTATTATCTTAATAATATTGAATCATTTGGTGATAAGCTTTTGTTGTTCATTATCATATAACAAACACAACTGTTCCATTTTCATAACCATAATAACCTTCTAAGTGTGATTAAGTAGATTCCGCATACTTAATCATATTCATTCAATATATCATATACACAAAGTACAAAAGGTTTAACCACCTTATAGTGTATCGAATCCTCATCACTACACATTATAATATCTCTCTCTCTCAAATCCTCCCCTCCTCTCTCTAGCCGCCAACCTCCACACCACCACTTCTGCCACCACACGCGCTACCATTTCTGCCACCACACGCGCGCGTCTTTAAAACAACGATTCACACGACTTCTGTGTGAATCGGTGCGTCTTTAAAACAAATATTAAAATGGGTTTAGAGGTAAATGAATTTAAAACGTGTTGGTATCATCATCTTGGTGTTTTTACGTGTTTATATTTTCAGATCTATACGTTTGAGTCATAAGCTCTTGTAAGAAACTATGTTCGAGCTTAATCTGAGCTTATTCCGAGCTCATTCAAGGGATTATACTTCGACTATTTCAAGACCGAGCGTGTTTCCGAGCTTATTTGTGACTTCTTGTTAATTTGGATTTGAGTAAAGTTGGTTTAGGTTTTAGTTAGGATCGCGAATTGATGGATTTGGGGACAGGTTTCCTTCGTTGGGCCGCGCTGGGAATCAGGCCGAGACCCTTGTGGCTCGGTTTGATCTTTATTGGGTTTGGATTTGTTATTTTGGACTTGAAACCAAGTGTGATCCGATTGTGTATGGGGTGGCGTTTTGGTGGTGGTCGGAGGTTGGTGATGATGGCCGGAGTTTGGCGGTGTTGGTGACCGGAGGTTGGTGGTGGTGATGGTTGTTTATTGGTGGCAGTGAAGGTGGTGATGGTTGGTGAGAAGATTGAATGGATTTGTATTTTCACTAAATCCAGTAGTGTTGGTGGCTTTGTATTTTCAAGAAAAAATGAGATTGAATGGATTCGTGATTTGGGTTTCTTTTAATCAGTTGGGTTTTGTTCAAAACAAGAAAAAGATTGAATCTTGTAATGGTAATGGAAGTTTAGTGAAAGATTGATGAGGATAATAAGATTATGTTAAGATTGTTGGTATATTTGTGGCATTTTTAATTTATTTTATAAATTGTGTTAATATTATGTTGGTAAATTAGATTGATTTATGTAAAGATTGTTGGTTAAGTTGCATTTTGATTTTTGATGATTGTGTTAAATTTGGGTCAAGTGTGGTTGATGGTGATGATGTGGTGGTTGTAAGACCACTTGCAGCGGTGCGTTAAACATGCACGTTAAGGACCAAAAAAGCAACGTTAACGCGCGTTAAGGGGCGTTAAGCGTTGGAGATAACGGGCGTTAACGCTGCGTTAGGGGCTGCGTTAACACCCTAACGCAGCGTTAAGGGGTGTTCTTGCCAAAAAAAAAAAAAAAAAAAATTTACACTAGCGCCCCCTCCTTCTTACCGTTGGAACTTTTGAACTTTTGCAATTTGGCCCCTCTGAGTTTCTAGCCGTTAAACATGCGCGGCTAAGTTTTAAAAAAAAAAAAAAAAAATTCAAAATCATTTTTAATCCCCTATAAATACCAATTTCACACCATATTTTTTTTCACACTTCCACAACTCAATACACAACATATTTACACTATTTTTTCAACCTTCAACCAAAAAAAAAAATGTCTGGATTCAACCTAAACGATGACGGATCGTTCTTAGATCTCTTAGGAACACAAGTTAACAACCCCAATGTCGGCTCATCTTCTAACCCGAACACACTTGGCTTGTCGGACGAAGAAGTTTACCAACAACATCAACGAATGCTCTATTACGAACAACAAACCAACCTAAACACCCAAAATTTCTCCAACATCAACTTCACCCAACATTCACAACAATCTCAAACCGCAACCAACGAAGTTCCCGAGACTCCAACGTCTCCACCAAAGAAAACCAAGTTCGGGCGTATCAAACGAAGGTCGAGAAAATCAAAAAACCCTGAACCGGAGGATGATGCTGATGAAGAGCCCGTTGCCAACAAGTGCAAACGTTGGAACCCACAAGAAGAAAAGGTGCTTGCTCAGTGCTATGTTGCAGCGTCGGAAGACGGACATGTGGGAAAAAATCAAAGCCGGGATACGTTTTGGCAACGTGTCCAACGTGAGTTTAACCGAGTCAACTACCAACAAAGGAACAAGGATATGCTCCAAAGCAAGTGGAGGACTTTGAACCGTGACTGTTCAAAGTTCAACGCTTACTACAAACGTTCCAAACGCCAAGAAAGAAGTGGCGAAAGTGAGCTTGATATCCTGAAACGTGCCCGTGAAATGTACCGGGACGAACACAAAACCGCTCCTTTTAGCAACGAGGAGGCTTGGGAGGTTCTACGCAGTCATGTGAAGTGGGACACGCCGGAGCCAGTTGATTTAACCGGCGAGGAACCACCAAGCCAAACAAATGAACAGTTGTTTGGTCATGATGAAATACCAAGGCCAATGGGGAGGCGTGCTTCAAAGAAAGCTCGATCCGAGAGCACGGGAGGAACGAGCACGGGAGCTAGTACGGGAGGGAGCTCGTCAATGCAATTCGTGGAGAATATGACACAAGAGTATCGTCACAAACGGGAAATGGCAATAGCCGCGTATCGGGCTACAAAAGAAAAGGAGGAGGCGATAACAAGGCTGGAAGAAATTAAGTTTTTGAAAGAGAAGACCGCCGGGGAGCCACCAGAGGTGGTGTGGTGGATCAACCAAGAAAAGGCTCGCATCGTGGCAAAATACAACCTCGGGGATTATGTTCCAGAGTAGATTTAAGTGTGTTATGTTTTAATAAATGTAATTTTTAATTTCGTCGTTATTTTTATTTGTTTCTTTAATTTCGTTGTAAGGTTTTTTTTTTAAGTGTGTTATGTTTTAATAAATGTAATGTTATGTTTTAATAAATGTGTTGTTTTTAAAAAAAATGAAGTAGTTTATAATTTAGGGGTTGAATTTAAAAATTTATGGGTAAAGTTGAGTTAAGGTGTGTTAAAGCTGAGTTATTGATGTGTGGGTTAAAGCTGAGTTAAGTTAAAGGGTGAAAAAGCTGACGTGGCAGGTCTTAAATTTTAAAGCTGAGTTAACTGATGGGAGTGGCCTAAGGAGTGTGAGGAGGATAAGAGTGGTGGTAGTGAAAGTGAAAGTGAAAGAGGACTAACGGTGTAAAATATATTAACGAAAGGACTAACGGGTAAACATTAATTAAACACTTAACAGTCAAACTAACGTTCCATCCAACTTAGGGACCAAACGCGTGCAACGTTTCACAAAATAGGTATCTGTGATGTAATTAAAATAAAATAGCTCATAAACATGAAATCCGTATAAACCACGAGGACTATCCGTGTAATTTTTTCTATTTTTATTTTCTCTTTTTAAGGTAAGTGAACAAATATATGTCGATCAAGAAAGAGATGTAAACACATGAAACATGATTGGGTATCGTTGATTTTATGTTAACACTAGAAACAGATGTTATCACATGCTCCACAAAGTTGTCCACATCCGACAATAATTTGGTATTATTGTTTTAATACTTCCAACAACTTGTACGTATCTGTCACCTACTAAATAACGTGTAATATGTTTGATCTATATAAAAAAACCGTTTCAAATGAATTCTATGAACTAAAAAACTGATATATTAAAAATAAGGATTGAAATCTATCCTCTCGTGTAAACACCAGTGCTTGGAGATAAGAAACAAATTTCATTCACGTTCTAGAATATGTTTCGACTACAAGTTGACAAAAAATTAATGTATTTCAATACATCATGTTCCAAATTGGTATGTTCCAAATAATGTTTAATACGCAAAGCTGTTGTTTTTGTGTTCATTCTACTACACAGCCACAGGTACGATATGTCTTCATGTACGTGTATCCATATAGTTTATATTAATAAAAAAGTCGGTCATGTATAAGCACAATCACACATTATGGCAGCGTACAATGTACAAATCCTTACGGCATGTGGTTCAAAAACTTTAGCACATTTTATGATCTGGAAAGTTAATATAAAGAGTAAATAAATAATCAGCTCAATCACCAACACACAATTAAATAACTTCTAGAGCTTGGCAAATAGTTTGAATCATAATTAATAAATCCCACATCTAGAATTTGCAATAATCCATAAACTTACTACGGAGTAAAATAAAATAAAAGCATGGTGAACTAGTGAAAAGTCTAATAAAGTTTGAGGAAAAAAATTATAATGCTGTAATTAATCATTAATCATCTACTACTATATAAAACTAAATAGACAGTAAAAATAAAAATTACCCAAAAAAGAAATAAGTTTGCCAACAATTTACAGATTGCTTTCTACTTTTAGCCATCATGAACAACCAAGATTCTTGATGTTGGTATGCTCATGAACTCCATTATAAATACATGAATCCTTGATGGGTATTTATGGGATTTCATCACTTTAGGATCTTGTATATTCTTTTTAGTAGATCTGTGAACTTTGACACTTTATTCTTCACTTGAATCTTACACAAAAACCCTAGAACAAAAAGAGAAAAATGAAGCTAAGAAAGGAAAAGGTGGTGGCTCCGGTGAGTGACGTGGAAGCTGTTGATGGTGCTGATGGTGGAGGACTGTAGTAGTAGTATGGGAAGTATGGCATAATTGGGTTGGGTGGGTTTGGTGTAGGGTAGTTGTTGTTGTTGGTGTTGGGGTTTGATGGTGGTGAAGGTGGTGGGTAGGTGTAGTATGGACCCCCAGTGTTGGATGGTGGTGGATAGTTGTAAGTGGTGCTACCACCACCACCACCGGTGTAGGGTGGTGGTGGGCAGATGGTGGTGGTTGGTGGTGATTGTTTGGGAGGTGATGGTGGTGGTGGTGAAGGTGGTGGAGGTGGTGGTGAGTAAGTAGGTGTAGGTTGGTTGCATGGGTTGTCACAAGCAGCACACATTGTGCATTCTATTTGGTACTTAGAACCAACCCATGTGTTAGATTGAGTTGATAGTGAGATTTGTGATGCAATGAGTATGAAGATCAATGTGTTGACTTTTTGGTTCTTGACTACCATTTTAACACAAGAAAGAGAACTTGAAGATGTATTGGAAAGAGAGAAAGAAGGAGGGGAATTGAAGGGGAGACGTATCAAGTATGTGCAAAGGATTTATGTAAATTCTTATCATTGAAGGCAATAGCTATTATAAATACTTTTTTATTAAAAAAAGAAAAAAACATGTACATTCCCTTTAATGGCCATGGAAATGGACCATGGTACGAGAAGTAAAATAAGGAAAGTCTTCAATTTAACTGGCAGTGACTTTGTATTCTATGTGCACATATGTTTATCGTTTTGATTGATTAACAAGATCAAACATAAAAACCTAAAGCTGAAGAGATTGAAATGTCATTTTGTTGATGTCATGTGTACAAAACAATACCAAGTTACTTTATCAAACTCGAACAACCAGAAAATAGAAACCGAGCCGATTGTTGAAGTAAAATCTTGCGCCTTAATCCGAACAAACAATGTAGGTGCTCCGGATGACTCTGCTGGGTCCTTCGGATTCTCCAAACAAACAATGTAGGTGCTCCGGATGACTCTGCTGGGTCCTTCGGATTCCTATAAGAAAGAAACACGCGTTAGTCTCGCCCCGGGTTTTATACAAAGACCAAACTCTGGCGTGGGAATGAGTATTTGATAGGATAAATAATGTAGGTGAAAGTAGGAGTGAGTTCAAGTTAGTTACCATAGAGTGAAAACTTGCTTCTTTATATAAGGGAGCTGTTCTTGTCTGTATCGGATACCTCCAAATGAGATAGTGATGCTTTTGAGCGGTAACTGCGACCTTTCTCTTTTTAGCTTCTGTTTATTCTTGCTGTTTTTTATGAACGACTGCTGCTTATCCCTTTATATCAGGTTTGACTTTTAGCCCGGAAGTTACCGTTGAGCCGAACGACCTGACCAGGTTCGTTTGGAACTGAGGTTCGTTCGGAACTGAGGTTCGTTCGTTATGTGCCGTTCGGCCACATACGCCAACATGTCCCCCCAGTATCATAGTATTGGAAATAGTGTGATACTTTGTTATAAATTTTGTTTTGCTTTTTCCGATGCGCATAGTCCGTTGACCTTGCCTCTTTTTAGCTTCTGTTTATTCCTGCTGTTTGTTCTGAACGACTGCTGCTTATCCCTTTATATCAGGTTTGACTTTTAGTCCGGAAGTTACCGTTGAGCCGAACGACCTGACCAGGTTCGTTTGGAACTGAGGTTCGTTCGTTATGGGCCGTTCGGCCACATACGCCAACATGTCCCCCAGTATCATAGTATTGGAAATAGTGTGATACTTTGTTATAAATTTTGTTTTACTTTTTCCGATGCGCATAGTCCGTTGACCTTGCGAGTTGGATTTTATGTGCAAAATGCCAAGAGTCATTATGGCTATTTGTTTAAGGAGCGCCGTTATTTTTACTACTACTCTAAGATATGGAAACGTGTGCGTGTGTTTCTATCGTGTGGATCAGGGGGTGCCACGTCGGTGTCTAACACGACTCGACGTTTTGCACTTTCCCTTTTCCGCCTATAAATAGTGTCTTCTCTTTCATTTTTACCACCGTAATTTTTCGCACTCCTCTTAGCATAATTTTTGTCAGCATTTTCCGGACGACCCCTTTTATTATCCAAAAGGTTTTTGTGTGGTTCCTTCGTCTCTAAAGGTACGTTTCGTATTACCAATTTTTTCTTTGTTGTCTCTGCTATTTGGCTATACCCTCTTTACCCAAAGCGGAACTATGTCGGGTTCGTCTCGTTCGGTTCGTGAAGAAAATGCTCCGGCGGCCGAGGACTATCAGCCTAAATTTGATATTCAGAAATATACTTCTCTGATGGATGACGAGGGTTTGGCCTTGGTAGTTAAAGAATTTGGTATACCGGAGGATTTACATCCGCGGTTACCCCCATCGGACATGACGATGGATGATTTGCCGAGTGACGCTATTGGTTTGTATTTAGAGTATTTCTGTTAGGAATATAAATATTCATATGACGACTCGGTCACCTCGAGTATTTATTAGCATTAAGTAGCTCGTAGGGTTATTAATATATATTAGTATTAGTTTAGTTATTATAGTATTAGTGGAGTGGCTCGGGTCTTTACCCACTGTCAGCTCACTCCACAGCCCACACGGGGCATCTAGTATTTGTGTATAAATACCCCTCTCCCACCAAGGGAGAGGGTTGGACCTTCACATAGTTAAATCTAATATTCTCTCTTTCTCTTCAAAGGTTCCAACTTTCTTATCAATTTCTTAATCTCATTCGGCCACAAATCTAAAGACACATACGAGCTTTAATTTCTAGTTAGTTACAATTGGTATCAAGAGCCAATGCTAGGTTCAAGTGGTTGTATGTGTTCGGATTTGTGGTTCATCTTCTAAGTTTTTTTGGTTTTTCTTTGGTTCGGCATAAAACGCAAGAAAACATCAAATTTAACCATAGTTTTGTGGTAAAAGCTTGTACTTTCTTGTTTAAAATAGTTGTATAAGCTTAGGTTAGTCGTTGGATAACTTGTATCATTCGGTTACTGTGTACTAGAGGGTATTCGAGTGGTTTTAAGACTTTGTTCTTGGCTGCGGTTTGACATTCGGACGGGTGTTCTTCGCTGCGGTTTGTCACTCGTTAAAGGATTCGTGGTTGCGGTTTGAGATATTTGGGAAATTGTAGACTATTTTTTGGGGTAATACTCTGACTGCGGTTTGGATTATAACCAAAACAAGAAAAAGACAAATCGCAGTCGATAGCGACTGTTTTGTCCCTTGCGGTTTGTCGTTTAGTGCTGCGGTTTGACGTCAGGTGTTGCAGTTTGACTCTTTGCGGTTTAGGACTTTGCGGTTTAAGTCTTTGTGGTTTGACTATTTGCGGTTTAGGTCTTTGCGGTTTAAGTCTTTACGGTTTGACTCTTTGCGGTTTAGGTCTTTGCGGTTTAAGTCTTAGCGGTTTGACTCTTTGCGGTTTGTGGTATACTGCGGTTTGAGGTTTCTGCGTTTTGCTAGTTCTGCGATTTGATCGTTACGGTTTGTCTTGTGTTACTGCGGTTTGGGTATTGCGGTTTGGTATTCTGATGTTGCGGTTTGACCATTGTGGTTTGTTGTGTGAGATTGCGTTTTGGGTGCTGCGGTTTGATACTAAAGTAATACTTTTAACTGAGACTCGACTCATGTAATCAAATCACGGTTTATTCTTGATTTTAGTAAAATCCCGCGAAAGAATCTATTTCTCGGTTTAAATCATAGAATTATAAAATCCCGTACAAATCTACATCATGACAAGCACTGCTTCTGATGACATTCAAGCCGCCGAGTCTGATACCCGCCCTCCTAGGCTTGACAGGACGGATTATGAGTCTTGCGCACAACGAATTCGACTCTACTGCTTGGGAAAAGAGAATGGTGTCAACATCCTTAAATCCATTGATGAAGGGCCCTTCAAATGGGCACCACGAGAGATGCTGTAACTACCGATGAGAATGAAGCTGTCACGTTTGGAATCGACAGGCCACGTACTTACAATGATCTTAATGAGGAAGAAAAGAAGAGATATGATGCTGACATTAGAGCCTCCAACATTGTGATTCAAGGACTTCCCAAAGATGTGTACAAGCTTATCAACTTCAACACTGAAGCCAAAGGTGTTTGGGATAATGTCAAAATGCTTCTAGCTGGATCTGAACTAACCAAAGAAGATCGTGAGTCTTAGCTGTATGATGAGTTTGAGCACTTCAAGATGAATCCTGGGGAGAACATAACTGATTACTATGTGAGATTTCACAAACTTGTAAATGACATGAGGATCATCAGGATGACTATGCCAAACATCCAACTCAACTCAAAGTTTGTGAACAACATGACACTAGAATGGGACAGATTTGTTACTGCAGTGAAACTTAACAAAGGATTGAGAGATACAAATTATGAACAGTTGTAAAACCCCAAAATTACCACAATCCGAAATGACCAAAATACCCTCTAATTTTGAAATTTTAAGAACTTATAAAATCATATGAGTAACATCATTTGCACTTAACCTAAAGTAACAAAAACCTAAGTTACCTAACAAGTTAAATTAATAAAACTTACATTATGACTTAAGTATCACCAAAACAAGTTCACTACCTAAGGTTCATAATAGGCGACATTTCATGTGACCATAAACCTCCAAATTTCGGCTGAGATCAAATTAGAAGGGATAAGCACACATTAATTTTGAAAGATATCAATTCCTAAAAGTTTGGCCTTTCCTTGTTTAACCCCAATCAAGAAACACGGTTTCCCCATTATTCTATAATACCGAACATAAGTTTTTCCCTCACTTTGCAAAAACCCTAAAAATCCTACAATCAAAAACTCGGCTACCATTGTTTCCCTCCTGTCGATTCACAGCAGCAAAAAGGAGTTTTGTGGCCTCTATTTGGTGGTTCTATCGTGGTGCTACAGCCGGTTTGTGGTGGTGTTTTGATCATGGGATTAAAGGCTGTCGAAGGGAGGGTTTTGCTAAGGGTTTTCGGCTGGGAAAAGGTGTGGTGTTCGATCCTTGTTCTTCCTCTTCTTTTGATCACATCAAGGGTAACAATATTATCCTTATTCAATACAACCTTATTTGGCTTGATTCTTGTTTCGTTCTTTGTTGTTCTTGTCGAATTACACTACACATAAGATCATAAGAAAAGTTACATAAAATCATAACTTATCACATAAAATAACGGTCCTTGAAAACCCTACATAATCGACCTATGTAAACTATTATTGATTCGATTATTATGTACATGTTAAAACATGTAAGAGTCGATCTATGGTTGTTTTGTATCATGTGTTATTGCTTTGTGTCAATAGAAAATAGTTGGAATCATAAAACCTAAAGAGATCACATAAAATCATGAACCTAGTTACTGTCCAGAAAATTAAGTCGAATTGGGAAGGGTCTATCTTGATGATGGTAACGTGTTTTTGAGTGTTTCTTGGGTCTAACATTAAGTTTAAGAAAAGAGCTTTCTGAATATATAAGCCTTGAAATTTTTAGAGGTCAGGAAGATATACTTTTTGACTTTACAAGTTCAAGAGTCAAAACTAAATTCGGATATCTGGAAAATCAGTCCGTGTTTTTGATTTTTGGTTTTCAAACCATGTCGAATTAGAGGATGAAAATTTGTAGGATTCATAGTTCATATGTTTAGTAATTACTGGAATTGTTGTAGATTTTTCTTAATTATTTTGATGGGGTAAATAAATACAAACTTTTCTTATGTATAATCTGATCAGAAATCTGGACGAGTTAACTTGTTGGAATTTTAGACCATAGTCACACTAGTTAATAAATTCTGGGAAAATTCCTGTGAGTTCTTAAGACATTGAAGTACCTGTGGGAATTTTTGTGGATTTTATTTATGAGTTTTAATGTGGTTCATAAATTCGTCAAAATGAGGTCTGTTCAAGGTTAAAATCTGAGAAAAGTTCAAAAGACTTAAAAAGGGTTATTTGTGTAATATTTAACTTAAGGGTTGAAATTGTCATTTTCTAAACTAATGGGCTAAGCTTGTGAAACCTTATAACTTTTTGATAATTACATTTTATACCCTAATCTTACAATAATTGCATAATAAACCCTAAAACTTGTGAACCTACTATATTAACCTTAAACTTATGTAAATGTCATTATGAACCCTAGACTATTAATATTGTCACATTTAATACTTTAAACTTACTAAATGATAACCTGGAATGTTTCTTAATATGGAAATTTTCTAAATATGGAAACTTACTAATTCGGGAAACCTGCTAAAAATAGAAAGTTACTTAAAATGGGTTAACTACTTAAAGAGGAAACTTACTATTTTTGGAAAGTTACTATTTTTGGAAAGCTGCTATAAAAGGAAAGTTACTAAAAATGGAAGAGCCGACTAAAATAAGTAATCTGATTTAAAATAAGTTATTAATCAGACGATCATAAATTCGTGTAGATTCGCTGAAGATGGAGTTTACTTCTGATCTCATCGTTTCTAGTTGTGTTTTCACTTGCGGTCTAAGGTACAGATATTCGACCCTTTTTCAGTAAGGGTGCGTTCGTTCTCATGATTTTCTTGATCTTGATTCATTAGGATTCCCTTAAGCCATTGCTATAATCCCCTATTCTTTGATTCATTCGTTTGATATGCTTCGTTGATATTATGATTCATTTGACATAAGTATTTCGAATCACTTGATGCTTAGAAGGTTCATTTGATTTTGTAATTGGATGTGAAAACCTTTCTAAATTTTATCATGGAAATGTTTTGAGAAAAACTAATTTTAAAATGATGTTTATGAACGATGCGATACCACTTTTATATGAAATTTTACTAAACTTTTATGAAAACTACTTTTAAAGACTACCTTTATGAAAACCAATCTTAAAGATCATTTTTATGAAAATCATTATTAAAAGATTTCTTTAAATGAACATTTGATAGAAACCTTTGAATTGAACCTTGCTATGAACCATTTGATTTCGAACCTTTGAGATCATGTGCCTAATATAATTCCCTCATTGACTCATGACATTCATTGTATGATTGTCATTCTTATTTATTCATTCTGACATTTATTTAAATGTCTCTGCTATGCTATGCTTATGTTTGCCATGCTTATTTGAGTTACTATCTTGTTTCTCTTGCCATGCTAGATTATATTTGTTGTATGCTATGATAGATCTGTGCCTGAGCTTACCTAGTTGTGGAGGTACCATGACGATGTCTTTGATGGCACCTTAGGCATGACACTCCCGTAGAGGTGTGATAGATCTACGGCGTTCCCCCTTATGTTTATGTATTATATTGTGATCACTATTGGCCATTAATGCGTGTTTGTGCTTAGTCTAGTACTGACATACATACTTATGTTAGGGAGCGTATGGATGCATCCTAGGTTTTATGTTTTATGTGATTATGGTGACCAGGTGGTGTGTGCCTTGCACTCCTTCTCACACTTTTATTTACTTAGAGGTCTCCCCTCTTCGTATACTTGTTATGCTTTAGTATGATTTGACGATTTATGTATGGAGTTCTTATGGCACATCCTTATATGAACCTTTTCATTATTTCATTTTTTTTCTCTCGATTCAATTAATATTCAGTTCTCATACATTCCTGATTTTTAGTTCTCTTTAAAATTCGTATGACTTCCATAATTATACTTTCGTTTTTGTATTCTTATACCTTCGTTACTTATGTCTATTTACCATTCTGTTATGTTATATATATATATATATATATATATATATATATATATATATATATATATATATATATATATCTATTCACTGGGCTTTTTAAGCTCAGCCGCATTTCTTTCCATGCGGCAGGTTTTAGATGGAAGCTGGGTTATGAGTGGAGAGCACTTGGGACTTAGAGGACATTTACTTTCATAGCTATCCTGGATTAGAGATGACTAGAAGTAATTGCGATTGTAGACTTAGAATTTATTATTGTTCCCTTTGTAACCTTGAATTTCAGATTTTCCTTTGTAACATTTGAAATTCATTTTGTATTATTTAGTCATATGCTTGTGTTTGCTTTGATATGTCACCATAACATAATACTTCTACCCTTATCGGGTTGGGGGTGTTACAACAATTATATGCCTACTTACAACAACATGAAAAGCATGCAGCTTATGATCGTCTTTTGAGGGAAAAACTCAATCCAACTGCAACAAATGATCCACTTGCATTTGTTGCAAATGTTCAGCCACTCAATCAATCTTTATTTGATCAAGCTTACCATCATCCCTATTCATCACCATCTGCTGTGAATCCACAACTGGATTCAGGATATTCTCACACCGACAAAATGATTGATAACCTCACCAACCAAGTTTCCTTGCTTGTTCAACAGTTCAAAGCAACACTCCCTCAAACCAACAACCAACTTAGAACTTCATCAAACCCATGCAATAAAGCAAATGTGGAGGATGGAAGGGTTGTGGTTCAGAATGTTCAAGGAAGGCAGAACTTGAATCAAAGGAACGTGGGTCGGGGTAATGTGCAGATCAGAGTAGGGAATGCAAATCAGGGGCAGGGAAAGCAACCCAAGTGTTACAACTGTGGTGGTCTTGGGCACATAGCAAGAAACTGCAATCAACCAAAGCGTCCACAAAACTCTGACTACTTCAAGGATAAAATGCTGTTGATGCAAGCTCAAGAGAATGGAGCAGTCTTGGATGAAGAAGAGTTGTTGTTTCTTGCTGGTGATGGGGGGAATACGTTTGATGCTAATGTGGATGATCAACCAGTTCAAGACTTGGCACTTAATGATCCCAACATCTTCCAAGCTGATGACTGTGATGCTTTCGAATCAGATGTTGATGATGAACCCACTGCTCAAACCATCTTCATGGCTAATCTGTCCTCTGTTGACTCATCACCTCAACAAGCTGGTCCTTCCAATGCATCGGTCATATTTGAGGTACTAAAACTTTATGACACATATAACGTGGTAGATGAACAGAAGATTCCCAACGAAGTACAACAGATAGATGTTGTTGAATCAGATACTGTTGACATGGGAAATAGCAATATTATTCCATATGAACAATATGTGAATCACAACAACGTGTCTGATGTACCAGGTTGTGCATCCTCTGTTGTAGAAAATGATTGTGTTGTAGATAATGCTTGTGAGTTGCATGAAAACACTGTGTTTGTCCCCGATGACACCCTGACCACTAGACTTAATATCTATAAAGATCAGGTGGCCATATATGAACAACGTGCAAAATTTGAACTAACTGAACGTGAGCAAAAAATGGATAATCAAATGCGTACACTCATAACTGAACGTAATTTAAGGGAAGAAACATTGAAAAAAGAGTTGAATTCTTTACAAACACAGCTGGATCAGACTGTTAAACAAAAACAGGAGGTCCAAGAGCATGTAAATACACTAAAACAAGATTTCAATGAAAAAGAAACAAAACTCTGAAATGATTTCTCCAGACTTAAAACGTTAAAGAATAAGCTTGAAAACAAGTTGTACACACAAGACCAAACCAGACAAACTGCTCAAATGAATCAAAAGTACAAAAAGTTGTGTGACAAGCATAGTGAAAATAATGTAGGTGAACCTAAATTAGCTCTCCTTAGGAATGCTAAAGTAGCCCAACCTGCCTTATATGATGCAAATGTGATGATTATGCCTGGTCATGCCCCTCCTGATGTTTCATCATTAGAAGAGAGTAATGAGATAGAAGAGAGAAATAAAGAAAGAATGACTGAGAAAATGAAGGATCCCATATGTATAGCCAATCGAATCATAGTCAAACCCCATGATTACTATGAGGAAAATAGATTGACTGTATTTGCACCTCAAACTAAGTTG
Organism: Artemisia tridentata subsp. tridentata; assembly: GCA_021014915.2. NCBI lineage: Eukaryota > Viridiplantae > Streptophyta > Magnoliopsida > Asterales > Asteraceae > Artemisia > Artemisia tridentata. The sequence goes on from CP139506.1 coordinate 300,987,630, forward strand.
ACGCCTGAACAAATATTTTGGTCTTTGGACATCGAAAAGAGAAAGGCCGATGAACTTAAAGACAAAACTCCATCCCTTAGGAAAATTGCGGTTGCAACAAGGTATCCTCCCAATACACCTAGGCATTTAGTTCCTTTAACTCTTCCTACATAATGCAAAACTCTAATTAGCATATATGTACTTTGTCAACTATTTGCTGATTTTGATAAAACATGTAAGAAGAGAATTACACCAACAGGAATTACTGAGGGGGAAAGGGGTTTTGAACAAACAAAAAGGTGTTACTTAACTGAGGTCATTCCATTCTTTAAACTACTCAAAGAACATTTTGAAGGGATGCAAAAAACCCTTAAAACTGAAGTAAATGAAATGAAAGTAGTGTTTAAAGATATGGAAAATGAGGTAGCTCAAAATGCGATAGAACTTAAGAGTCGTGAGATTGAGAGAAAGAATATTCTCATCACCAATGAGAATTTGATTGCTAGATGTATTGCACAGGATATATTTTATACTGCTACTGATGCTGCATTAACTGCCTGTCAATTTCATGAGTATTCTATTGCATTGAATGTTACCCAGAATCGTGTTGTAGAGCTTGAGGGGGAAAATTTGAAATTGCATGAGAAAATTCAAAATGATGACCATGATAACATGGTCAAGCGTTTTTCAAAACTAGAGGTTGATCATCTTAATTTGCAATTAAAATATCAACAATTAGAAGAAAGATGTAAAATATCAAATGCCAAGACATCTTTGGATGCCCCTGAATTTGATACATATTTTGAATTAAGCAAACGCGATGAAAAAATTCAAGCTCACACTAACACGATTCGACAATTGAGGGCTCAAATTGCCCAATTAAAGTCAAATAAGAGTGAAGCAATTGGCACCCATAAACCATCGTCTTTAGATTCTCAGAATTTTCAATACCAAGACACCATCAATAAGTTACACTATGAAAATGAGTGTTTTCGAGCTGAAAATTCAAAAGTCAAACAGCATTACAAAGAGTTATATGATTCAATTAAAGTCACACGAAACAATCACAATGAAAAGATAACTTCTTTGCTAAATGAGATCGAGAATCTAAAGACTCAGGTGAAAGGGAAAATGCCAATTGTCACTAGTGAGAATGTTATTCCAAAGGTTTCTGCTTGTAGTAAGTATGCTGTTGATGTTGTGCCTATTCCACTTCTTCTTAGGAATAATAGGTCTGCCCATCAAGTATATCTCAATCATCTTAAGGATAGCCTTGACACCCTTCGTGAGATTGTTGAAGAGGATAGAATAGATAAACCATTTGATAGTGCAATTATAGATGCCTGCTTCCTCACTAAACGGTCTCAGGAACTTTTAGAATATGTCATTGGCACAAGTCCTAAGAATGATAACAAAAGAGATAGATTTGCTGTATCATCCTCTACCACTAAGAACAAGCATGTAACCTTTAATTTACCACTAAGAACATTAGAACCCAGCACATCAAAATCAGGAAAACAAATGGAAGTAAAACAAACTAATGTTCCTATCATTGCTTCTACAGGAGTGAAAAGCGACACCAAAGCTAGCGGGTCATAGCCTAGTCGCAATACAAGGAAAGATAGGACTGCGCCGGCTAAGAGTGATCATGCGAAGAAAGTAGAAGTCCAACCTAGGAACAATAAGTTTGCTTTGAATGGAATGAATCGAGTTGATTCTAGTATTAGCTATAAGCGTACTGTAATTAATTCGAATTCTAATGCTGTCTGTAAAACATGTAACGAATGTTTAATTTTTGGTAATCATGATGATTGTGTTGTGTCATTTTTGATGTCTCCTAAACAATCCCAAGTTAAGAATGTTAGGAAAACTGAACTAAGTAAGCAAATTTGGAAAGCAACAGGAAAAATGTTTACTAATTTCGGTTATCAATGGAGAACTACTGGAAGGAAATTCACTATAGGTGATCAGTGCCCCTTTACTAGATTGAATAATCATAAAGTAGTGAATGTTAAGGAATGGAAGCCAACTGGTCGAATTTTGCCCTTAGAGACACAATGCCCTACAACTAGGTCAATGACTGCTTCTAGTGATGTTTCCACTGTAAATGCAATAGCATCTATGAATCCTGTTGTTCCAGAATTTGTGTGTGCTAACCAAACGGACCCCAGCTGCACGTAGGGATCCACATTTTTCAGTTATCCATCGTTGTCTGTTTTCAAATGCAGGTCATACAAATCGTCCTTTGGTATTTGGACTCAGGCTGCTCAAAACATATGACTGGGGATCGCTCACGGCTCAAGAATTTCGTAAATAAATTTATCGGGACAGTTAGATTCGGGAACGACCATTATGGGGCAATCATTGGTTATGGAGATTACGTTTTTGGTGACAGTGTAATTTCCCGGGTGTACTACGTGGAAGGACTTGGGCACAATTTGTTCTCTGTTGGTCCATTTTGCGTTTCCGATCTTGAAGTTGCTTTCAGAAAACACACATTATTCGTCAGAGAGTTAGATGGTATTGATCTTCTTAAAGGCAGTCGTGGGACTAATCTGTACACCATCGCCATAGAAGAAATGATGAGGTCCTCTCCTATTTGCTTGCTTTCAAAGGCCTCAAAGACCAAATCTTGGCTATGGCACCGTCGTTTAAATCATTTAAACTTTGGTACCATAAATGATCTTTCTCGCAAGGATCTTGTACGAGGCATGCCCAGACTAAAATTTGAGAAAGATCATCTTTGTTCTGCCTGTCAGCTGGGCAAAAGCAAGAAACACACTCACAAACCCAAAACTGTCAACACCATTGTGGAAGTTCTTCACACCCTTCACATGGATCTGTGCGGACCAATGAGAGTTCAGAGTATAAATGGGAAGAAGTATATTCTTGGGATAGTCGATGACTATTCTCGATTTGCATGGGTGAAGGTTTTGAGAACCAAGGACGAAACTCCAGAGGTTATCATCAAACTGATCAAACAGCTGCAAGTGAGACTCAACAAAACTGTCAGAATCATCCGTACAGACAATGGAACTGAGTTTGTTAACCAACAACTCAGTCAGTTTTATGAAAGTATTGGCATAACTCACTAGAAAAGTGTTCTACGCACTCCTCAGCAGAACTGTGTTGTTGAAAAAAGAAACCGTACTCTTGTGGAAGCTGCACGAACCATGCTTATATTTTCCAAGGCACCGATGTTTCTTTGGGCAGAAGCAATTGCTACTGCATGTTACACCCAGAATCGATCCCTGATTCATACTATTCACAACAAAACTCCCTATGAGCTGATTCATGGCAAGAAACCAGATCTTTCTTTTCTGCGAGTGTTTGGTGCTTTGTGCTACCCGACAAATGATAGTCAGGATTTGGGAAAACTAAAACCTAAAGCAGACATAGGATTCTTCGTTGGATATGCACCAGATCGCAAGGGGTACAGAATCTAAAACAAACGAACCCGACAAATCATGGAAACAATTCATGTAACATTTGATGAGCTGACTGAGCAAACGGCTCCTGAACACACCAGTTCTGGACCCGCTCCTAATCTTTTGTCACCTGGACCAATTAGTTCAGGTCTTGTACAGAATTCCACTCCTGCAGTTCCTTGTGTGCCACCTACCAGTGAGGAGTTGAAGAACTTGTTTAATCGATGTTTGATGAATACTATGAGCAACCAACTGGGGATGCTACAACTGAAGCACCACCTTCACCTCCAGCTACTGATGCTCAAGTTCCACAAGATTCAGAAGGTCCATCTATATCCGTCTCAATCAGTCAAGATGCACCATTTGCTAGTCACTCTCCATCATCATCAAACACTCAATCTCCTCTGGTACTGCAAAGCACTGCAGTAGATAACTCTTTTGAAGTGAATCCTTTTGCTCCAGTTGATGATGTTCCATTCGAGAACATCTTTGCTCCTGAATCTTCAATAGAGACATCTTCTTTAGGGGATCTCAACACAGCAACATCAGTTCACTACCCTCAACCACATGATCATCTCAGAAAATGGACCAATGATCATCCGATTGACAACATCATTGGAAATCCTTCTCGTTCGGTCTCCACACGAAAGCAACTTGCCACTGATGCATTGTGGTGTTTCTTCAATTCCGTACTATCCAAAGTCGAGCCTAAAGACTTCAAAGAAGCCATGTCCAAAGACTGTTGGTTTAATGGTATGCAAGATGAAATTCATGAATTTGATCGACTTGAAGTATGGGAATTAGTGCCTCCTCCAGAGTGTGCAATGATTATTGCTCTAAAGTGGATCTTCAAAGTGAATTTCGATGAGCACGGTGATGTTCTGAAGAATAAGGCACGACTTGTTGCAAAGGGGTATCGACAAGAAGAGGGCATAGACTTTGAAGAATCATTTGCTCCGGTTGCTCGAATTGAAGCCATCAGAATCTTTCTCGCTAATGCTGCCAGTCAGAATATGATAGTCTACCAAATGGATGTTAAGACATCATTCTTAAATGGTGACTTGAAAGAGGAAGTCTATGTGAGTCAACCTGAAGGATTTGTGGACCCTGATCATCCTACTCACGTCTATCGCTTGATGAAGGCCCTCTATGGCTTGAAGCAAGCACCTAGGGCGTGGTATGATACGTTGTCTAAGTTTCTTCTAGCAAACGGATTTCCAAAGGTGTTGTTGATCCTACGCTATTCACCAGGAAGTCGGGCAAACATCTACTTCATGTTCAGATATATGTAGATGACATTATCTTTGCCTCCTCTGATCCTAGTGAATGTGATCGATTTTCTAAAGAGATGAGTTCTAAGTTCCAAATGTCGATGATGGGACAAATGTCGTTCTTTTTAGGTTTGCAAATCTCTCAAAGTCCTGGAGGCATCTTCATTAATCAATCCAAGTATGCAAATGAAATATTGAAGAAATTTGGATTTGATTCAAGTGATCCAGTTGATACTCCTATGGTTGACAGATCGAAGCTGGATGACGACCTCTCTGGGATCCTGGTTGATCAAACTAAGTTTCGAAGTATGATTGGATCCCTAATGTATCTCACCGCTAGTAGGCCAGATCTCTTGTTCGCAGTATGCATGTGTGCTCGGTACCAGTCCAAGCCTACCAAAAAGCATCTGGAAGCGGTAAAACGGGTCTTCAAATATCTTCAAGGAACTATTCACATGGGTCTCTGGTATCCTAAGGACACCGCCATGGAACTCACGGCATATGCAGATGCAGACCATGCGGGGTGTCAAGATACTCGTCAGAGTACGTCGGGAGGTGCTCAGTTTTTGGGGGAAAAGTTGGTTAGTTGGTCTTCTAAAAGGCAAATGAGTACATCTATATCTTCCACAGAGGCTGAATACATTGCCATGTCTGCGTGCTGTGCTAAAATCCTATGGATGAGATCACAACTATCGGACTATGGCTTTGCATACAATAAGATTCCTCTGTATTGTGACAACAAAAGTGCTATCGCTCTATGCTGCAATAATGTCCAACACTCCCGATCAAAGCACATTGATATCCGTCATCACTTCATAAGGGAACAGGTTGATAAAGGGATTATTGAACTTTACTTCGTGAGAACTGAGTTTCAATTGGCTGATATCTTCACTAAGGCACTCCCGAGAGAAAGGTTTCAATTTATTCTCCCGCGACTTGGCATGAAGAGTTTGAATCCTGAAACCCTCAAGTGTCTTCAAGAAGAAAAGGAAGAGTAAAGGACTTGATTCACATATCCTTGTATATACTTGTATATATCTTAAAACAAAAAGAAAATATAAAAATATAAAACCTATAAAAAACCATAAAAATCAGAAAAACAAAAATACCAAAAATAGCTCTTCTAGGCATGTCTTCTGTTTATCGATAACATTTACGGTCCTAGAAATGTCATTCAATAATGGCACGGATCTTTAAATGAAGCTCGAGCAGAAGTTACACTAAATGGTTAAAACATGTCTTATCGGCTTGCAGTTACTTCAGACTGCAACCCGTGCTTTAATATGGGGAAAGCATGTCGCCAAAAAGACGGCTGTTCCTCCAACCGGGTGAAGTTCACCTGGGCATGGATTACTTTATATCCATGTTTCTTCGATTTGATGTACCATTCAGTGCATCATTCCTCGTATAAGGAGAGAAGTCTTCTTTACATCGCAAGTACTTTTCAATCTATGATTCTTCTGGAAAGTATTTGTGTGAAAACTTGGTGGTACCATGATTTTTGAATATCAATCAGAATTGAATTTTTTATAAAATTCTATCACTCAATCAATGACTACAGCTATTCCAATAGAAGACGGGTCATCGATTGAGGGGGAGAGTGATGATTTTCAAAATTCTATATCATCAAAACATGTTACTTTGTGTCGAATAAGCAGTAAATTTTATGAAACTTGTTGCTATGTGTCAGTGTATGATTTTTGTTAAACTCAAATCTTCCAAACCTATCATACCTGACACTAACACTCTCAATCACATACTGAGGGGGAGCATCGTCATATTCCATTATCAGTAAATATTAAATCAGACCACATTTTCTCCCAAATTTTCTATACATATTTAAATCCATTGGGATCACAAATCTCAAATGGTTTGAAATTTTTGATCGGGGGAGAGAATGTGATTTAAATATGCAATTTGATAAAAATGTGATGTTTTGGACTTAAATGTAAGCTCTCCCATATGTGCTAAACTCTTTTGTAAATCAATGCACATATTGAGGGAGAGCAAATGGCTTGTGGAGAAAAGTAGAATGTGGCATCTTTGGTGGTATCGCATGTGAGTGCGACTCAGACTTAACCAATGAATTGACGAAACAAGAACTGTCATTAATCGAAAGGGCTTGTCCTGGCCGAGTAATAATTTCAAGCTGGTCTAACCAGTGATGTAAGCGTGTCTCGAAGAGGACTTGTCTGAGTAGAATGTACCGTTTCGAGAAACTTTCTGTGGACTTGACCAGGCCGGGTAATAATTTCAAGCTAGTCTAACTAGTGGTGTAAGCGTGTCTCGAATTGGTCATGTTCACTAAAAGTGGATCAATTCAAAAAGTGCAAGCTTTACCCAACATGTGCAAATTTATAATAAAAACATCTGAGCACATGTTAAGGGGGAGCATTTGAAAAATTCAAAACTCTCAAAGTGTTAGCAAAATGTGTTTCATAATTATAAACACTTTGATGGATTTTTCAAATAAATGGTTTATGGCAACATAGGATAGTCATGGTGTTATAAGGTGGCTAAGGTTAGGAAAACCGTCCTATGATCCGCCAGAGCCGGAGGGATCTACCCAAGGAAAATACCAAATAGTTAGTATTAGAAAGTCCTTAGGTATGATTATGAAAAAAAAGGGAGTAATATGAGAAAGGAGAAAGAAGGGGTTTAAGAATTAAAAAGAAATGTAATGAGAAAGGGTGAAAAGAAATAGCCCTCCAATTATTCAACCTTAGGGCAGAAACCAGGTTCAATTCATATGCTACTGGTTGTAACTAAGGTGACGCCGGTATTGAAGACAAGACGTCATGGACCCAGTGACGCACTGCACTAAACCTTCTAGCCACTCAAGTTCTCTTAAAAGGACTTGTTTCATTCTCACAGGGAACCCTGCATAATCTATCGACTGCTCATTACGAGTTATGTTGATATTGAAACAGGAGACACCTCTCCAGTCTCCGACTACCAAAAATGCACTTATTGAGTCTAAAGCCAAGAGATGCATCATATGATCTCATAGGAACACATGTAACTTCTACACTGGTTGTTCAACATTAAGGACACCAGCTGTAAATTTATGAGTCCTACGCAGATCTTAGCAATTTGCCAGAACACTCATGAGGGAATCTACAAATGTAATTCCCAGTGATTGAGTGGAAATTCCTGCCAGGGTCAACATTAAACAGCCCTGAAAGCAGGTCACTTTGGTAATTCCTTGTGGATTATGCTTAGTGGTCACGACGGTTTCAAACGGTCTACAGTCGTGGAGCAAACTCCAGCGACTCACCTAATCGTTGATGTACTTCGGTAGATCTTGTAAGCCCTCTTGGGGGTATCCGATTAGGAACGGCCTTGGTAAGGATTAGAGAAAGTTTTCACACTATGCTGTTAACAATCTCGAAGTCCGAACCTGTAAGTACTGGACGTTTTATTGCTAACTGTATGCATGCAGGAATCCCTGGTGGTTGCAGCTAATTGCTGAAAAGATGCCGATTCATCACCCCATGCTCACACTTCATCATCATCATCAAAGAAATCATGATAACTAAAAGACCTTCAACACAGCTTTCGAAACTCTGATGCTGAAAATCATGATCCAGAAAAGTGTGAGCATGTCGGTCCAAAGATCTCAATGATCACAACATCACATGGAAACTTTACTGCAACAAGATGACTTGAAGAAGTATGTTGGATGATAAACTCAAGGAATCCTCAAAGATCATCCAAGACAAAAGATCAGTCATCAAAAGTTCACTTCTGCATGCATAAAGATTAAAGACTTTGAGGAATCAAGGACTACGAGCTAGGAAGTCAAACTCATATGATAGAATGCTAAGAATTCAAAGTGTAATTTTCGGGGTGACCTCCCTTAGGGGGAGATTGTTAGGAATATAAATATTCATATGAAGACTCGGTCACCCCAAGTATTTATTAGCATTAAGTAGCTCGTAGGGTTATTAATATATATTAGTATTAGTTTAGTTATTATAGTATTAGTGGAGTGGGTCGGGTCTTTACCAACTGTCAGCTCACTCCACAGCCCACATGGGGCATCTAGTATTTGTGTATAAATACCCCTCTCCCACCAAGGGAGAGGGTTGGACCTTCACATAGTTAAATCTAATATTCTCTCTTTCTCTTCAAAGGTTCCAACTTTCTTATCAATTTCTTTATCTCATTCGGCCACAAATCTAAAGAAACACACGACCTTTAATTTCTAGTTAGTTACAATTTCTTTGAAGGTGGTCTCCGCGTGCCTTTTTCTACTTTTCTATTGGACGTGATGATATATTACAAAGTTCATCTTTCTCAGTTAGTTTCGTTGGGTTTGCATCGTGCTACCCTCTTTGAAGTATACAGCCGGAGTTTGCACATCATGCCCACTACTTCCCTTTTTCAAGCTTTCTACAAATTGAGTAAGCAGGGCCACTAGTTCTCTTTTTAGAAACGTGGCGGCAAGGACAGGAAGGTTTGTTTTCATGAGATTTTGACATGTCTGAAGGGTTGGAAAAATGATTTTTTCTTGATAGACTGACGGGCCATTCCCTTTGCGATGCCTTGGAAGCATCATGATTCTGACATTTTGGATCCATTTCCGAAAGGAGAGTTTAATGACGCTGATGCTTCACGGTTGGAAGCAAATGTCACTACTAGAAAAAGGGTTATCCTTGACTCCAAATGCGAGTCAAGAAGGGGTCTTATGACGCGCAAATGCGAGTCAAGGAAGGACCAGTCATAAAGCTTCATGACTCGCATATGTGCGTCATCCCTCTATGACGCGCATTTATGACCCACGTTTTATGACTCTCCTTTTTGCGTGTCATAACCTAATTTTTTTTTTAAAAAAATTAATTTTTTTCAGTTCCTAATTTTCTATTAAATGACAATTAAAAACCTGATAATACAAAATTAAAAACACAAATATCAAAATAACGCATTTCATAAATATATATATATATATATATATATATATATATATATATATATATATATATATATATATATATATATATATATATATATATATATATATATATATCAAAACAATGAGGTTAATTCAAGTACTAATTCACGATAAGTCACAAGTTAATTGACGACAAAAATTACATATCGATAGTAATTCACAAGTTAGTTTGACAGGAGTTCTCCTTGAACTTTCATATCTGCTTCTTTTATTATCGTCAAATAGGTATGCAACACCAAGAAACAAGCTCCAACATCAACTGTCTTGTAAGTCATTGCAATAAAACTATCGAATACATAGATTTCAGATTTCTGACCAAGTCGTTCACAAACTAAAACTCAAAACTAGAAAGAGATATACACACGTAAGTACCTAAATCTCCTCCTTCATAGCTTCCAAATTACGCCTTGATAGCATACTTCCTCAATGGGAAGTACTTCTCCTTCTTCTTCTCCCTTTCGGTCTTCAAAGAAACCTACATCAAAGATGAACAATCATCAGTAAAACGCATACCCAATAAACGATGTCAAACAGACCAAATTTCAAATTTCAGCCAGCGCAATGGTTACATATCAAAAAGAATATTGAGATATTAAAAGGCTATATAATTGGGTGAGTTTGAATACCAGATAAATATCTCATTGATCAAATTCTGACTTACGTCACGTCTATATTTAAGACTTTGATGTTTTTTGCAAGAGGCTAAGAATAACCAATAAAGCAAATGTCAGCAGTGAAAGAGCATTACCTGATGCTTGGTGAGACGTCTGCGGATAGCTCTGGTTTTCTTTAGACGTAAATCAAGAGGCAAGTACTTCTTGTTCTTGTAAGCTTCCCTAAGAGCCGACTTCTGGGTCTGTGAGATCACAGTCAACACCTGAGCAATTGATGTCCTTACCACCTTGCTGCAATAAAACAAGTTTGTTACACCAGAATCCACTAACATTGAATAAGCACCATGACTCGCCAGTCAAAAAAGAACTCAAGAGTACAATTACACATTGAAAGTACAAATTCATACGCGCAAGCAGGAAATAAAAGGTCAACTGTAGCCATAAAAAACAACGTATAACTAACGCATGAGAGTTCTCAACCAAGAGATGTAAACTATCATATATATCAACACATCTGAAACATACCACTTTTCCATAAAACTATTGATTAATGATTCAAGTACAGTGTTCTTCCAAGATGTAGACGATTACGGAATGGAATATAAAAAACAAAGTTAATCCCACATCAATTTACTAGCTTGAAACAAGTTTTCTTGAACTATAAAAGATACAAGTAATAACAAACTAAAAATCGAACAATTCGCGCAATCATACAGTGTGACATGTGGTTACCATTTATGATCATATAGTACTAAACTTGCAACTTTAATATCATGTAACCAGTCACATTTACCAAAAGCAGCATAAACACTTACAAACACTAAAAAATTAAATAGATTATAGAAATAAGAGCAAAGAAATGTACATCTTGGAGAGCTTGTTGGGAGCACCACCAGTAACCTTAGCAACACGAAGAAGAGCAAGTTCAGCTTTCAAATCCTTCAACTGTGCGAACAAATCCACTTCCAATAAGTCTCAACTTCGCCAAAAACAACAAAACCACAACGATATCAACACTAACCACAATCAATAACCTCATGGCCGAGACCCTAGTGGTCTCGGTTCACTCTATCTCGGCAGCCCCCAACCAATCGACCACAACAACAACAATATCCACATCATCAAAAATACACAAAATACATTAATAAATAAATAAATCATTCATAAATGATAAAACTCACAGATCTGAATATATAAATAAATATTCAATAACAAAACACAAATAATAACAGATATATCATCTACAACATAATATAAACAACAAACAGTTACTCAAATTCACAGATCTACAACTTTTATAAACAAAAAAACTTGTAGATCTGAAAAAATAATAAACAAATAAATAAATATAAATATATACCTTGCAAACACCCCGTAATCGGTAAGTATGCGGACTCTTCTTCGAGCATCTGCGTCTCGTTCTTCCTGCGTAAACCCTCGATCTACAACTTCAACTCAAAACACAAGATCTTGATCTCCTTGTCTTTGTGATGATGGTGGCGTGGAGTGGCCGTGGTGATGGAGTAGAAGGATCGATTGATAAATCGATTGATAATTAAGAGAGAGAGAGAGATGGAATGATTTTTAGAGAGAGGTAGGATAAGATCTGATATTATCTTATAACAAAGAATATAAGAGGACACGGTAGCTGGCTAAATTTTACTGATTATGACCCATATGTTATGACGCTTCTGAAAACGAGTCATCCCCAATAGAAAATTTACTCGTTATGACTCTTATTTTATGACTTTGCTCTTTGCTCGTCATCTCGTAGCGTGGGTCATAAAAAGCGAGTCAAGGATAGCCCTTTTTCTAGTAGTGTGTGATTGATCTTATCAAGATTCCTCCTGGCTTCCTTTATGCCATTGGGTTGACTTCTCATTCGGAGTTTCCCGGTTACCGAGCCGTGCTCAGGGATGCCAAGGGGAAGGGTATAGCCCCAATTTTGACCCCTTTTTTATATATTATTTATTCATTTATCTATTTATATATGGGTGTTTTTTCTGAGGGGTATTATTGTTGTTTTGTTTGTTTGCAGCTCTCACAATGTCTGACTACTTGATTAAGCCCAAGTTCTGAAAGGGAGCCACCATGACCAAGGGAGATAAGTACCGAGAGGGTCAATCCCATGAGTTACATGTGACCGAACCAGCTAAGAAAAATGTTGATGTTCCTGAGAAGACCGATGATTTAAAGAAGGTTGAAGTGGCTGACGATAAGGTACTAGCCGCCAAGCAGAAAAAACCGGATCAGGCCGCCGCTCGGTTAGTTCTTAAGGCTTGGGCCAAAGAGGGAGGCGCACAAGGAAGCAAACAAGTTATGCCTCGAGGAAAGCGTCCCAGTGGGGAAGGTAGTTCTACTCGTCCATCCAAGAGAGGTAAGTCGAAAGGTTCACCTCCGGTAGTGGACTTGGAATCTTTGGAGCATATCTCCCGGCCTACTCTCATACGCAGTATTTATCCTAAAGATCTGGGAGGTCACCCGGACGATGAGTATGAGGCAAGTAATCATTTGAATGATGCTAAGTCTCCATCTCATGAGAATCTTGCTGGTATGTGGGTCTTAGCTTATTTCGTGAACATGTTTTTGCCGCACCGAGTGAGACTCTATATATTGACTTATTTGTTTTGTTTTTTGTAGGGAGTCCAATACCTGTTTCTTCCGACCGTGATAAAGGAAAGAATGTTGATGACAAAGGCGATTCTGTTGCTGAAGAGTTTTTTATGCCGAAGTGGTCAATAAGGAAAGATGCTCGTTTGAACAACCATACTGTGTGCCGCGAGCTTATGGTACACCTTCCTACCCCTCGGGAGGAACAATATTTGGAGAGTTTAGATGATCAGAGTGCTTCTCAGCGTGCTTGGATGATGTTAGGAAAGAGTGTTGTGGCTCAATTGGACATGTTATTACGTGTGAAAACGTAGAGGGGGGGGGGGTGAATACGTTACCGTTTTAAAAGCTTAAAACTTGTTGTATCAAATATCCGTTTATTGCTATAATATGAAAGATGTTTATAACTTGTGTGGGAAACTAGAAGGGGGGGTTGAATAGTTTACCGGTTTTAAATTCTTTTAAAAATATTGTTTTAAAAGTTTGCTATTGAAAACTTTGATTCGAACTCTATGTGTAATCAATCAACACCAATATGAACTAAACACTAGACTGACTAATGCTAAATAATAAAAGTAAAGAGTAGAGTTGGAAAGATCAAACCGAGAGAAAGGATTTATAGTGGTTCGGCTACGAAGCTCTTCTTCGCCCTACTCCACTCCCCGAGTACCACACTCGAGAGTTTCAAACACTATGTCAACAACCTCCCTTCAGGCGGAGAAAACCGTACACGTCGCTTATCCTATTACCGAAACTAAGCTAGATGTTGAGTGCTAATCTTAGCTAGCACCAATCTACCAAGGTCCACGTGACCAATCACTCAAGCCCAATGGCTACAAGAGATCACCAAGATCTCAACACGATCACAATGATTGATGCGCGTGATGTGTCGTTGCGGTTTAGCAGTTTTAATGCCTACTCAAGTTTTAAATTTATATTTAGCCGACTTATCAATAACACACACACTTAACGAGCAGTGTACCCGGTCAGTATGAAGATAATGGTAAGTAGAGTGTCGATCACTAAGAGTGGAACGTATTATCTCATTATTCTAATCAGTATTTTAATATCCTAACGCAAGGGGGTTTCAGCCTGAGAGACTGGCACGGTTTGTTTGCAATTAAATAATAAAATAAACCAATAGGCACGAATCAGCAAGTAGCACACACGTACACAGATAAATACTTGAGACAATAAGAGGGCTGTCCTTATGATTAAGTAGATTGTCACTTGTTTTATTGATAGCTTTATATGAAGTGTATGTAGTTAACCCTTTCTCGTTGGTCCTAATCTTATCGGCGAGTAAACCCTTAATGATTACTTATGTCTAAAAGTTATTCCTAAGTGATCAATTTAGTAATAACCGTGGGAGCCACATTATGTCCCGCAGTCAAATGCCCGCAAGCCACTAATAAACACAGAGGTTATCAATGCACTAATAAGTAGTAACCAAAGACATCAACATATAAACTTTAATTGATGGGAAAGCAAGTATTAAAGGGAGTGCAATCTTTCGTTGTCACATTACACAAGCCACCAATCCTGATGAATTAAAGTTTGCTAACACAATAAAACAAAACTACTTAATGAATTAAACACATGCAGCACCTTCTTACAGCTCTTGTATCTTTGATTTGGGTGTGTCTTGTGCTGCCTCCTTGACTGAATTCGTCCTTTGTTTCTCCTGTTCGAACTTCGGTTTTAGGTTTTTCGGAACTTGTAATTCGTCTGGTCTACGGGGTATTTATAGTTTCTGTCTGAGGGAAGATGCGGCGCATGTACTTAACTTCGCGTGGGGTCCAAGATTATAATATTCAGGAATATTCGTACACCGCCAGAAGATGCGGCGTAACTCCATGATTAGATGCGGCGCATGTCCTCTTGTATCTTGGATCGTATCTGGTGATATCTTGATAGAGATGCGGCGCATGTCGAGAGTGAGATGCGGCGCATCTGGAGCAGAATTGACTTGATCTTGTCCATGTCAGTAGACCTTCAACTTTATGCACGTTTTGCTCCATTATTAGTCCAAAATCGCTAAGTTTCACCAAATGCTTGTTTTTACCTGAGAATTACAAAAGTAAACGATTAAGTATCAATCCTCATACATAATATAGTAAAACAAGTCAAATTAATAGGATAAATGATAGTAATAAAATGTACTTATTTGAGTTCATCAAATATCCCCCCACTTGAACTTTACTTGTCCCCAAGTAAACCTTAGAATTTCTTTTATGAAAATGTATCCTAAAAGATGTTAGGATTTATTTTTATATTTAAGCATGTATTCGTTCATTTCATAATCACACAACTAAACACTTAACGATTTAGAAGTAAAATAAAATAAGTCGATAAAAGCAAATCTAATCGTTTAACTGTCCAGTCGCGACGAATATTCTATCATAAGCTTGGCAAGTATACACATCTCCACCACTAAAGCTAAGGAGTAACAAGTCTAAAGCGGCAAAAAGGGTTTTTAGGCTTAAGGGTTAATTATTCTTAATCACTATCGATCTCAAATTCCAGAAAAGGCGACAAAATCACAAATACATGATCGAATCCACGAACACGATACTTGCAATTGCTCAAATCCTTAACTCGAATAGGCTAAAGATAGGTCCAAACTTCACCAATAATAATATATCAAAAAGGGCGACAAAATCATAAATACATAGCCGAATCCACGACTACGATACTTAAGATTGCTCAAATCCCTAATCTCAATAAATCAAAGGTTTGGTTGGATAAAGAATAATAAAGGGCATGGATAACATTTGGGATATAAATTGGTGCAAAAATAAAAATAAACAAAACAAATAAATTAAAATCCTAAGTGTGGTTAATCACTATCCCAACCATCCCATGAATAAGACTCATATCATCGAATAACTCACGCTTTAACACTTGAAACACACGCTTTAGGTAGACACGAATTATACTCAACAAGATCTTAATCAAAGAATAAACCTTAATTGGCGTTCCCATAACTGCCAATTCCCATTCAATCCATAGATATAGTACAACAAATAGTGGTGATATCGACCACTTACATAACTTTACATAAGTTGGTTAAAACTAACTTCCAACTTTTCTTTCTTTCTTTTTTTCTTTTCTCATTTTTTCGATTTTTTTTTTTTTTTTTTTTTTTTTTTGACATTAAACATAAACATAGATGTGTAAAATTTCACCACATCACTATAACTTTCTTTCCGGATAATTTTTCCATACTTTTCATGACTTCAGAAATAATGGTAATAGCGAAAGTAGTAAACACACGAAAAATAAACTCCAAAATATACAATATTTACTTTCACTCCAATTGCATTGTGCAATTTCCCGACCTAACCATAGATAATGAATTACGCACGCGAACACAGGTAATGTAAGGAAACACACTTTGCCTATAGCAATCAACCAACCACGGATTCTAATCTACAGGGTAGGCTAAGGTGTAAGGGTGTAACGAAACATTTTAAACATAGGTGTAAGAAACGAAAGGAATGGCTCTGAGGGTTTTTCTAGAGGTATCTTACTCTAAAAATGAGAGTAACAAAAGGTTTATACGGGGGTTAACTAACCAGTGTAGTTAGTTAATAACACATAACAAATAATAGGCTATTTGGGTGTAATCCTAGAAATTTACCAAGTTAGACAAGTCACTCCAATTATATAAATAATACTTATTATGGTGGTCTCGAATAGTATACAAGCCAAGTTCTAAAGTTTACAAGTCACCGGCACACTCATAGATTTGTGAATTTTGAAAAATCACAATTTTTGAAAATAACGTCATGTGTGCAGTTATGCAACTTAGATCTTAAACAAAAACATGCTAAAAAAAAATTTTAAGTTTGATATATTAAGCACATTTTAAGCATAATTTTTGAAAAAGTTTAGGACAAGTAATTGTTAAGTGTTCTAATTCTCCAATCCCCCCACTTAAGTTAAACAACGTCCTCGTTGTTTGTATAAAAGGTTAAAAACTGGAAAATAAAAGAATTAGAACAGAAAAACTCCCCTGAGATTTGCTCGGTATGATCCTCCATTAGTATATGAGCAAAAATCAACTTCTTGTGGATTAGAACGTTAAAGCTTCATACTTGATGTATCCACAGGAAATCCAGGAAACTATAATACCACCAATATTTTAAAACACACCTAAGATAAGAAAGGTTTAAGCTTTGCATAATACATTAGTAGTTAGGAAAAATAAAACTTAAAAATTAAAACTGAAAATCATCAGGTCAGTCAATGCGCCGTATCTTATTGAAGAAGATACGCCGTATCGAGCCTGGAATTAATACGGATCAGAATAAAGATGCGCCGCATCCTTAACCAGGGATGCGCCGCATTAAAAATAAACTGATAAAGAGTTTTAAAGTCGAAAATAAAAATGCAGAAAAATAAAATAAGATATGACCATTGCAGGAGATGCGTTGCATCTCAGAATTGAGATGCGCCGTATCCTCATGCGGCCTGGACTGACTCGACACAGAAAACAGAATAATAAAAATTCTCCGGGTTGTCTCCCGGTAAGCACTTGTCTTTATTCCAGAGTCTTCAAGTTAGACTCACGTTCAGCTCAGCAATAAGTCCTTGTCACGGTCCATCCTTCGTCCTTCATCCGAAAGATTTTCCCGTATATCTCTGCGACGTTTTCTTCCGTTCGACTTAATCTAGTATAACTCTTTGTCTTCACCGCAGTATATTCTTCATCAGGACCCAAAGAGTATTTGATGATTTTAAATTTTTCAGAAATAATCATGGGCGGCTCTTGAATCGCCTCCCATTCTCTTTCCAAATCATATTGTAACCGTCGACTAAGCTTTGTGAAATCATCAAACTGTTTATGCACCCATTCCCAGAAAGTAGTATCCGATGTCCCCTTAAGTCCTTTCAAGCGTTCAATTCTGCCCTTTTCTTGTAAAGCCTCCGCCTTTTGTGGGCAGTCTTCAACATTATCGTACCACTCATAATCTTCAAAGGTTACATCGTTTCCAACCCGTCTCATCCCAATTATACTTCCCCCATTACAGGTTCCGTCACTTTTATAATCACAGGTCGGCCAAACACTACTCCCGTCCTTGAAAACGAAGGGTGTACAGGTGTGATTAATGTGCGCAAATTCCCATGGTTTATCCCAAACCCATGGTACTTGATCATTCCATTCATAGTACCAGGTGTTTTTGAATTCGTCATAAGTCTTAAATCCTGGTAGTTCTCCAGTAAGCACATCATCGTCGACTTGAAGAAGGTAGTTAAATTCCTTGAACTGCTTGCACAAGGGTGTCTCATAATCGAACACATCAATGTCTATTCTGAATAACTCTTCAATGCCTTCATTGATTGTTGAATCATGAAGTGACGACCCATAATCGCTTTCTACTTCTTCATCTTCTCCTCTCATCCAATATACCCATAATGCATCCTTAGTAGCACGATCCATGCTCTTATGGTTATTAAACTTACTAGCCAACCATTCTGAAAAATCAACATCGTTAGGGTCATGGTTAACGTCAAAGCAAACCTTTCCAATCATATTCTTTTTTATCTCCATGAACTCGTTAAATTGCTTCTTAAAACTCCGAGTCAACCATGAAGTCATAATCTCCTTGACTTCATTTGCAGGGGCAAATTCCGGACTACCATATTTGAGTTCTAGCCAATCATTGAGGGAGAGGTCTATCAATCTTACCAATTTCCCATGAAATAGTAACTCCGCCAAAGCATAATTCATGTGATTATCCTGATAGTTCTCATTCAATCCCCAGTACTGTTCGGAATAAGGCATGTAAGAGATTTGGGCATTGCCTCCACCACAGCTGTTGTTGCTTGAGTCCATGTACGCAAGATAGAATTTCCCATCATCTTCTTCGATAGTAGTCCAGTTCAATCCTTCGGCTTCAATGATAGGCCATAAGAGCGACAATTCTTCTCCAGTGTACCTCACAAATACATCATAAGAGAATACCTCTTTGTCAATGTTGCATAAACGCATGAATTCCTTAAAAGCAGCTTCAAGAGGAGTCTCCCAAGAGAATAAATCTGCATCGATCATGAGTACATTGAATGAATCTGAAAACAAGCATTCCTTAGCAAGATATCCGTTAACTGACATGTCTTCCATAGCAAAATCTGTCATCCAAGGTAAAATCATCAGTAGGATTTGTTCGCTAGAAGAGAAATTAATGAATATAGAAACGGATATAAGAATAAAAATAGCTGATATCTGCAGACGATGCGCCGTATCCGAAAAGTTGGATACGCCGTATCTTATAATCGTTAAAATTTAATCAGACTTTATTCAGAAAATAGATACGCCGCTTTAGAATTTAAGAATGCGCCGTATCGAATTAATTAATCAAAAATCAATTTATCTAATTAAAATTAAATGCGTCGTATTAACGAAAGTTAATGCGCCGTATTTTCGTTACGTTTAAAAATAAATATCGATTTTTGATTCAGAAAGATGCGCCGTATCGATAGAGATCGATACGCCGTATCTGTTTAATAATTCGCAAACTGTTTTTAATTAAAATAATAGATACGCCGTATCTGCTAAAGCAGATGCGTCGTATTACTTTATCGCTTAGAAAAATTTTCTTATTAAAAACAGATACGCCGTATCTTGGGGAAAAGATGCGTCGTATCGAATTAATTAAACGCGTTGTATTAAAAAAAATTAAACGCAATACGCAGTATCTGAGAGATCAGATGCGCCGTATCGTTTGATTTAGCACAGTACAACGATAGCAGAACAGAAAAAAAATACGAAAAAACAAAAACAAAAATTAAACACACAAACGAAAATAAACACACAAAAATAAAAGAAAACAATTAACACACAATACAACAAATATGCAAAATAGTACAATGATGCAATTAATCTAATAAAAAAGAAAAAAAACTAATTAAAATACTAATCAAATTAACAGATAATAACAATTCACTCCCCGGCAACGGCGCCAAAAACTTGATGCGCGTGATGTGTCGTTGCGGTTTAGCAGTTTTAATGCCTACTCAAGTTTTAAATTTATATTTAGCCGACTTATCAATAACACACACACTTAACGAGCAGTGTACCCGGTCAGTATGAAGATAATGGTAAGTAGAGTGTCGATCACTAAGAGTGGAACGTATTATCTCGTTATTCTAATCAGTATTTTAATATCCTAACGCAAGGGGGTTTCAGCCTGAGAGACTGGCACGGTTTGTTTGCAATTAAATAATAAAATAAACCAATAGGCACGAATCAGCAAGTAGCACACACGTACACAGATAAATACTTGAGACAATAAGAGGGCTGTCCTTATGATTAAGTAGATTGTCACTTGTTTTATTGATAGCTTTATATGAAGTGTATGTAGTTAACCCTTTCTCGTTGGTCCTAATCTTATCGGCGAGTAAACCCTTAATGATTACTTATGTCTAAAAGTTATTCCTAAGTGATCAATTTAGTAATAACCGTGGGAGCCACATTATGTCCCGCAGTCAAATGCCCGCAAGCCACTAATAAACACAGAGGTTATCAATGCACTAATAAGTAGTAACCAAAGACATCATCATATAAACTTTAATTGATGGGAAAGCAAGTATTAAAGGGAGTGCAATCTTTCGTTGTCACATTACACAAGCCACCAATCCTGATGAATTAAAGTTTGCTAACACAATAAAACAAAACTACTTAATGAATTAAACACATGCAGCACCTTCTTACAGCTCTTGTATCTTTGATTTGGGTGTGTCTTGTGCTGCCTCCTTGACTGAATTCGTCCTTTGTTTCTCCTGTTCGAACTTCGGTTTTAGGTTTTCCGGAACTTGTAATTCGTCTGGTCTACGGGGTATTTATAGTTTCTGTCTGAGGGAAGATGCGGCGCATCTACTAAGTAGATGCGGCGCATGTACTTAACTTCGCGTGGGGTCCAAGATTATAATATTCAGGAATATTCGTACACCGCCAGAAGATGCGGCGTAACTCCATGATTAGATGCGGCGCATGTCCTCTTGTATCTTGGATCGTATCTGGTGATATCTTGATAGAGATGCGGCGCATGTCGAGAGTGAGATGCGGCGCATCTGGAGCAGAATTGACTTGATCTTGTCCATGTCAGTAGACCTTCAACTTTATGCACGTTTTGCTCCATTATTAGTCCAAAATCGCTAAGTTTCACCAAATGCTTGTTTTTACCTGAGAATTACAAAAGTAAACGATTAAGTATCAATCCTCATACATAATATAGTAAAACAAGTCAAATTAATAGGATAAATGATAGTAATAAAATGTACTTATTTGAGTTCATCAATGATCAACACTCTCTCAACTAACACTAATCTATCGACCCTTGATCTTCTTGATCAATCACACAAGCCCAATGGCTTTAAGAGATATTCACTATCTTTATAAGATCACACTTGATCTTCACTCTCACTCACAAAAGATAAATAAACTTGATGTATGCTATGATACAACAAGGTTGTAACAAGTGTTACAAAAACCTAACAACTATAACTCTTGTATCTTCTTGAATACTTTGAGTTCTTCTCTTGCTAATGAAGAGGAATGATAACACTTTGTATCAACTTGGATACTTGTGTTCTTCTCTTGCTAATGAAGAGGAATGATAACACCTTGTATCAACTTGGATACTTGTGTTCTTCTCTTGCTAATGAAGAGGAATGAAGAGGATCTCTTGGTGGATGATTGGATCACTCTTAAAACAAAAGAAAACTAATCTAAATGATCAAAAGAAAAGAAAGGTGTGAGAGGTTTAAACTCAGACGTTTTTCTGTGTGAAAGGGTGCCTAAAAACTGTGAATGGGGTTGGTTTTTATAGGCAAGAAAAATCTGAACGTTACAGAAAATTTTGTACGGACGGCTCCACTAAATGCACCACGGCTCCACTAAATTTAGTGGAGCCGTCCCAGACAAGGACGCTCCAAATTTTGTCTTTTCTGGTGAAAACTTATTTGGGGAAGTTTGGAGCTGATTTTGGAGGGAAAAATAGCTGTTGTGATTTTCAAACTTATTTTTCCATTAAAACATTTCTTAATAATTCAAAAATAATTTGTCATGTGTATTTTGGAAAAAATTCTTTGTCACATTAAAATTTGAAGTCTTAAAACACAAATTCACTTCTTTGATCATTTGTCAAGTTGTAAATTTGTTCTAGAGTTATTTGCGTAGAAACGGGATCTTCCGATTAAAAACTTGTTTACGTTAATTTTAACGTAACATGATTTCACATTTTTTCATCCTCAAAACGTGATGTAATTGAAAGATATAAATAACGTTTTTAGAACATTATTTGCATCAACAATCTCCCCCTTTTTGATGATGACAAAATATAAACTCATTTTATGTCAAAATTAGTTTTAACAAGTTTTTAATGAGATTACTCCCATTTCTCCCCTTTTTTGTCGAATCAAAAAGGTGACAAAGGCTCCCCCTTGATGTATACTCCCTCTCATTTGGAGAATACCAAGGAATCGAGCAATGGTGTATGCTACAAAACAAAGTTAGATGACACATATAGAATATCTAACAAGTAGCACATTTTGACAAATATCCAACCACACAAAAAATAGGTGAATAGCCACATAAACATGAAACAACCACATTAAAGCCCATTTCATAAACATAAAATAAATGTCATACATGAGTATGACTACAACAATGAAGCAAATTAAATAACAAGAAGACACATAAACATCAATAGTAGTATGAGGCTTCAAGATTTGCTTCCAACTTCAAAAGGTTCCTAAGTATTTATTGGAACAACTAAACATAAGTATGTTTAGTTTGGGCTATTGTGTGGTGGTGGAGGTGGAAGGACGATGGGGCCTATTGGTGGTGTGAGGAGATGCTCAAGGTATGAGAATCTAAAGGTTAACTCATTTCTAAGGCTCATGATGAGATTTTGGTTATGGTGGCAACAAGCACAACTCAAGGTGTGTGGTTGTAGGGGATAAAAAATGGGATAACCCATTAAAGGTTGTGGTGATGGTGATAGTGATGAGCATGATGTGTTGGTACCAAGTTCAAATGGTGATGTAGGTGATAGGGTTAGTGTGAGAGCTAGAGGATGTGTTGGACTTGGTGGGGTTAAGGATGATGAAATCCTAAAGTTGGAGGATGATGATGTGGTTGTCCTAGTTGTGGTTGCCTTAGATGGAGCTAGAGGTGTAGAAATTGATGAGGTTGATTTGGTTAAGGTGATTGGTGTGTGTACATCATCATCATCATCATCTAAGGTGAGATCAATGAGAATCATATCATTTGTTGGTTTGATGTTAAGCCTTGGTTTCTTGGCTTTATGTGAAGTGGTGGCAATGGTGGAAGACATGATAGTTGTATGGTGAGTGTGAAGTGGTAAGGATGGCAATGTATGATGTTAGCTTAAATAGCCAAATCAAAGACATGCAAGGTTGAAAAGGATGTTGGATTTGGGGATTTGGGTGCATGGGAATCAGGTTATGTTTGCAGATTTTCAGGGAAAGAAAGTCAAAAAGTGGAAGAGAACTGTAATTTTTGTCTTCCAGAGGCACGGTACCACTAAAGGCACCACGGCACCACTAAATTTAGTGGAGCCGTCCCCTATTTAGTGGAGCCGTGGCCTCCATTTGACCTTCTTTCCAGGTCTGCTGGTTTTAGGCAGCCTAAATGGGGAAATTTCTGGGGAATCTATTGGCTGCAAATCTCAAGGCCTCAAACCACTAAACACATAGAATTCCTAAAGCTAGTTTCAACTAGCAACTAACATGATCATGTGATCATATATGTATTTAGGCAACTATTAAGCATGCATGAGTTCAAGCAATTTTAACATCTAGTGCATGTAATAAAATAAGATAACATGCATGAACTAGGCAAGATTGATTAACATAAAGATAACCAATTTCAAGTAGGAAATGTTAAGACATTTTATGTCAAATGGACATTGCCATGACCTTATTTATAATAGCTTAATAATACTTAAGTTAGTAGTACTACTTAAGCTAATCCTATCTAGTCTCTTCTCTTCCCCAACTTTTTAATCTTGTTCCCGAGCCCTTTGATCGCCTTGCCAATGGACTTGAACCCCCCAATTGTTTGCTCATGCATCGAGACTTGTCGATTGTACATGGTTGTTTGCCTTCTCATCATCGTAGATAAGTTGGTTTGTCTAAATTCAACATCGGAGGTTTGTGTGAAAGATGAGGTGTCAAGGTTACGAAAGAAGGTGTCGGGAGAGGGAGTATTAGGACAAGACGTTCCTTCTTCGTTCACCTCATCATCATCCTCATCCATAGGTTGAGAAGACGAACCGTGACCGAAGTAGGAGGAAGAGAGGGGAATATCGGAAGTGGATTTACGACCACATTTGGACCCTTTGTCCTTACATTGCTTTGTGCGACGTTGTGGTCCACCAAGAGGTTTCATGACCGGATTGACTAGGACATAGTCGACACTACGGAGATTAGGAAAAGTTTGCATGACCCAGTTGAAAAGACGAGTAAGCAACATACCATATGGCATGAGCTTATCCGAACGACTATGAATATTGGCCATCCGTTTGACCATATACTACGCGAGGTTATATGGTTCCTCGATACTAAGACAGTAGAGCATGTGGGCGAGACTCGCCGAGACGTGATCACGGTTGCCCGCAAAGCTCAACACATTTTCACGTAGAAGGAGTTCCCAACCTTTAAGGTTGAGAAGAAGCTCTTTGAGGTAGATGCGGTTGGGGTCAAGGTGGACAATGGAGCCATCACGTTTTTGGTACGTGTGGACGACTCGAGGTGTTTGGATGACACATTTGATGGACTCGAGGTCGGGGAGTTCGGTACGATAAGTACCTTGATTTTCTAGATTGTAGAAGAGAGACTCGAGGGAATGGTCTTCAGTGTATGCACACTGACCATACGAGGGAACACTGAGAATTTCACCAATCTCGGAGATGGACAGGATGATATTTTGGTTTTGGATCCAAAAATCAAGGAAGACATTACCATCCACATCAGTGAAGGTACGGACTCGACTATAAAACTCGAGGACAAAACGAGGACAAATTTGATTGTTTATTTTGTATAAACAATCAAAGTCAATAGTGGGGAAACAAACTTGGATGTTATCCAAGAGAACGTAATGAGCATCGACTACACGACCTTCGTGTATATATCGATCTTGGACTTTAGCAAGATATGCTTTTTGTTCAATGGGGATGTTTGGATCATCTACAAGACGGGGAATGTAGGATTTGGTATCTTGATAATCAGTACGAGGCATCGTTACCCACAAAAATATAATTTTATATATGTTAACTTGTTGCATTTTAGTGATCACAACTTTAATGTGTGTGTGTGCCTAAATGCAAACGATGTGGAGGTGCGGTAATCTCGACTCTAAAATAAACCTAATGAGATTATCCAAACACTCCTAACTTCACTTTTGCTCAATCAAATATGTCGAATAATACATATTACTTATGTAGGTCGATCCATATTTGAGAGTTCATGTATGCATGCCCAAAACGTTTTTAATTTGCATCAACAATGCACGAAAAAGTGTTTCATGATCCTAGACTCGTGAACTTTTTCGAAAACAATGGAATTGGGATGTTTGGCAAACGGCTCAATGTGGCGCCAAAAAGCTTAAGTTTGAAAAGCTTCAATGTAAATCGTTCCTAATACAATTTTAATCATCCTAAACATGATTTCACTACACATAATCAATCATAATCCAATTTTAGTGATTAGATTCGGACTAGGTTTTGCAACATAAATGGGTTTATGAAAATCCTAGGTTTAGGGAATCATGTGAATGCTACATTGTCTAATCCTAGTCTTAATTTCACAAAAGTTTAACAAAATTCGAAAATCCCCAATTCGATTTTAAACTCAAGAACAAACCCTAAACTCAAATTGAAAGAAATTAAGAATGATTTACTTACAATTAGTGTTGTTGTGATTAAGATTTGTTGATTCCAATGCCTCAATCTTGATTTGCAAGAGCTTAATTGAATTTGGGTGTTTAGGTTCGGTTTTGACAGCAAGAGGGAATGGTTTTGAGTTTGTTTGAAAAAGGCTGTGCAGAATAAAAGAGGAATAGGCGCGTTTTTCAGATGCACGGCACCACGGTTCCACTAAACATTAGTGGAGCCGTGTCTATTTAGTGGAGCCGTGTATTTGATTGTGCCATTTTTCTTCTGTTTTGACTTTCGGCTGATTAATATTACTTATTTAGTAAGACTTTTTGACACGAGGAAAAAGTTTATACCTAATAAACTTTTGGACGAAAACGATTAGGAAGGATGACAAGGAATGACCTTAGTGTTTCCAAGGAAATTGACTAAGTTGTCATTGGATGAGGATTGACTTCTAATATTTCCCGTGAAATAAATAGAGGTCATGAGTAGTGATTTAGTAGATGACTATAATATTTCCCATGAAATATTTTATTAGTCGGAATACGAGACGCAAGGAATGACTCAATACTTCAAGTGAAATATTCAAGAGTCACGTGATGAGTTGTAAGGGAATGACTTAGAATTTCTAGAGAAATTTCTAAAAGTCATGTGACGAGTGAGAGAGATGACTTAAAAAGTCATGGGCGATTTGTAGAGAATGACTTCAATATTTCCTGCGAAACTTTTGAGAGGTCATAGGAGGGATGAAAGGTAATAAGGTATGACGTGACGGATGACTTTAATATTTCCATTGAAATATTGAAATAGTCATGAGCGGGATGAGAGGAATGACTTAAGAAGTCATATGACGAGACGTGAGAAATGACGTTAATATTTCCAATGAAATATTAAGAAGTCATGTGACGAGAAATAAAAGATGACTTTTAATATTTCCGAAGAAATATTCAGATAGTCATAAGAGGGGTGACGAGAACGTATTGGTTAGAGTATTGATGATGTTGTCTTTCAAGAGAGACTTTTCAAAGAAAAGATTTCTCTTTCGACATTATCGCGACGGAGGAAATGACGTACTTCGACGAGCTTCGTTCATGAGCAAGCTATAGGGTTCCCGGTCAAGTCTAATGGCATCTTGACTGCTACTCTTCATAGGGGGTTGTCTCATCCATAGTGTTTGTTGTCATGCCTTTCCGGCGCTTACGTACTCGGCTTCGGTCGTGGAGACAACAAGAGTAGTTTGTTTCTTGGGGAACCAAGAAGTTTGTTAATAACCTATGAAGGTACAAACATTACTCTCTATGTTTAAATCCACATTAACTCTCGCATTATCAGAGTTGACATAGAAACATTTTCTACATAAATCTCCTTGAGATATCGTAATCTCAAATGTGTAGTACCTTTAATGTATCGGATGATACAGTAAACACTTTGATGTACGAAGTTTTGGGACACTTCTTACAAGTGGGCACAAAGCCAAACACTTATTCATGATAATGGACCAACTTGCCGTTAGGTAAACTACTTTACCTATTATACCCCTAACTTAGTGATATCCATTCACTCACCTTCATCGTCTCTTGTGAGATTCGTATTTGTGGATATGGGCGATAGTATTAATTATAATTAATATAAGCTAAGTATCTGATATATATAATATATATATATATATATATATATATATATATATATATATATATATATATATATATATATATATAATATATATATATATATATATATATATATATATATACTAAAGTTTATGGGGATACTTTCTTTAGGTTGAGTTATCTATGGGCTAGGGAAGAAGCTTAATTCACTCATCATTTTCGTTTCAAACTTGTCACGCATGATCTTGAAGCGATCATCGAATATTTCTGGACAAGTTGAGTTCGTCATGATGAATTGTGAATTTTTTTTTTCTTTATGACAGTGCCTACTATGTTAGATTCTAACACTACTGCATGCTTAGCATTTCTACCAACAAAGGGTGTTTTAAGGAAGCGTACCTGAGCCTGAGGTGTTGCCCTTAAAACTTAGAAGATTAGAGTACCTTTGTTGAATGTTAAGCAAATGAGACACGACTTGACTATTTCGTCGCAAGATTTGTTTGATCACAAATCATACTCCATTTATTAGACTTTCAAAATTTATTTACAGTCTTGTTTTCCTAGCAAAACAGAAGTTCAAACATCTGGTCCCCAATATCTCATGGGTCCAAAGTTGTTAGAGTTAAACATCCTACGCATTTGTTGCGTTAGTTTAGGATGTGAGAATGGAGGACACATTTCCCATGGTAAGTAACTTTGTGGTGGACGATCATTCCAGGTTACGGGAAAGTTACTTGGATGATTTTGTCTTCTAAAGTTACCTCTCGGTAGAGGAGTTCTAGACCGAGGTTTGGGAGAATTTATTTTTCTAGGTGGAGGAGTAGTCGACCTAGTGTCACGCTTTACAAATCCATGTTCGGGAGATGACAATGGTTTGTAAAAGCCTTTGGCTTCCTCTTTACTTGGTGTAGACACTCTAGTACTATTTACAACTACGTGACTTGGTTTAGGACTTAAGTTATTTTTCAGAATTGACCCAGTTTTGTCTTCAGCACCAGACGGTACCACTAAATTTAGTGGTGCCGTCTGTACCTTTAGTGGTGCCGTCACCTTCAGAATTAGACATTTCAGGCATTACAAATTTTACTTGTTTAGTACCACTTGTAGAAGCCTGATTTGGGTCAAATCCTAAACCCGCACGGTCATGTTCACTATATCTAATGTTTTCAAGTATATCATTAAGTGTTTTAGTTCCTTCATCAAACTTAATGATTCTTAAAGCATTTTCTTTAAGCTTTTCATTTTCTACTTGAAGACTTATGCATGACCCACATCCTAAGTCTACTTCTTTGTTTTTCTCAAGTCTCTTGACTTGATCTTTTAGTTCTACAACTTGTAGTTCTAGTTCTTGTAGTTTTAATTTTAGTTTTGTGTTTCTGCCTAATATCTTAGTACTGGCTACGCATAATTTGTTGTATTCGTCATGCAATCTACTATCATCTATTAACGAATTATCATCACTATAATAAGAAGAGTCGGAATGTACCTCGTTGGAAGCTTGAGCCATTAGGCATGTTTCATCGTTAAGCTTTTTCTCTTCTTCTTCACCGCTATCACTCCAAGAGCCTCCTACAAAAGCTCTTTGGTTGTTGGAGTTCGGTGGTTTAGGATATTCTTCTATGAGGTGATTAGGATCTCCGCATCTATAGCATTTCCTATCACTTGTCCCTTTCCTTTCATCATGATTCTTTTGAAATGACCTCCTTTCATCGCGAGGTTTTCTAGGAAATCTACCTTTCCTCCTAAAGAACTTTCTAAAGTTCCTAACGGCTAGTGCATACTCTTCATCTTCACTATCGGAACTCGAACGTTCCTCATCACTAGACTCCTTCTTGGCTTTCAATGCTAGAGATCTAACTCTCTCGCTTTTGGCTTTGACTATGTCGGAGTCCTTCTTGATTATCATCTCGTGAACTTTCAGGTTTCCTATTAGTTCGTCGAGTGACAATGTCGCCAAGTCCTTTGACTCTTCTATGGCGGTGACCTTTGCTCTCCATTTAGGATGTAGAGCCCTAAGAAACTTCCTAACATAATTCTTGCTAGAGTAACCTTCATCAAGAGCTTTAAGACTAGTGATAATAGTATTAAATCTAGCAAAAGCATTATCGATTGACTCATTTTCCGAAATAGAAAATTGTTCATATTGTTGAACAAGAAGATCTATCTTGTTCTCTTTGACTTGGTTATTACCTTGGTGAGTGACTAACAAAGTTTTCCAAATATCTTTTGCCGTATTACACATGAAAATTCTTTCAAATTCCTTTTTAGGCAAAGCATTATAAATCATCATTTTAGCCTCATTGTTTTTGGCTAGTTTTCTTTTTAGTTCATCACTTTGTTTATCATATGAAACAATTTCATCCTTTTTAGTTATTGGATTCAATTGAATTAGTTGAAAGTCACCCTCGGTAATAACATGCCAAAGATCAATGTCTTTTGATTTCACATACGTTTCGAATCTTGTTTTCCAATATATAAAACAATCAGTTTCGAAAAGTGGTGGTCTTTGCATAGATTGCCCTTCTAGATATTTGTCGGAATCCATTGATCGATTCAAGTTTTAAAATACAATATACTTTAAAATCTTGACTGACGTGGCTCCTGATACCAATTGTGGGAAACTAGAAGGGGGGGGGGGTTGAATAGTTTACCGGTTTTAAATTCTTTTAAAAATCTTGTTTTAAAAGTTTGCTACTGAAAACTTTGATTTGAACTCTATGTGTAATCAATCAACACCAATATGAACTACACACTAGACTGACTAATGCTAAATAATAAAAGTAAAGAGTAGAGTTGGAAAGATCAAACCGAGACAAAGGATTTATAGTGGTTCGGCTACGAAGCTCTACTTCGCCCTACTCCACTCCCCGAGTACCACACTCGAGAGTTTCAAACACTATGTCAACAACCTCCCTTCAGGCGGAGAAAACCGTACACGTCACTTATCCTATTACCGACACTAAGCTAGATGTCGAGTGCTAATCTTAGCTAGCACCAATCTACCAAGGTCCACGTGACTAATCACTCAAGCCCAATGGCTACAAGAGATCAACAAGATCTCAACATGATCAACACTCTCTCAACTAACACTAATCTATCGACCCTTGATCTTCTTGATCAATCACACAAGCCCAATGGCTTTAAGAGATATTCACTATCTCTATAAGATCACACTTGATCTTCACTCTCACTCACAAAAGATAAATAAACTTGATGTATGCTATGATACAACAAGGTTGTAACAAGTGTTACAAAAACCTAACCACTATAACTCTTGTATCTTCTTGAATACTTTGAGTTCTTCTCTTGCTAATGAAGAGGAATAATAACACCTTGTATCAACTTGGATACTTGTGTTCTTCTCTTGCTAATGAAGAGGAATGATAACACCTTGTATCAACTTGGATACTTGTGTTCTTCTCTTGCTAATGAAGAGGAATGAAGAGGATCTCTTGGTAGATGACTGGATCACTCTTAAAACAAAAGAAAACTAATCTAAATGATCAAAAGAAAAGAAAGGTGTGAGAGGTTTAAACTCAAAAGTTTTTCTGTGTGAAAGGGTGCCTAAAAACTGTGAATGGGGTTGGTTTTTATAGGCAAGAAAAATCGGAACGTTACAGAAAATTTTGTACGGACGGCTCCACTAAATGCACCACGGCTCCACTAAATTTAGTGGAACCGTGGAGCCGTCCCAGACAAGGACGCTCCAAATTTTGTCTTTTCTGGTGAAAACTTATTTGGGGAAGTTTGGAGCTGATTTTGGGGGGAAAAATAGTTGTTGTGATTTTTAAACTTATTTTTCCATTAAAACATTTCTAAATAATTCAAAAATAATTTGTCATGTGTATTTTTGAAAAAATGTTTTGTCACATTAAAATGTGAAGTCTTAAAACACAAATTCACTTCTTTGATCATTTGTCAAGTTGTAAATTTGTTCTAGAGTGATTTGCGTAGAAACGGGCACTAGTACAAAAATGGGATTTAGTCACACATGCTGTTTTTCGAACAGCCACACAGTCGCCTTTTTATGTGACTAAATGTACCAGAATAAAATAAACAGCCACACTTGATCTGACTTGTGTTACCATTTCGGAATTACATCCGAGGCTACAGCCACACATTTGAATATTTTCGTGACTATACGTATCTGGTAAATTTTTTTTTTTGATTTTTTAGTCACTTATAATTTGGGACGTGTGACGGATACAAATAAGGTTGAAACATTAGTCACAATATATATATACATATGTGACAAATATATGTCCCGCAATTGAAAAGTGTGACCAAAATCCATATATGGTCACACGAAGTAATTGTGTATGTGGCTAAATCATATGCTCAAGTTTGTCACACATTATTTAAGCGTGACTGCTAGTTTTTGTTGAAAATTTAGCCACATATGAATTTGAAATGTGTGACAACTGAAAAGTAAGTTTGAAGCATAGTCACGATATGCATTTAAAAGTGACAAATATATGTCACACACTTGAGATGTGTGACCAAATGTCATATATGGTCACACTAAACCATAGGCATACATGATTAAGTGTGACCAAAATTCGATACAAATAGTCACGTAAGTTAATATGTGTGTCTAAAGTTAAGTGTGTGTTTGCCTGCCAATTCCTAATGTGTATGGTCACATTTAATTGTAGAACAATCATGTGACTATAGGCAATAGTCAAATTTTGTCACACATTATTTAAGTGTAGTCACAATTCGATACATATGGTCACACATTTCTGATAACTTATGCAATAGTCAAAAATTTAAAAATATCAATGTTTTGGCTCCATTGTAAGCATTTATTTAAGCATATTTTGTCAGACTATACATTCTAGCAATAATAACTATACATTCTAGCAGTAATAACTATACATTCTAGCAGTAATAACTACACATGTTTATCTCATAAGCTGTAATAACTATACATGTTTAAGTCAAACTATACATTCTAGTAGTAATAACTATACATTCTATTTCTTGTCCTTGGGCCCTAGATACTCCTCCATCTTCTTGAGCAGTTCATATGCCATGTCATCATAATTAAGCTGAAGCTTGAGTATTTTCTTCCCACGCAACATCTGATGTAGAATGTCTTTGTGAAACTTTAAAGGGTAATCCTTTTCTACAAGCATGTAGATCACCAACTCATTCACAGTTAAAGCATGTACTCCACATCGTTGAAAAATTTTCCATTCTTTAACAGTATTGTGCGTTAGTCTTCTCCAACATTCATCTTCATGATTTGGTTCAAACATTACCTTCAAATAATTCCAGACTTCTCTATCATAAGCTTGTTCTGGTTTCTTATTACCAAATCTTTGTTTGAGTAATTTCCATAGAGCTATCATATCTCGTCTATCAAAATCATGAACCATGTGAAGAAAGCTTACAAACCTTCTAGAAGAACCATCATGCCCTTAATATCGTAATAAATTGTTTCCCCATGAGATCCAGACTTATAATCAACAATGGGATGTTTGACAGTTAAAGGTTGTGCATCCATGGCTTCTCCTACAGAGTCAACTGCAAGTTTAGTGTGAGCTTGCATTTGTTCTTTAGCAACAGCTTGCTCAGTTTGTTCTTGTTTTCTCTTTTTACTGCTTTCGATTTCCAACTGTTCACCTGCTCTCTTTGAACTGTCATTCAAGAAGAGTTCATTGTTTCTTTTGGCAATTGCATATAATTCTTCAATTCTTTTATCATCCAAGAATTTCAAATCCTTTAGTTTCCAACTAGCCACATTCTTCAAATATCTGCACATGAGTAGATGTTTATGATGTACATATTGGGTGTTGTTGATATTAATATAAATTTACCTTGGCAACAAAAAAAAATAAATAAATAAATACCTGCACATGAGATCTCTTCTTTGTTTTTGAGTGGGTGGCTTGTTCTTCTTAGCTGCATATCTTTGTTCTGCATACAACTTCTTTTTTGCATCAAATTTTTCTTTCGGCATCCTGGCTTTTTCATCTACTGAGTACTTATCTTGCTCTTCTTTATGTACTATTTTAGCAAGCTCACAATCAACTTCAACCTGAGCCCTTTCCTCAAACCATGAAGCTATTAACTTTGCATTTTTTTGCGCTTGTAATTTTTCTGCATACTCCTTGTCTGAAAGAATCTGAGCAGCTTCTTGAGCATCAAGATCAGCCACTTGTCTTGTCAATTCTTCATCTGTAATCCTTGGTTGTTGTTGTTGTTGACTAGGTGACTGAAACTTAAATTTTTTCTTAGGTTCATCAATCAACAAACCTTTGCCTTTTTCTGATGGTGAAATAGTTGTTGATGGTGTTTTTGGTACTGATACTGGCTCTTTAATGACAACTCCTTTTGCCTTAGGTTTTGCACTCCTCATCTTTGTTAATATTTAAGCCATAGTCATATCATCATCACCTTGAGTAGCAGTAACCATATCAATAGCAGGAATAAATTTAGTCTCAGTAGCACTAACCTTATCAATAGCAGCAATACTAACTTCAGTCTAAGTATAGAGAACTAACCTTATCAATAGCAGGAATAGCAGGAATAACTGGCTCACTAGCAGGAATAACTGGACCACTAGCAGGAATAACTGGGTCACTAACAGGAATAACTGGCTCACTATCAACAGTTGTAACCTTGCCCAAACGCCTATCCATCACCGCTTCATTCCCTTGGTTATCAGCAACTAGAAATTCCATTGGATCACTCTCTGCACCAATACTTTCACCCTCTTTATCCTCACCTGAAACTTTGCCTTCATTCCCCCCCCCTGTTTGGGAGCATCCTTAGAAGCTTCAGAAGATTTAACCTTTTGTTTGGGAATTCATGATCCTTTGACTCCTTCTAAATACCTAACCCTTCTCTTCAAAGCCTTTATCTCCCCACCTTGAGCTTTGATGACTCCATCTTGGGAAGAAGCTATTGCTCGCAGATCACCAATTTGTGCAGACAGCTTGGCACAGGTATCCTTCAATTCATTCAAAAGTTGCATACTATCCTCACCACTTCGGCTTGTGTTACCTAGCCCGAGAGGTGGATCACTGGAAAAGTTAAGTTCAGTCTCACCCCAAGGATGAACATCCGAACCCCCCATTGTTTCCATGTGACTGGGACCTTCACCTGAATCAGTTCCAGAGGAACTTTCTTCATTAGAAGTTGTCTTGGTTCGGGTCTTAATGATGTTACCACTGTCCTGTGCTGCTGCTAAGCTAGACACAGTAGTGGCAGCCCTTGCCAACATGTCACTCTCCCCCCCCCCAGTGACATTCTCATCTGCAACAGTTGGTATAGAACCACTAGCCTGAGGTAGCTCAGTGTTCTTGGTGTTAGTCCTACGTTTATAGGTCTGTTGTTGTTCTGTGGGTGTGTGATGGGTACCAGCTGGGATTGCTGAACCTTCACCCATTTGGGTTTGGGCTAGTGCCAACATTGTTGGAAACAAAGGTGTCACTCTCCCTGAAAAATCTTTTCCAACCCTCCTCATATTAGCAAAAACCTTTTTGGTAAGGCGGGGAGTGGGAGAAACATTTTTGAGACTTTTCTTTTTTTTTTTAAATTGGTTGTCCAAAAAGAGTTGCAAAAACCTTGGATATAGAAAATATTTAGCCGAAGAACTATCCAAGTTCTTAACCATACTATCAAAAATTAATTTTGAGAAATTAAATCTTTGAGTATTTTCAGCCAAACAAATTATAGCAGAAGCTAAATTACTGCTAAATTCATTCCATGCAGTGGTCTTTGGACTTAGACACACTAAGACAGTACGAATTAAGAATTTCCACTGAGGAGAAAAATTACCTTTTTGGAACTTTAAAGCATCTGTATATCTCTCATAGCCCATCAGTGCAAGTTTTTCAAAGATTGTAGTATTTGGAAGATTCTCAACTCCGTTAGCATTATCTAGGAGAAGATCTCTTCGAATATACGCCTCTGTAATGATAATCATCTGCCCATCTACAAGGGCATGGATTTGTGCTTCCCCATTAATAGTTTTGACCTTAGCAGACGACCAAAACTGGATAATGTTGGAAGTATATATAGTAGGTTTTACTGTTAATGCAAACTTAATATAGCTTGCATTAAGGAAATCAATGATCTCAGTAAAATCTACAGACTCATTGGATTTTTCTAAAAAGGCAACATTATTATGAGGTTCGGTAAAAGTTAGGTTCGACATTATGATTTGATTTGGGGGTTTTGCAATTTGACGATTAAAATTTGATTAGGGAATGGAAGAGAGAGAGTAATGTATGCATGAATGTGATTGTGTGCAGCAATTGGGGGTTTATACCCTTTAAGTAAAAAGTGATACAAACTACCCTGCACTCCCAACCACTGCTAAAAGGATACCCAGCAGTACAACGTTTCGCTAGCAGTACGATAGTTTACCTAGCAGTACAATAATAATAACTGCATTCAAATATCATAAACTTGTAATAATAACTGCATTCATATATTAAACCAAGTCAAAATAAGTTTACATTTACATAGGCAAAATATATAAAGAAAAGATACATTAAGACACATATTTACTAGCTTCAATACTTCTGTAAACATCAACTATTTTCTGTCTTTCTTCTTCTATTTTTTTGTTCCTCTCCTCAATTTTCTTCTGATGCTCCTCAATGACCTCTAAATCTTTCTTGTTCCTTTCTTCAAACATCTTTATACGCTTGTTGTGAATTTCTATCAATGCGTTTTCAACACCATACTGGCCTTCACTACATTTCTCCCAAATATGTTAGGATATGCCAAATTTTTTATATTTTTCAGGCATTGGTGGAGGAGAATCCTCCCTTGGGCGTTTGTTTTTGTTGGAAGAAGTAGTTGAAGAGGAGTCAGCCATTGAAATTTGAAATTTATTTTCTAATGAAAAGATCAAAGGAGTTGTATATGAGCGGTTGATTATGAACGGTTTTCCATGTCGAGTTGTACAAATAGGCTAGAGAGGTATACGAACGGTTCCCAATACTTTAGGCGGGAAGAGGGACCATCGAGAGGCGCCAAAAGTAAACAGATGGATAATATTGATCGGATTTGGCTTGTGTTTGGTTTGGATTTGACTAGTGTAGTTGATCTAGAAGTGTGTTTGGTGTTGGATTGACTAATTGACTTTTTCATTAGGGTAATTGATATTTTCTATATTAATGATGTTTAATGTAATTTGTGTGCTAACTTTAATGACTAATTGACTTTTTCATTAGGGTAATTGATATTTTCTAGTACATGTTTAATGTAAATACATGCTTTAATATCTATAGCAGTCTGAATGTGTTTGTGTGTGAGAAATGTTTGAGAAGTATGGGTATATTTAGGCCACATTCAACAATAACTCAGCCTTAACAAATTAAAATTCAAATTGAAATTCAAATTCAAACGTAAGATAAAGTAAAACATATTAACGCTGCGTTAACGCAGGTTAGCCCCAACAATTAAAATTCAAAGTCACGTTAATAAAACGTGTGCATTTGTACCCTATAAATACCAATGCTTCTGAAGCACAAGTCACACAGAAACACATTCCAAACTTCTCAAATACTCAAGATCCAAGCATCTCAAATTCAAGATGTCTTCCAGAAAAGATTTCGGGCAACAATTTCCAAGCCCACCTCGCCAAAAGGATTTTGGCCAACAATTTCCAAGCCTACCTCGCCAAAAGGATTTTGGCCAACAGTTTCCAAGCCCACCTAGCGAAAATGAAAAATTTAATACTCCACCCGAGCATATCTTTCCGGTTTTCCAACCGGAAAATTTTCCGGTGAATAATCAACCTGAAAATGAACCGGTGCAAAATCCACCGGTTCCCAACCAAGACCCAAATCCGTTTGGGTTAAACTGAGGAACAACTTAGGCAAGAGGAAGCAGATATGCAAGTCCTCCTGGAAATGGAAGCACTTGAAAGAGAAGAGGAAGTGGATCTTTTGGAGCGGCAAGCCAGGGAGGATGAAGAACGTAGGCAAAGGTGGGAGTCTGGTTTTTTCACACCTTCCGAATCCTCTAAAGATGGTTACCCAGATTCAGATGATAGTTTTTATTAATCGTTCGTTGTTTATGTTAATCGTATGTTGTTTATGTTAATCAATCGTTGTTTATGTTAACGTAGTTTTTATTTGACATTTAATGTATTTCTATTTCATGTTTAATGTATTTCTACTTCATGTTTAATGTATTTCTATTTCATGTTTAATGTATTTGTATTTGATACTTTAGAAAACGTTAAAGTTTTTATAAAATGTCTGATTTTGGCCCTTTAACGCAACGCTACGTTATGCGTTGTAAAGGGTCTTATAGGATAGAAATCCACACGTTTTTTAAGATGAGTTTGAATTTGAAATGGATATAAATATATCCCGCCCAAGCTAGATTCTTTTATTTTCAATTTATAAATTGAATTGAATTTGAATTGAATTGATAAATTTTAAATATATCCCGCCCTTTTGTTTAATTTGAATTTGAAATTTTAAATTTTAAATATCCCGCTCGTTATTAATATGTTGTACTGTTACTTTACGTTTGAATTTGAATAATACTCGTACGGTTACTTTTACTTTCAATCTGATTTTTAAAATAGCCTCCAACGGCTAGTTTAACGGCTTTCCACTATCAAAGCCACTTTCACAACACTTCGTTTTCTCACACAACTTCTTATAAAACTCTCTCGCAAGTATCACTAATTTTAACACAAACACTGTGGTTAACAAATTAACTAGCATAGGTGCAAAAGGCTATCCTCACCCGATTACGCAATAAACAAGAAAAAGAACTCAAATTGATTAACAATTTGCTAGGTGAGATAACTCGTATTATGCTACAGATGCATAATCGTGCTGATCCAGAGGTTGAAAGGTTGCGTGAGTTGCCCCAAGACCATCCAGCTATCAGGGTTGGTCTAGAAATTAAACTCTTTTAAGAAATGATGAAACAGGGTCGAAAGGTTGCGTGAGTTATTGTTGGGTGTGTTGATCATGTTCAAACATATCATCTCGGCTCATTCGTTAAACATCTCGTATACAACCATATCATCTCGGCTCATTCGTTAAACATCTCGTGTATAACCATATCATCTCGGCTCATTCGTTAAACATCTCGTATACAACCATATTATCTCGGCTCATTCGTTAAACATCTCGTATACAACCATATTATCTCGGCTCATTCGTTAAACATCTCGTATACAACCATATCATCTCGGCTCATTCGTTAAACATCTCGTATACAACCATATCATCTCGGCTCATTCGTTAAACATCTCGTATACAACCATATTATCTTGGCTCATTCGTTAAACATCTCGTATATATACAACCATATCATCTCGGCTCATTCGTTAAACATCTCGTATACAACCATATCATCTCGGCTCATTCGTTAAACATCTTGTGTATAACTAAAGCTCAGTTAATTAAGGGTGAGTGTGTTAAAGCTGACGTGGCAGTGTGTTAAAATTTAAAGCTGAGTTATTGTTGGTAGTGGTTAGAGTATTTTCCTTTGTTTTGTCGGTGGATTTTAGCGTGACTTAATCTTAATACCGCCAATTTTGTCCATATAATATTCAACTACGGATAACTGATACCCGCGGGGAAACCCGAAAAACCAATGGATAATATTAATCGGGTATCCGGTGGGATATGGGGCGGGTACGGGTATATTATAAATGGGTTCGGTTATGGGTATACTAAAACCCGCCCCGAACCCGAACCGTTGCCATCCCTATTTACCGGCTATAGCCGGATTTCACCGCCACGTCATCACCATTAGCTTTTTTTTTTTTTTTTTTTTACAAATCTTGCCACGTCAGCTATAGTTAAACCAAACCACAAATTCAATATTCAACCAGCAATTAATCCCTTTACCCGGTCATTTGTAAACACACACAAAA
Organism: Artemisia tridentata subsp. tridentata; assembly: GCA_021014915.2. Classification (NCBI taxonomy): domain Eukaryota; kingdom Viridiplantae; phylum Streptophyta; class Magnoliopsida; order Asterales; family Asteraceae; genus Artemisia; species Artemisia tridentata. Next base: position 301,026,870 of record CP139506.1, read on the forward strand.
ATCAATAAACCCTAATCAACATACACATTCTTCTGGCAAACACAAGCACGCAAACAATGAATCCAAATAACAAAAAGGTAATTAGTAATTTGTGTTTTGTAAATGTAATTAGTAAGGGTACAATAACTGGTAATTATGTAAGTATTTTGGTTTGTTAAATGGGTAGTAATTTGTACTGTTGATGTGATGGTTGCACAGTATGATACATTTGCGATTATTAAGATAGTACTCTATAAAATTTGGAGCCAAAATTTTGATTTATTCAAGTTTATGCTTTAATTAACAGGTTCAAAGGCAAAAAATTTAAATAATTCAATTGTTAATTTCAAATTACAACTTGGAGGCAAATTTTTGGATCGAAAATTTTTGAATCACAACGATTCATATTCTTGGTGTATAGCCTCTTTTCTCTCCTTAAAAAAAAGACTGCAAAGAAAAAACAAAAATCAAATCTTCTCTCACCATTACTCTCCAAGCTAAGCCATAATCATTTTCTTTTACCCTTTGTTGCTCAAGAGTCATGGAAACTGAACCCATTGTTGATAACCATACTTTGCTTCCTCCTGATCATATTGTACATGATGATAACGCCTTAGAATATGAATCCGAAAAGTATTCTGATGAAGAAGATATAGATGAGCCTGTAACCAACCAAGCACCTGAGATACTAGCTAAGAGGGGCTCAACCAGGCTAGTAAAGTTTCGCGCGAAGCATGACAAACCTGGTGCAATAAAGCTCAAGGTAACCTTCGATGCATTCGGTAGGGTAACAGGGGAAAACAGAGCAGTGTTTGTGAGTTTTTTAGGAGATGTGGCTCGTGAGTAGATAGGTGTGAAGATTCTACACCGGAAGAAGGTGAATAAAGAATCAAGAGATAAACTATGGGATGAAATCTTGGTACATATATACTATTTTGTAACCCAGTACTACATAAGTTTATGTATGCAGTTACATTATGTGCAACTAATTAACAACATTGTGTTAATCTTTTCAGAAATTTTTTGTTGTTGACGTGAAATACAGAAAATTGATAATGATTCGTCTTGGTAAAATGCTAAGGAATTACAGAAGGAAGCTCAAATTCAACTACATTTTGCCCAACCTAAATACACCTTCCAAACTGAATGAAGTCCCGGACTTGTATAATACAATAATGAAATCAGAAGACTGGGTCGAGTATGTTAAATACAAGACCACCGAAGCATACAAGGTTTTAATTAGTCATCTTTAATTAAGTGTATATGTCATTTTATTATTTTCAGTTTGCAGCATTACCGCATCTAAAAGCCTTATGATTTGTGTTTTTAGGAGAAATCTAAGAAAGGTAAAATGGCGCGTTCCCAAAATATTTATCAGCATAAAATGGGACGAGGTGGATATGCTTATGTCAAAGAGAAAATGGTAAGATTACACAATGTTTGTTTTACCAATTAAGAGCCGATCAGTATGAGAAATGAATCTGTTTACATTGCCCAATTTGCACATTTGCATTAATACCCTCATATTTTCGATTATCTTGGTTTAACTGTACATGTGTAAGCATCCTCATATTTTCGTTTATCTTGGTTTAACTTTACATGTGTATGCATTTGATGTTTATTAGATCCAAAATAAAGAGATTGAAGCGGATGAAGAACACCCCCCCCCCCCCGTGATGTAATGTGGGTGAAAGGAAGGGTAAACAAAGACATCGAATACCCAAATGATGATATTAAATCAAAGGGAGATGAACTTGTAAGTTTGACTGCTAATTCTATTATTATGCTTATATAGCAGCAACATTAACTATGTACTAGCAGTAGTAGCTTGTATACCAGCAATTACTCTAACAGCATCAAGAAGACTTTTAATCCCAACATTTCCTATATTTTTTGTGTAGAAAGAAGCTGATGACAAGATCAAGGAAGGAACCTCGAGTTTTGATGATGGCACTGATGCCATGACATTTGTATTTGGTAAGGAAAAGGGCGGTTATGCCAGAGGAGTGGGAGGTGCAGTAACATACAAAGAGTATTTTGGCCTTCCTCGAAGAAAACAAGAAGCCGATGAAAAACTTGCCTTACTTCAAACTCAACTGGATAATGAGAGACGCGAGCGTGAAGAAAAAGATAAATTGATCAAGAAATTGTCCGCCGAGATGACCAAAAAAGATGTGCAGGTCAATAAATTATCCGGTGAGGTGGAAAACACAAATAAAGTGCTTGCTCAAATTCTGCAACAGTTGAATGATAAAAGGATGAATATAACTCTGCCAACTGAACCATCGCCAATAGCCTCAGTTGTAAGCCATTTTTTATGTTGTTAACAATTTCATTTTCTAATGCTAACACCACTGATGCTAATGATACTAGGCATTGAACATAAACTGATGAGTGACTGTATTTCTTAATTTATATTGCAGGTGACTCCAATGGCCATTGACAATATTGCAGGTGACTCCAATAGCACTCAGACAAGTGGTGTTGTAAGTCCTAAAGATGCGGGAATTGAGGAGAAATCCAATGGCCTAGAAACTTCTAAAAAGGTAATGGAAACAATGGTAAGTATAGTAATAAAAGATCGCCCTTTGATTTTTGAATTTTACATACATGATCGACTAATGTACCGTGTTTTATATATACGTATAGGAACCTGCTGCTAAAACTGTCAGGCCTAAGCATAACCTTATGTCACGACGAAACGGGTCTCCAGATTCCCAATCGCTACAAAATGTGTCGTCTCCAACACAACCACTGCCAACAGTATGTATTTCAACATGTTTCTTGTTACTCTTTTGTTTAAATAATGTAACGTGTTTTATATATACATATAGGAACTTGCTAAAACTGTCGGACCCAATAAGCCAAAGCAAAAGAAGCGACGAAACGGGTCTCCAGATTCCCAATCGCAACAAGATGTGTCTCTAACACAAGCACTGCCAACAGTATGTATTTCAACATGTTTCTTGTTATTCTTTTGTTTAAATAATTTCTGATATATACATAAAAATTCTTTTTTTGTAGACACTTAAGTGCAAACTGTGGATTATAAAGCAAACAAATATTGTTGCTTTGGGTACCGTATACCAGTCTCATGGAAAGCAAGTGCTGCATAACCGACCACTCCCAAGTGATTGCTACAAAGTGTCGATTGATGAATCGTTAGTTGATGCAGCATGCGTACCGGACGTAGCAAATAATGGGTTAAAAATAGTTAAGAATGTTGAAGGTAGTTTCGTTGCATGGCCAAAGGATCAAGTTATTTTTGAAGAGGTGGTACGTACATGTGTTTTTTCAACCTACATATACAATTATTCATATGTAATTCAATGTTTGATAGAAGCGTCTTTTGTTTACTACAGGTTACACCAACAAACCATGTGACTAAATGTGTACCACAGGCACCATCGAAGAAACAATATATATCTGCTAACGACTTAAGGCAAACTGCTAAGGGGGTGAAGGTTCAAAAGTCTTTAGATATTTGATTAATTAAGTACGACATTACAATTGTATATTCTGTCCAGTTATATACATTCGAGTTTAATTTAATTTGAAATTTCTTGTGGTTTTTAATATTGTTTTATATATAATATATATACTCATTCCAGCAGCACTAGCATAGTACTAGCAGCAGTAACTCAGCTTCAGCAGGACTACCTTAGTACTAGCAGTAGCAACTCTGCTCCAACATTATCGGTCACTCTTTGTTTAATTCGATGTGTGACTAAATAGTACCAAAGGCCACACAAACCAAAAATTCATGTGAGCATTGGATGAACAATAGTCACGCAAAATACATATTTCTTCACTTTAAACAGCATATGGTCACACTTATTAACACCTTTGGCCACTTTATGCTTAATTGTATGTGACTAAATACCCAAAACAAGCATGCTTTGTGTGACTACATATTATAAAAGGCCACACAAACATAAAATTCAAGTGGCCATTGGATGATCAATAGTCACACAAAATACAAATTTCTTCACTTGAAACAGCATATGGTCACACTTATCAACACTTTTGGCCACTTTATGCTTAATTGTATGTGACTAAATAACCAAAACAAACATGCTTTGTGTGACTAAATATTACAAAAGGCCACACAAAATTAAAATTCATGTCTCCATTGGATGATCAATTGTCACACAAAATACATATTTCTTCACTTAAAACAACATATGGTCACACTTATTAACACTTTTGGCCACTTTATGCTTAATTGTATGTGACTAAATACCCAAAACAAACATGCTTTGTGTGACTAAATATTACAAAAGGCCACACAAACTAAGAATTCATGTGACCATTGGATGATCAATAGTCACACAAAATACACATTGCTTCACTCAAAACAGCATATGGTCACACTTATTAACACTTTTGGCCACTTTATGCTTAATTGTATGTGACTAAATACCCAAAACAAACATGCTTTGTGTGACTAAATATTACCAAAGGCCATACAAACTAAGAATTCATGTGACCATTGGATGATCAATAGTCACACAAAATACACATTTCTTCACTTTAAACAGCATATGGTCACACTTATTAACACTTTTGGCCATTGTTTTTTAAATTGTATGTGACTAACTCGAAAAAAACAAAACACGCTGTGTGACTAAATCATCACAAACGACACATTTATTATATTTTCATGTGGCCATAGGATGGGAAATAGTCACACATACTGATGAATCCAACAAAACTTGTGCCTAATTAGTCACACATATTTGGGTTTTGGTCACTCTTTTTCAATAAAAACGGCCACAAACTAAACAATGTGACCATATGATACCTACGGTGGCGCGACTTTTCGTCACACACACCCAAAAAAACGTATGTGACTATATGCATATAGTCACGCATTTTGGGTGTGACGAAAGCCACATTCTGTACCAGTGGGGATCTTCCGATTAAAAACTTGTTTACGTTAATTTTAACGTAACATGATTTCCCATTTTTTCATCCTCAAAACGTGAAGTAATCGAAAGATGACATTATTTGCATCAACAACTTGCATAAGTTTAAACATGTTGTCACACAAGTATCATCAACAAGACACAACACAAGCAAACATATAACGCAATCATAAAAGTAAATAGATAAGTAAAAGAAAGCGCAAACCGAATACGATGATTTATAGTGGTTCGGTCATGGAGCTCCTCTCCGCCCTAATCCACTCCCCGAGTACCCAACTCGAGAGTTACTTCACTAGATCCACAAGCTCCCTTCTCGGCGGAGAAAACCTTTGTAATACCTGAAATTCAGATAACTTGTCAAAAGACCAAATTACCCCTGAAACAATAAAACCTAAATAAATAAGTTATAAAATTCTAAAACGATTCCAAACATTCGAAAACGAACCATATATGAAACGAATAAATTTCTGGGACAACATTATATTAATTTGGAATGTCCAAAAGTTATAAATTCACATGTACACATACTTATAATCCGAAAATAAAATAATAAGTAAATTAAAAATATTTTGTAAAATCATTTTATTTAGATAATTACAAAACTAATTAAAGGAATTGTACACCAAATAAAAATTTGATCTTGTGATAATCTTTAGGGCCAAAAATCTGGACCCAAGCCCCCTCCTAGGTCGGTTAATATAATCTAAATACAAAACATAAATTTTTATAAAACCCTATTTTGCCGAAACCCCAAGATCGACTAAACTAAAATCGACCAACCTTCCCACGCGACTTCTGGACCTGAGCAAAGAATTTCTTGGTGTTCCTTGGAGTATTAACAAGCTACGAAAAATAGGAGTTGGAGTGTTTAAGCTTTGATTCGAACGTGGTGATTTATTTTGTTCGATCCATACGTACGAGAGGTATAAATTCCTTGCGACTTATTTTTACGTTCTAAAAATTATCTAGTATTTTTCTAGTGATCTACATGTCGAATATAACCTAATAAAAATAATAAACATGAATCATGCATGTTTATTTAGGCGTACGAAATTAAAAGGATTAAAACACACTTAATATGTAAATCGTGCTATATGAATTTTCTGAGGTGCAACCATAATTTTTATATGTCCTTTGACATTAATATGAACTGAGAAAAATAGCCATTTGGTTTTTAGAAGCTCAGATTGATCGATCTTGAATTATGTTTAAATCGATTTATAAGAAAAATAAGAGAAAATAAGAAGAAACCCTAAATCGTGTTAGGGTTAGGGTTTGTGTGGGTTGAATCTGAGTAATAAATGCAGTTAACTATTGTGTCATGATGGGTTAATGATTGGGTAAAGCTAGGGTTGGATTTGGACATTTAAAATGCTATACGATTTGAGATATAAATGACAAGGGCTTGTTTTGCCAACTTTTAAACTTAAAGGTTATTTTTATAATATTAATTAGGTCAGTACAAATGTGGGAAAAATATAACTTGAGGGTCCTAAGTGTAAATACTGCGTAAAAATGAATAAATGATAATTAAGGGTACGATTTGTAATTTATTTAAATAGAGGGACTAAAAATGTAAATTCTGGAAACTTGAAGTTATTTTGAGTAAATAATATTATAAAGGGTGTTTTAGGTAATTTTGAGTAATTATGGGTTTGATATGTCATTATTACTAAATTAGGGTTTGAAATATGAGTTTTGTAAAGTTAAAGGACTAAAGGTGTAAATTATGAAATCTGAAGGACCTGAATCGTAATATACATAATTTTGAGGATATATTCAGTAACTTTGTGATATAAGGTGCTTATTTGGTAAAGATAAATATTATAGGGATTAAAACATGAATTATATAAATTAAGGATTGGTTTTGTAAATTATATAACTAAGGGGTATAAACTGTAAATTGTGAAACTAAAGGGATTAGAATGTCATTCTGAGTATAATGTGTATTAAATCAGAAACTTAAAGTAGTATCATGATTAAACCTTTGACTAAGATGAAATTGCCATTGAAACCCTAAACTATGTAAACTTGTCATTTAACTTTTGTAATCTGATAAAACGTACCCTACTTCTATAATAATCTTAAGAAGGACTTAACCTAATCTTGATATTATGAACTTACTAATAGTGGAAATATAACTAAAGATCCTTTGGACTTCTGTCTTCTACTCCTTAGGTTCGAGAAAGGAGTAATTTCATCTTGTCAGCTTTTATCTTTGTGTTCTTGCATTCGTCATAAGGTACAGATATTCTGCCCTTTTTCAGTAAGGGTTTGTCATTTCCCTTTTCTTTCAGTTTCTCATTTCTCCTGATTAGGATTCCCTATACCATTGCTATGTTCCCTGCTGTTGTGAACCTTTCATATGATCTCTTGTTTGTGAACCTTCCATGTGGTCTTTGTTTTGTGAACCTTTCATGAACCTTGTTGTTTTGGTCTCTTGTCCTAAACCCTGATCTGTGAACTTGTTTTGAACCTTAATCTGATATACTTGTTGTAAAACTAAATTGATTTTGATATAATCTTTAATCTGTTAAATCCTTATTTAAACCTAAGTGATTTTGAACCATTCTTAAACTACATATGAAACGGTTTCAGAAAAGCTATTTTAACAAGAAGCGATACCACTTTTAATGGAAGTTACTAAAAGTTTTGGAAAACCATTTTATGAAAATTATTTTGTAAGGCCAGTCGTTATGAAAACCATTTTGAAGGATTGTTTTAAATGGACTTTTAAATAGAAACCTTTTTAAATAAACTGTTGCTATGAAACTTTGATTATGAATCTTTGTTATACTCTTTTGAACCATTCGATATAGTCCTTTAAATCTGAACTTAACTTTGATATAAAAACTCAATTTGATAAGCTTTGATTTGAACCTTGACTTTTATTTTTGAAACTATTTGACATGAACCTTTTGCCATGTACCCTTAAGATATGACTTTTGATTATTTTGATAGTATATTTGACCTTCGACCTACAGTTTGATATTACGAGCCAATCACTAGGCATGAGGGTTTCATGTCCATGTCATTGACGCACCTCTGACATGACTCTAGGGCAGGAGAGTGATGACCTGTTCCGTCCCTTATTTATTATCTGTTATGGCCATTATAATTATGATTATTGATTTATCTGTGGGGCGTATGGGTGCACTCTAGATTTGATCTGTCATTTGTATGTGATATGTTATATGTTTACTGTTATATTTATTTGGTGACTGATGGTGTGTGCGATACACGTCTTTCACATGTCTGGGAGCTAGCTACTCTATTTAGTTACATTTGCAATGATATGATATGGCTTGTGTCTGGGCTCGTGATAGATTTATGTTCTTCATTATCTTATGAAATTCCTTATTACTCGTTCTATTTCTTTTCCTTTGTCTTATATCTTGTTATTCCTAACATCTCATTCCTACACCTTGAGTTATCGGTATGACGTGCATTTTGATTTCTCTTTCGTCCTATTCCCTATTATTGTTTTGTTACCTTTATATCTGTTCACTGAGCTCTCGTAGCTCAGCCGCATTTCTTTTCATGCGGCAGGTATTAGTAGGAAGCTGGGATTGGGTGAAGAGTGTATCTGGGACTTAGAAGATTGGATAGCTATGCTGGGTTAGAGTTTGGATTGAAGACATTATGTTTTAGAATTAGTTTTGGAAGTTTTATATTATAACCATTTAGATTCAATGTTTCATTTGTAATCCTTGAATTTTTGTATTACTGTATTAGTATGCTTTGTTTTGATCTGATATAGATCCATTGTTGTGATATCTTTACCCTTGTCGGGTTGGGGTCTTACAACCTTACATACGTCGCTTACACTTTATCTGGTACTAAGCTAGATACCGAGTTCTTTACAAGGGTTCAACCACTCCTGTTGGTTCTTTTACAAGGGTTCAACCACTTACGTCGTCGCTTATACAATTTCCGACACTAAGCTAGATGTCGAGTTCTTTACAAGGGTACAACCACTCCCGTTGGTTCTTTTACAAGGGTACAACCACTCCCACTATGTTTTATGGCCTAACATAGAAACCTTGTGTTTTATGACACAAAAACATAAACCACCTAATCTAATATGGTGTTTTACAGTGATCAATGATGATCCATGACAAAAGTGTATCATGGATATAAATGTCTATTCTAAATGAACTTCCATTGAAAGGAAGCCTTCAATGGATGAAGATCACAAGCACCCTAAACTTGTTGTGATGGATCTTCATGTATGCATGTGAAATCTACATGAACTTCTTGAATGAGAAATCTTTAATCATTGAGGATGTCAAGTGGTCTTGAATCTTCATATGTTGGAATGCTATGGTGGATAATGACTTCAAGATCTTCTAACCTTCTTGGTGGATCAGGAAGTATGCTATGGATAATGTCTCATGCTCTTGAGCTTGCTTCACAGGATCATTAACAGTGTATGCTTACAACATAATGAAAGTTAGTAACATTATGATCATTATGGAAAGGGTGATTAATGTGTGTTTCTACATGGTTATCTATTGATCTGAGTGTATGCAAAGGGTAGAGGGAATGTGTTTTCTAGTTGGTTAAACAATGGGTAAACAATGGGCTACTATTTATAGCCAACAGGAATTTTACCCCGCGGATTTGGCGGATCCAAATAAAGGGATCCGCCCTTTATGTTGTTTGGATCCGCCGGGACCTGACAGCTAATATCTTCACAAATCTTTCCATATCTTTCCATATCTTTCACAATCTTACAAAATCAACTATATTGCTTCAAGATCTCTCCAGGATATCTTTCTAAATCTACAAGATTTCTAAATGATGTATGCCATGATGTCATGTATATATTTCCATTTTAAGATTTAAAATGTAAATAATGTAAATGTATATATGTATGTAACATGTATCCTAGTGATCATGTAGCATGTATATACTAGTTTAACTAATATATGTTTACCAATATGTATCATGTTAGTTTGACACCTAAAGTGTACTTATCCTATTAAACTTAGGAAACATGATGTACAAGTAACAATACTTGTTTATGCAAAGGTGTAAAATGAGGTTCTAAGTAGAATGATTAACCTTTTTTAAAATACTTAATGACCTAATTGTATTTTAAACATTCTAAATGGTTTGTTAAGGGTTTGATCAAATGCCACATAACAAACATGTACGAACCTGAGTTGTATCATACGAGGACTCGAGAAGTCGAGAGGTGTTGGATGTATGTTGAGACAAAATAAGATTACAAGTAACTTGTACATTTTACGCTATGTATCAAGTTACATGTTTATCATCAATCAAAACAAACGAGATTGTTTGCACTAACAATCTCCCCAACGAGACCGCTTGCACTAACAATCTCCCCCTTTTTGATGATGACAAAAAAATTTAAACGTGATAGAAAGTAAAATGTAAAAAGTTACTTGTTTCCGTAATTACTTACTTTCTCCTTGTGTCCGATTCTCTGCTTACATCTTTCTCCCCTTTCTCCTTGTGTCCGTAATTACTTACAACTTCGTAATTACTTACTTTCTCCGTTTACACCCTTTCTCCCCCTTTTGTCGAAACAAAAATGGTGTGTCCTTGGAGTTAACTTCATTTCTCCCCAAAATGGAGAGCTTGCATCATCCCTAGTGAAGTTAAATAGACTCTTAACCTACATCAATCTCCTATGGTTGTTGCATTCCCTAGGTTGTTAGCGGATCTATGGATCAAATTAAGACTCTTAACCTACATCAAGGTTAGTGTTGTGCAACATGAAAAATATGAAAAATGCATGATAAATGAAATGCGCATAGCAAACGATACACGTCGGTAAGCTATGTTGGACTATCTCCTCCTTTTAGTCGAAACACAAAAGTGTGTCGAAGAATGAGAATTCTTAAGAATGCGAGCATGCTCCCCCTTGACTGTAGCTCCCCCTTAATCAATACTCCCCGTTGCTAGGGTACTAACGTATATGATGTAAGAATTATGAATGCTACAAAACAAAGATTAGTCTGTGATATACAACGATGCGTGTGTATGATTCATTCTAACAATGCTTGACGAAAACTCCCCCTTGCTCTAGGGCGTCAAGATAAACCTACAAAACAAAAATTAGCACAATAGAAACTATGTCTTAAGACATATATGTCATATACGACCAAGGGTATAGACGATGCAATAATAGTGCTTGATAGATATTCCTCCTGGTTTGAAGACGTTAAGAAGCACCTACAATAAAAGACGAAAAATAATCGATGCAAACTTCATCCTTAGATAAGTATGCTATATACGATCGAGCGTATATGATGATGAACCTAAAATGAAATGGTTAGTGCAATATATTTTATCTCAAAAAATATGATGCAACATATGAATAATCTAATCATAAGCAACTTAAGTCAGAGAACTATGATTATTTGGCAAACCATGTCATACCAATTTTGATATTGTGATTATCTAGTAAACCATGTTATAAAGTATGTAATTTTCTAATAAGAGTTACAATCACAAGAATGTAATATGATAAAATTCTACGAAACAATGCCTATGAGGAGGATATGAAGTGGAGTTAAAGTGAGTGATGCTAGTGTTGGTGTTAATTTACTAGTGATGACTCAATTAATAACTTGAAGGTTGATGCAAGTAGGTTTTTAGCTAATCCATTGGGTTGATGATTAGTGAAAGAGGTGATGGAAGGTGGTGGTTATAATGAAAGCAATGGATTCAGAAACTCTAATGTATAGCAAATGCTATAAGAGTATTGAAGACGGTTAAGGTTATGATATTATCATCTACCAAAGATGATGAATCTTGCCATAATAAATGCTCGAATGGAATTAAGATGAAGTGAAGACAATGATCACTTAGGAATAGAAATTCCATATGCAACAATTAGAAATACTAGATACCTGTATGCGGGTGAAAATGACATCATATGATGAGAGTGTTGGTTGGACCAACTTTTTGAGAATGATGGTTCTGTTTGCACTGACAATGATGTGCTTGATATGTATCAAGAATAAAAAGGATGAGATCCTATGATGGTGTTCTAGACAATGAAGGTGTTCTAGACAATGTAGGTGTTCTAGACAATGAAGATGTGAAGGTAAATCCTAGACTCGTTGGTTGTGAGAGGTTTATCTGTTATGAATGGTTAAAACTGAACCAGGTACCCACGGATTGGGTGGAACCAAATCTTTGGTTTCGTCCGTCTTATCATAGGGTTCCGTGGGACCAAAATTGATTTGGTCACGTTTTGTCATTTTTAATCAAACGAAGGTTCAAGCTAAGGTCTATTTACTTATAACTACAGATTTGGTTTCACTAATCCTAGTCAAAGTCTAAGGAGACTTAAAGCTTCTCATTTAAGAGGTTTGTCAAACACATGATGTGTTTTTCACTTGACGAGTTATTGGTGCAAAATTGTGATGTTGAGCTAATAAGGTTTGAAACACTTTGTGATTTTATGAACTGATTTAACTAAGTGGCGTGAACCTACATGTTGGTATTTGAGGATGTAAGAAACATGAGTACATGTTCTTTAATGCGAAAAGACAATTATGTGACTCAATTTCTCTCCCCCTTAATCGGTGGACATCCAACATAATGTGAGATGTATCGGATGAAGAATGACGATACAGATTAATGAAAGCGATGAGCTTAGCAAAGGTTTTTGCGAGTGTTTGTTAGAATACAAAGAACTTCATCCTTGAAGTCACGTAGCACTTCTCTATCAATGCGAGATGATCGCATGATGAGGCATGTGGTTTTCCTTATGGGAGGTGTATTGTTTTAACTAAAAGATGATGGAGATGTTGTTAGGAAAGCAGAAGCAACAATACGATTTGGAGAGAAATATATTGAAAGATATCCAAACACAAATTTCAAACCTCTAAAGCTTAATCCTATTAGCTTTTAAAGCTATATGCAAGAAAATGGATTCCATAAACATATTACTAATCTAAGTAGCAATAATGGGACAACAATTATGCAAAATAAGCATAACAAAGAGAAATAAAAAATAATTTGTTATCAATCTACAAGACACAAGTCTTAATGACAAAAGATGTGAATATCATAGAAATCATAACATCATATGTAAAAAAAAAAAAACAGATATTCATCTACTAGACAAAAAGCTACCACATGGCATCAAGACAAATATTCATATTGCAAGATAGCATGACATTGTTTTAGATACTACATTGTGAAATTATTTTGAAGTTAGGCTTAGTCACTTAAGCATACTTACCCATTAATTAACACAATGATCTCTGTGTAAAATAAAATGACTTCTAAATGTTCATCATACCAAAACTACTTAGACAATTTATAAGTGCACACATGGCAAGCAAATAGTTTGACAAAGTCACAAAAGAAGTGAGACGATAGGTTCATGCAAACTTTCTAACATTTTGGGAAGCATGCATCATTTAGACTATCCTATGAAAAAGCTCAATGAATGTCAACTAAAGACAATAGCTTATCTAACACCATGTATTAAAAAAGACATATCGTGAGTTAACAAGAACCATGTTAATCTTGTGAAATATCATATAACAAGTATCATGCAAATCATATTAACATCTAGTAGCATGAGACATATATAAGCATGCAGACAAAACCTTTTGAAGGTTTACACATTTGACTATCAATCAAATAATTATCATGATTATGTCAAGATACCTAATCATATCAAACAAATAACATGTAATCAACACATGTACATGTAATGCAAGTGATTTTACTAAGAAAAATCACATCTACTACTTGGTTGATTAATTATTCCAAAGACAAGATAAAATATCATCTTTTAATACTTACTTTAGGCAAGTGTAGGAATACAAAATTTTCAAGTTGGAGAATGAGTATGAGACTATTACTAGTGGTGCTCAATTCAGGCTAAACACAACCATTTTTACGGGTGATTCCACATACCCAACTTCTCTGCTGGAAGCAATTTAACCGTTAGGTTAGGTTAAATTGAGTTTCTAGTGCAATAGGTTCTCAAGTAGTCATTCTCATGTCTGAAAGATAGGAATTCCTATTTTTGCTTATTGAAAAAAGATAATTCACCAATACATGACTTAATGAAACTCAACTATTTCTATTAAAACTAAGGTGATGAAGATGTCATGATATACACGGGAATTTGACAAATATGTGTCAACAGATTTTAATCTTTGTGTTTGGAATCTAAGGTTGGATGATCTAAAGGGTGACATCTTTTATGTTGAGTTTAAGTATGTGTTATGCAAGTGATTTGATCATCTAAGATAAAGAAATGTGTTTGTGTGTGATAATGGACTATGTCAAGAACGTTCTCAAGAAAGTTCTTTGGAACAAGAATCTAAGTAAAGTTATCAACTTTAATAGATCTTGTGTATGCTCCAGAGATGTGGATATGCATAAGGTTTGACCAAGGTTTGGTTATGATGTACGCTTGAAGAGAAATAGATACTTAAAGTGTCTTTCAACAAATAAGATTATCTCATGGGATAATGTTATCATGCTTGAGGGAAATGTGCTGGTTCATAGAACTTGCAGATGTTTGTTTAAGATCATTTAGTCAATGAGTTGTGATTAAATTTCTTGTAACACAACCGTTCATGTTGCAAGAAGAGAATGATGCATAGGATATATGTTATCCTTTTAACAAGATAAAAACTAAAAGTACGATTTAAGAATAATGTTTTCTGAAACATCATATTTTTCTAAATGAAGATATGAATCCAAAGTGTTTGAATCCAATAGACCTATTTTAAATAAACTTGGTCTTAAGATTATAATAAATAGATGATGACAAAAGGAACTTACTCGAGTTTCTTATGTATACTCCTCAAGATTCATTGTCACTTGGGTTGCATGAGGTTGTCTTTGAGATTTTGCATTTTAACATATGTTGTTAAAATATTGATTTAAGGTTTAACGAGACATAAGCAGAAGCTTGGTGACAAAGTATTACTAATACTTTGATTACTTGTGAAAGTGGTACTACTTAAACCTAGTGTAAATGAATCTGAACATCATGCTTATTTGGTGATTGAAGTTCTAATCCTATGGGTGGTAAAGTATGGTTGATTTTGTTTAACGTGCATTTGATTTGGTATGAGTGTTTGGACAAAGGGCTTTTTGAGCAATGCACTCAATGGATTCAAATGATGGTAACGATTGTGGTGTTGAAAGGGTTTCTTGTACTATGGAAGTACTTTAGGTTTCATGGATGTTGAAGACAACAAAGATGAAGATTAATTCTTGTTATCTATTGATTGGTACAACTAGTGGGTGATGTGATTAGAGGCTTTGGGCCTGATACGTATCACAGAGGTGAATGTGATGGGATGATAATGAAATTACAAGAGTACTTATGTGATAGGATAAGTGTTTCAACATATGTTGTTAAAATACTTGGGTGTTGATTCTTTCGTATGTGACTTTTAATGATTACAATTTTAAGTCAAATTTACTTGAATATTTCGGATGAAATACTTAAGTTGTCAATCCTACTTTGATGAGATTGGATAGCATTCAAGGATAGTAAGACTTTGATAATACATCTATAACCTAAGTGTGAGTTATGACTTGATGTAAGTCTTCATCGTCTTGAAGGATGACATGTTAACCAAGAAAGGCAACATATGTGGCTACAAGATAATATCTACAGTCATGAGTTGGGTTTGTAATCTGTGATATCTTTGCACACTGTGAGTCTGATTTAGTTAGGAAGTTGTCAATTTACAAATCAAGTTAATGAATGAGCAAAGGACAGTAAGATGCAGTGAGTGTGTGTACTGATAACAAATACTCAATGGTCCACAGATTGCAAGGAACCAAATTGAGGGGCCCTTGCTTGTTACAGAAAAGTAACTTGGATGAAATTTTGAATTTTTAAATTTTGGTGGGAAATGGATTTCTTATGATTCTAAGTGTTCCTAAAGAATCCTAATGTCCCTAATGACCAGTAGAATAAACCTAAGAACTAGAAACAATAATCTAAGGATTCGGATTAGTCAGGAATTTTGAAAAAGTTACTGTTGGTGCTGGCGGATCCAATCGACAACAAAGGTGGAACCAAAATTTTGGTTCCGCGAAATCCGCAGGTTCTATTTTGGCGGACCCAAAAATATCAACAGACGGATCCCATATTTTGTATCCGCCAAATCCGCCATTCAAAAGTACTAATTTAAACAAAGAACATGTCAAATTTTGCGTTACTCGTTCAAATCCCGAAAATTATCCTAAAACATATGTAACTACTAATATGTAATAGAAAAGTACTAAAAACATAGATTCTAACATACGTTTACACATAGATTAATCCGATGATAATAACTTACCATAAAAGGGGTTAAGCCAAACAATGGCTTAATCTCAGAAAATTGATAACAGCACGTGTTATCATACTGCATTGTCAAGTTAGTTTCCATAAAGGTTTAACAACAAGATAATATCCTAAAGGCATAACAATTCAACATATCACTGTTTCAAATTGTTTGTACCAAACACTCTTTATCAAAGTTACTATATGTTTACACATTTTAACACTTGAGCTAGAGTTTGTGCAAGACAATACTTTTCAAGACACTAAACTAGTTTCACTTAGTTCTCATTCCTAAATTAGTTATTCAAGGTTTTCACATAACATATGAAAAAAAAAATATCTAAGTCTATAAGTGAAACAAACACAGTTTATCAACTTATAGCACAATATCTAGCAAATGTCCTATTATGCATAAAACAAGCAATTGATAAACAAGAAAATAAGTATCATGGCAAGATTTACACTTATGTATTACAAACAAACAAGTGTAATCACAACAATAAGCAAGCAAACAACATGTATGCAAACAACTAGAACAAGTAGTCACATAGCATAAAAAATATATTTTTCGTCACTTTGTGTTTAAACATGACGATGTATACCAAGCTTGATTTGTTTCCTTTATATAAACCAAATTCTTTTGTTTCAAAAGAAATAATATCAATTTTCAAAGGATACCAACTTACATTGTCCGTCTCAAAAGTTTAAGTTACTGTGTCAAAATGAAACTTAATATTTTGAATAGGTTGTAGTATTTGAGTTGTTTTACCTACTTCAATTTAGAATTAGGACATGAGATTATTTTTAAATGAAAGTAGACTTAATTCCCTTCAAAATGATAGGTGGCGCGACTTCTACGGACTTACGGTTAATTAGTTATGAATTTTTGAAGTTGGACAAAAACTGCATACTATACAGACGGTTTTCGAGGAACCACTTCAAGGGATCCGTCCTTTGAAGAGAAAGGATCCGCGGGTCTCTGTACCAGATTCAACAAAACTAATATTTTGACATAGGGAAAGTGTGTAGGACTTACTAGATTATATAGTAAACTTACAATATACTTATTTAACTTTATTTCTACTAATGTGGCTTATCTAAACATTTATGTAGGTGATTTTTAAACTAAATTAATAGTTATCCCAAACGCTCCTTTAAAACCCATGTTTTTCGTAAATTAGCTTTACGCACACAATTTGACACTTAATCTTTTTTAAGAAATCTTTTCTTTTGATTTTCCAAAGACATCTTCAAGCTTGTATACAAAGTAATATTTAACAACAAAATTTCTAAGTATACTTAGCGAAACATTTTTCTTATTATATTCCGCTTCAAAGGTAATTTGATACATGGATCATACTCTATTTTAAAAACCATTTGTTTTGAAAATAAGAGCTACAAGTCTCTGATACCAATTGTGAAAACGTAGAGGGGGGGGGGGTGAATACGTTACCGTTTTAAAATCTTAAAACTTGTTGTATCAAATATCCGTTTAAGCTTGTTCTAATATGAAAGATGTTTATAACTTGCATTAGTTAAAACATGTTGTCACACAAGTATCATCAACAAGACACAACACAAGCAAACATATAATGCAATCATAAAAGTAAAGAGATAAGTACAAGAAAGCGCAAACCGAACACGATGATTTATAGTGGTTCGATCACAGAGCTCCTCTCCGCCCTACTCCACTCCCCGAGTACCCAACTCGAGAGTTACTTCACTATATCAACAAGCTCCCTTCTCGACGGAGAAAACCTTACATACGTCGCTTACACTTTATCCGGTACTAAGCTAGATACCGAGTTCTTTACAAGGGTTCAACCATTCCCGTTGGTTCTTTTACAAGGGTTCAACCACTTACGTCGTCGCTTATACAATTTCCGACACTAAGCTAGATGTCGAATTCTTTACAAGGGTACAACCACTCCCGTTGGTTCTTTTACAAGGGTACAACCACTCCTGCTATGTTTTATGGCCCAACATAGAAACCTTGTGTTTTATGGCACAAACACATAAACCACCTAATCTAATATGGTGTTTTACAATGATCAATGATGATCCATGATATAAGTGTATCATGGATATAAATGTCTATTCTAAATGAACTTCCATTGAAAGGAAGCCTTCAATGGATGAAGATCACAAGCTCCCTAAACTTGTTGTGATGGGTCTTGTTAGGAAATTAAGCTTTAGCAGTTAGAACTGTTGAAGATAGCAGTTAAGACTGTTGAAGATGGAAGTTAGTACTGCTGAAGAGTTTTGAAGACATAAGCAGTTAGGACTGCTGAGTAAAGAAGTTTGTACTGATTATGATTTATGTAATAGATAATTATGAAAAAGATATTGTGTATATCTTACAGCAACAAGCAATGAGTCGTTGGATCATATGTTCAATAGGCTTCAAAAGTTGGTGAGTCAATTGGCTGTTCTAGGAATTGAGATGCCTCAGGAAGATCTCAACTCCGAATTTTTGAGGAGTCTACCAGCAGAATGGGCTATGCATGTGGTAGTATGGAAAAACAAGCTTGATATAGATTCCATGAGCTTAATGGATCTCTATAGCAACTTCAAGATAGTTGAACATGATATTAAGAAGTCTGCTGGATCAAGCTCAAGCTCAAGCTCAGGGAATTTGGCCTTTGTATCAACTCCCAGTTCCTCAAGTACAGATGAAGAAGTGCAAGTTGCTGGAGCAGTTGGTACTGCTAGTGCAAACCTTGGTACTGCTAGCACCTCAAGCAGTACTAGTGGACTTTTGAATGATGATACTTATTGTGCTTTCCTGACTACTCAGCACAATGGAAGTATGTTAACTCGTTCAGATCTTCAAGAGATTGATGAAGATGATATTGAAGAGATGGATATTAAGTGGCAGCTCTCTCTTCTCAATTTGAGAGCTAGAAGATTCTTGAAGAAGACTGGCAAGAAGATTGTCATAAACAGTAATGATGTTGCAGGGTATGACAAGTCCAAGATTGAGTGCTTCAACTACCACAAGAAAGGTCATTATTCAAGGGAGTGCAGATTGCCAAGCCAACAAGATGGAAAGAGCAGAGCATATGGAAACAAGTCAAGGGTTGTGGAGGTTACTGATTCAAGCTCGAAAGCCATGGTTGCCATTGATGGCTTAGGATTTGACTGGAGCTACATTGCAGAGGAGGAAGCAGAAGCATCTACAGAGGTTGCTCTCATGGCATTTTTTGATTCTGAGGTACAAGTTTCAAAATGTTCTAAATCTTGTGAAGCTTTAAAAGATCTAGAAACACTTAAAACAAGATATGAGAATCAGAGAAAAGAGCTAGTTGAAACTGCTTTTAGCTTAGCAAATCATAAGAGAGCTTTAGCGGTGTTAGAAGAACAAATTGTTCATTATCAAAGTAATGAGTCTAAGTTTTCTGATGATATGATTATTGTTAAGAGAGACTTAATGTTTAGAGAGAATGAGATCACTTTGTTAAAACATGAGCTAGAACAGGTTAAGAAAGCTAAGGAGAACATTCAGATGAGTGTAGACACACTTGAATACACATCAAAAGGTGTTCAAAAGATAATTGAGAGTCAGATCCAAAATAAAGCTAAGTCAGGCCAGGATATAAGTCAGTTCCACCTCCCTATAGAGGAATTCCAACACCCCCAGGTGTAGACTTAGAACACATAGGACTCCCTGAATTTCAATTACCTGTGCTTAACTATGGTCCTCAACCCAAGAAGGATGTAGTTGATAAACCTGTGTTTGAAAGTGCAAGTGATAAATCACTATTTGAGGACAAGGTGTCTTCTGATAGGTTCTCAGCTAAGGACTCAGATGCTCCAACCATTGAGGAATGGACTTCTGATGATGAGGATGATCAGGCTGTGGTTAAGCCTGTTAGTGCTAAAGTGGAGGAACCAAAAGTTCCAAAGATGGTTAAACCTGAGACTGTTAGGCCTAGATCAAATGCCAAACCTTTTAGACCAACAGTTAGGTATGCAGAAATGTATAGAACCACAAACAAGCCAAGAGGTAACCAAAGGAATTGGAATGACCTAAAATCTCACCAATTAGGGGAGGATTTTGTTTGCTATAGGAAAGCTTGTTACTCTTGTGGTAGCTTTGACCATCTTGCAGATTATTGTGATAAATGGGTATCTGGATATACAAATCATAGGTTGAGCATAGCAAGACCTCAATCTTTTCTTAGGAATGATAGAATGATACCTAGATAAGTTCTTTTAAGGTCTGGACCCAAAGCAGTTCAAACTGCTAGACCAACAGTTCACACAAGGCCACCAGTTCAAGGTGCAAAAATGTCTTCCAAATCAGCACCAAAAACTGTTAATAGACCCTTTCATCACAAAGCAGTTGTAAAAAATCAAGTTTGGAAACCTAAGGTAACAACTACCAAGCCAGCAGTTCCAACTGCTAGCAGAGTAATTGGTACTGGTATGAATAAAAACACTGCTAAGGGAAACATGGGTAATGGAGTGAATGCATCAGCATGTTGGGTATGGAGACCAATTAAACCCAATGGTGCTAAGACTGTTTTGAAAAGAATGAATTATGTTGATGCTAGAGGAAAGCCTAAGTCTGTTTTGGCTTGGGTTCCACAAGGAAATTAAATTTTTCTTGTTATGTGCATTGTTAGTCATATGCTTGTATCTTGTTTCTTTGTTTTTGGACTAACAATTGCAGGATTGGAGAGAAAACACCAAGGGATTATGAATGCTTGATGTTTTGGACTAAATGGTGTTCTGGAGATTAGTATGTGATCTTTGCATACAACAAATGGTAATTGGTTCACCATGTCTTATCCACATAAGAACCAACTAGTCCAAAGCAAACGGTTTTTGGTAAAGACTAATCAAATCCGTTGATGGTTGACAATTTACCAAAAATTGTATGGTTATCAGCTCACCATATCTAAGTGTGAAGAGTTGGCTAGTCCAAAGCAAACAGCTATTGGTAAAGACATATCAAATCCGTTGATAGCTGATAGTTTGCTAAAAACTATGTTTGAGCCATGGTATTTTTAAAATTTTATTTGAAAAGTTCGTACGGCTCAACCAAATTTTTGCAACAGTTGGTACGGTTAGTACAACGTTAGGACGGCTCAACTAGCCGTTGAAAAAATCTGTCAGTAATTAATTTTCTAGCCGTTAGGGTAAAACCGTTATTCTTAAGATACTTATAGGGATTTTTATAGACGATAATTATCTTTTTACCATAAATTCATTTATTCACTTTCTAAAGATAATTTATCTCATACGCATATTTCGCGAAACCCTAAACAGTATCTATAAACCCCAAGCGACTACATAAAACCTCAATTCCAATTTACAAGATCATTGTATTGCTATAAACTTTCATTTTTCATCATTAAGAATGGCTGGATTGGAATTTGTTAAGCGTCACAACCAGGTTGCGTTTTTAGAGAAAACAGAGCAAGGAGATGGGCCAAAGTTTTATGAGATTGTGGACTTTCTCAACCACTCTCACATAAGGTATGCTCTAACTGTTTCTCCTACTCTTTATGTCTCGCACATCACACAGTTCTGGCAGAATTCATCTGTCTTGACAAGTGATGACGGAAACATAGAAATTCATACTGAAGTAGATGGCATTAAGTTTGTTGTTACCGAGTCTATACTTAGGAGACATCTTAAATTAAATGACTCAGATGGTATCCACACTATGCTAAATACTGAAATTTGGGAAGAACTTTCTAAAATGGGGTATGATACATCTGAAAACAAATTAACTTTTCAAAAAGGATGTTTTTCACCTCAATGGAGATTTTTGATACATACTCTTTTATGTTGTTTAAGTCCTAAAAAGACTGCTTGGGAGCAGTTCAGTAGCAATATTGCTATTGCTCTCATTTGCTTGTCTACAAACAGAGTTTTTAACTTTTCAAAATATATTTTTGAGGGTATGACATCAAATGTTGACAGTAAAACAAAGTTTCTAATGTATCCAAGATTTGTTCAAACTCTTTTAAATAAAAAGAAATATTTGCTTACAACACCAACAGAAACTTTTGCTACGCCTAGCCTTCAATCAAAGGTTTTTCAAAATATGGCTATGGCTAGTAGGCTTTTTCAAGGGGAACCAGTTGTAAAACCCGAAAATCTGAAACATGCAAAAATTACCAAATTACCCCTGAAACTTTAAAAAATTAATTAAAGCTTATTTAAAGTACCGAATTAATTCCGAATCTCTGGAAATGAACTACAAATCAAGTAAAATAATTATGAGGCAAGATTCAAATATTTTTACAAGTACAAAAATGTATTACTTACACCAAAATAATGTATGGCCGATTATTACACATAAATTATAGTTTATGTATTTAAAATACACTTAACATTCAAATTAAATCAAGAAAACTCTTAATTTTGGTAAATTGGATTTGGTAATCAATTTAGGCCGATTTTCAGGCCCCCTCCTCCTCAAGACTTGGTACCTTCTCATTCTATATAATTAATTCACTTATTTTCTTCCTATTTTGCAAACCGAGAAAAAAAACCAAAACCACAAAATAATTCGTGCATTGTTCCTGCGATTTTCTGGAGATCAAAGAGTATTTTTACTGAGTTCATTCTAGTGCTAGGAAGCCTAGAAAAATAGCCTTTCAAATTATAGATGTCGGATTGGCTTGGTGTCGAATTTTCTTGTTCTATTCCACACGTAAGGTAAAAACTCCCTAAAAATTCATCCGATCCCTTTTAAATTCATTTTCCATTTTTCTTGTGTTCCTCATATCATATGTGATCTGTGAAAAATGATTCCAAGGTGTGTGGATCGCGTTTGTGCTCGTGGAGGATTTTGGTGTCGTTTTATCCATACCGAGAAGACAAAAACCATTCTGTGCAATCCGTTCATCCATAAAGCGTTCTGGTATTTTTCTATCGTCCTAATAATCATATAGAACATGTATAAAATGGTGAGCAAGAATCATGCACGCTAGATCGAGCGTTTGAGAATTAACGAGCTAAAAACCCTAAAATAAGCAAATCGGATATATTATAATTCATACGATTTTCTAAGCTTCTTATATAATTTTCATGGGATTTAAATAAATCATATAACACCAGAAATATAAGATCTTGAATTATTATAGCTTAAATTCGTGTTTTTGGGATTTAATTGTTTATCGGGTTTTTGCGAAAAAGGGAAAATATGGACCAAGAATAGATAACGATCGATTTAGGGTTTATGCATGATAAAACCTGGATATAAATGGTATATAATGATATGGTTATGATTGCAAAACGATTTGGATAATTAGGCTTTGTTTTGATAATATTTGGTGTTTAACGATTTGGAAATAAATTATAAAGGGGGTGTTTTGTCAATATTAAAACGTGTGGGCTATTTTTTTCATGGTATATAGTTCGTGGGTAACTTGTAAAAATTATAACATGAGGGGCTTATTTGTAAATTTGGCGAGATAATGAATTAATTGTAAATATATGGGTCGAAATTGAAAATAAATAAAAGGGAGGGACTAAA
The DNA here is from genome assembly GCA_021014915.2 of Artemisia tridentata subsp. tridentata. Lineage (NCBI taxonomy): Eukaryota > Viridiplantae > Streptophyta > Magnoliopsida > Asterales > Asteraceae > Artemisia > Artemisia tridentata. Next base: position 301,050,568 of record CP139506.1, read on the forward strand.
AATGTAAATTCTGGAAAATTAAGGGTTCTCGCTGTAAATGATGTCATAAGGGGTGAAGTGTGTAATTTTGAGTATTTAAGGGATTAATATGTAGTTATGGATAAATATATGATTCGATTTATATTTTCTATAGTATAAGGACTAAGATTGTAATTTACCAAAACATTATGGACTGAACGTACCATAGTTTAATTTAAAGGGTATATTTCTGTAAATCTGAGTAATAAAGAGCCTTATGTGTAAATATAATCATGATAAGGATTAAAGTGTGATTTATATAATTATAAGGTTTAAATGGTAAATTATTAATTAAAGGGATGTAACTCGTAATTTATGAAACTTGGAGGTCAAATGTGAAATTCTGAATATATATGATTCGAATGGTGAAAATATGATACTTCTAAATTAAACCTTTAACTTTGATGAAATTACAAGTAAAACCCTAAACTATGTGAACTTGTCATAATTAACCTTAGACTTCTGTAACTTGCTAAAATATACCTTTATTCCATTATAACCTCTGAGTAAGGACTTAATCTAATCTGAAATGATAATATTTGTTAATTCTGGAAACCTGATAATTATGGAAAGTTACTAAATCTGGAAAGTTACTAAAAATAGAAAGTTACTTAGAATGGAAAGGTAAACTAAAAGTAATAATCTGAATTGGAATCCGTTGTAATTCCGTCTTCTACTCCTTTAGGTGCGAAGAAGGAGAAGCCTCGATCTGTTCAGTATTTATTTGTTTGTTTATTTTCTGCTCTGCTAATAAGGTACAGATATTCTGAACCTTTTCACAGGTTTCTCATGATCTCTTTTATTTTCTGATATGTCGGTCTCTGTATTAATGCCACTGCTATGATCCCATTTACTTGAACCTTCCTGACATGATACTTGATTTCTGAGTTCCTTTGATAAACTGAACCCTGTTTTAATTCCTTTGATACCTGACATGATCCGATCTTCACCTTATGACCTGAATCATGCAAACCCCTGAATACCCTGAAGATTCATTTTGACATTATAACTGGAATTGGAACTTTCCTTGATGATATGAAAATGTTTTTGAGAAAAGCTTTTGAATACAATGTCATACCAATTTTAAATTGAAACTGCACTAAAGATTTTATGAAAATCTCTTTTAAGGACTATCTTTATAAAAAGGGTTTTACTAAACATCATTTATGAAAGTCACTGAAAGATTATTTTTAAATATAAGCTTAATATGAAACCTTTGAATTAAGATCCTTTCTATGAACCTAAACTTTCTGATATTGACCTTTCTGATATTGAATCTTTCTGGTACTAAACCCACTGATACTGAACCTACTGATATTGAACCTACTGTTATTGACTCTTCTGTTATTGAACCATCTGATATGAACTTTCTGATATACTGAAATGGATATTGACCTATGAAACTAAACTGAATACTGAATACTGATACTTGACCACTAACCCACAGTTTGATACTACGAGCCATAACTAGTCATGAGGGTTTCATGACCATGTCATTGATGCACCGATGGCATGACTCTAGGGCAGGAGAGTGATGACCTGTTCCATCCCTGACTGTATTTTATTTGGTGTGTTGGGAGGTTTATGGCCACCTGGGGCGTATGGATGCATCCTAGAACTGTTACTGTTACTGATTACTGATTACTGTAATACTGGTGACTGATGGTGTGTGCGATACACGTCTTTCACACTCTGGGAGCTAGCTACTCCACCCATTATTGAGGAATCCCCTCATATTTACTGATTACTGAGAGGTCTCCCCTCTACATGATTATACTGATTACTGATACTGGGCTCGTAGAGGATTACTGTTTCCTACACCTTGTACCCTTGTACTTCTCATTACTGTTACCTTTTCTTATGCCATAACTCTGATTGATTCGTATTTCAATTACTGTTCACTATTCTTTATTACTGCTTTGTTACCGTTATATCGGTTCACTGAGCTCTCGTAGCTCAGCCGCATTTCTTTTCCTGCGGCAGGTTTTAGTAGGAAGCTGGGTATGAGCGGAGAGTACCATTGGACTTAGAAGACTACACTGTGATAGTTATTTTGTTATAGAGATGATTAGAAGAATTTAGATTTTCGGACTTAGTATTTATTCCTTTGTAAATTTTGTATTTCCCTGTAATTTCTTGTAACCTTTGTATTCCTTTGTATTATTGAAGATGTATGCTTGTGTATGTTTCTGATATGTCACCATTTTTGTGACATCTCTACCCTTGTCGGGTCGGGGTGTTACACCAGTTCCACTGTTTCCTCAAATGCTTCAAACTGAGTTGGGTGAAGGTTCAGCAGTTCCAACTGATCCCCATCACACATCCACTCAAGAACTTGAAACAACCCAACCACCACCCATCACTTATAGGAGAATGTCTAAACCTAGTCTAACTAGGGTTGTGACTAGATCCTTGCCCAAAGATTCACCTCTCCTAGCAGGTAACACAGCTAGAAGTGATGAGGGTAGCTCTTCACAAACTGAATTAATGGAAATATGTACCAAGTTAGTTGACAGAGTAAAGACCTTGGAGGAGGAGCTTAAGAAGAACAATGAGGAGCTGAAATCTCATAAAGAAATGTTTTCCAAAGTCTACACCAAGCTAACTAAAAGGGTGAAGAAGCTTGAAGATCAGTTAAAGAAGAAAAGGGCAAAAGTGATATTGGATGATGATTCTTCTGATGATGATTCAGATGGTTCAGAAGGGGATGATGAAAATTCTTCCAAACAGGGGAGGAAATTTGGTAAAGATAAGGATAGATCAGGTTCTCAGGGGAGGCATGATAAAGGTTCAGAAAAAGATGAAGGTTTTGGTAATGTTGCAGATATTGGTTCAGGTTCTGGATATGTTCAAGAAGAAACAGCTGAGACACATCAAGCAGTTCCAAATGTTGAAGCAGTTCAGACTGCTGAGACAGAGCATGAAACAGTTCAAACTGCTGAGACAGAGCATCAAGCAGTTCCAACTGGTAAAACTTCTGCTGAGAAAGTTTATGAAAGTAGAAGAGCAGATAAAGGGAAGAAGCCAATGACATCTGAAGAAGTTGCTGCTGCTCAAGAACTTGAAAGGCTTAAGAGATTAAAACCAAAAACTCAATATCAGATAGATCATGATGCAGAAGTTGCAAGGCAAATGATAGAAGAAGATTTGGCTAAAGAAGAAGCTAAACAAGCTCAAATTGCTCAAGATGAGGAATTTGCAAGAAAAATGGCTGCTGATAATGTACGAAACATAGCTGAATTTATGGAAAGAAAAAGATCAAAAGAAGTAAATCAAGAGGAGTTCAATGAGCAGCTACAATATTTGTTGGATTCTGATGTGATTGTAAGAGCTCAAGCTTCAATGGTTCTCAAAGACAAACAGTTGAATGAAGAAGAAAAGACAGAGGAGCTTAAAGAGTTCATACTAAAAAAGAATGGAGTTGCAACATGGGAAGATCTGATTCAGAGGATAAGAGAAAGGCAGAAGTCAGGATACAAGATAAAGTTGCCAACAAAGAAGGAACAAGTTGAGTCTATGAAGCATTATTTGAAGAACTCAGCAAATTACACCATGAATGACTTCAAGGGAAAATCTTATGCCATAATTGAAAGGGAATTCTATGAAACTTATGCTATTCTGAATACTCCAAGAAGAGGTTTCAAAACAGGTAAGAAGAGAGAATCAGAAACTATGGAATCAGATGTTGCAAAGAAACAAAAGTCTGAAGAAGAAGGGTTAACAAATGAGAAGATCAGAAGTATGATGATGATAGTTCCAGAATCTTCTTATATTAAACCTTTACAAGTAAAACATCCAATCATTGACTGGGAAGTGTTCACTGATGCAAGAATGCAAGGATGGAAGATAATCAGACTTGGAAATATCTCTGAAAGGTACAAGTTGTTTGAAGATTTACTCAAAGGTTTTGAGAGAGAAGATCTTAATTAACTATGGAGCTTAATGAAATAGAAATTCAGAGAGAAAGATCCTATTGAAGATAAAGATAAAGAACTATTGGTTCAATTAAAGAGAATTTATGAACCAGATGGTGGAGAGTCAATATGGAGATTTCAAGCACAAGTCATGGACATCACTTGGAAGTTATTTGGAATGTGTGGAGTACATAGAGTGTCTACCAAGGATGGAATAGAGATCTATATGCTGGTTGAAAAAGATTATCCACTCAGACCAGGTGTTTTGACAATGATGGCATATGTTAAACTAGAAGCTAATGAAGAATCTGAGATGGCTGATATGCTGGTGACAAAGATATTCAACCTTGCACAAGAAGTGAAAGCTAGATCTAAGAGATTTGCTTCATAGGTGTTTGAAAGAATTTTCAGCATTAAGAAGAAGAAGCTTAATTTGAAGAAACTTAGTGATTTGGATAGAAATCATAAGTTTAGGGGAGGATTGTTAGGAAATTAAGCTTTAGCAGTTAGAACTGTTGAAGATAGCAGTTAAGACTGTTGAAGATGGAAGTTAGTACTGCTGAAGAGTTTTGAAGACATAAGCAGTTAGGACTGCTGAGTGAAGAAGTTTGTACTGATTATGATTTATGTAATAGATAATTATGGAAAAGATATTGTGTATATCTTATACGTTTTAGTTGATAGTTATCTTGTAAAGGAATCCTTAGTCTATAAAAGGATTGCCTAGGTTAAGGTTTAGATACACGATAACAGAGATACACATATACGTATAGTTTAGTTAAGATTCAAGGTTGTAAACCCTAGTGATAGGAGATCACTCGTATTATTGTTTCAATAATATTGAATCGTTGAAGTTTATTATTCGGTGTTCATTCATTGTTTCATTCAAATCATACAAAGCATAAACACATAAAGTCTTCTAAGTGCTAGCTAGTAAATTCCGCGTGCTAGACTACGTATAATTCTTAGTATCACATCTAACACAAGGAGTGTGTGTAGATCCGGTCAGATCTTCATGTATACATGTGAAATCTACATGAACTTCTTGAATGAGAAGTCTTCAATCATTGAGGATGTCAAGTGGTCTTGAATCTTCATATGTTGGAATGATATGGTGGATAATGACTTCAAGATCTTCTAACCTTCTTGGTGGATCAGAAAGTATGCTATGGATAACGTCTCATGATCTTGAGCTTGCTTCACAGGATCATTAACAGAGTATGCTTACAACATAATGAAAGTTAGTAACATTATGATCAATATGGAAAGGGTGATTAATGTGTGTTTCTACATGGTTATCTATTGATCTAAGTGTATGCAAAGGGTAGAGGGAATGTGTGTTCTAGTTGGTTAAACAATGGGTAAACAATGGGCTACTATTTATAGCCAATAGGAATTTTACCCCGCGGATTTGACGGATCCAAATAAAGGGATCCGCCCTTTATGTTGTTTGGATCAGCCGGTACCTGACAGCTAATATCTTCACAAATCTTTCCATATCTTGCACAATCTTACAAAGTCAACTATATTGCTTCAAGATCTCTCCAAGATATCTTTCTAAATCTACAAGATTTCAAAATGATGTATGTCATGATGTCATGTATATTTCCATTTTAAGATTTAAAATGTAAATAATGTAAATGTATATATGTATGTAACATATATCCTAGTGATCATGTAGCATGTATATACTATTTTAACTAATATATGTTTACCAATATATATCATGTTAGTTTGACACCTAAAGTGTACTTATCCTATTAAACTTAGAAAACATGATGTACAAGTAAGAATACTTGTTTATGAAAAGGTGTAAAATGAGGTTCTAAGTAGAATGATTAACCTTTTTTAAAATACTTAATGACCTAATTGTATTTTAAACATTTTAAATGGTTTGTTAAGGGTTTGATCATAATGCCACATAACAAACATGTACAAACTTGAGTTGTATCATACGAGGACTCGAGAAGTCGAGAGGTGTTGAATGTATGTTGAGACAAAATAAGATTACAAGTAACTTGTACATTTTACGCTATGTATCAAGTTACATGTTTATCATCGATCAAAACAAACGAGATTGTTTTCACTAACAATCTCCCCAACGAGACTGCTTGCACTAACAATCTCCCCCTTTTTGATGATGACAAAAAAATGTAAACGTGATAGAAAGTAAAATGTAAAAAGTTACTTGTGTCCGTAATTACTTACTTTCTCCTTGTGTCCGATTCTCTGCTTACTCCTTTCTCCCCTTTCTCCTTGTGTCCGTAATTACTTACTTTCTCCGTTTACACCCTTTCTCCCCCTTTTGTCGAAACAAAAATGGTGTGTCCTTGGAGTTAACTTCATTTCTCCCCAAAATGGCGAGCTTGCATCATCCCTAGTGAAATTAAATAGACTCTTAACCTACATCAATCTCCTATGGTTGTGCTGCAATCTGAGCATTTCGGTTGTGCTGCCATAGAGCCAGAAGAGCTCAAAAGGTTGCGACTTGAGCACTCCAGTTGTGTTGTTAAGGAATCAAGCTTGAATGACCGTATCTCTGAGTTGGAAAGAGAAAAGGAGGAGTGGAGAAAGGTTTTTGGTGATCAAATTGAAAAGATTCGGTAATTGGAAGCAGAGCTGGAAAAAACCAAACTTTCTTTGAGTGAAGAGGAGAAGGATAATCAAATCCTAAGGAAGGAGAAACGAGAATTGGCCGTGAGGTTGGGCCATAAAGAGATGGATCGGTTTAAGGTTGTTAAGGAATTTATTCCTGAGATAGTGCGTCGTCTTTTGAACAGTCATGAGTACAAACAGTCTTTGTCCGTTCCATTTAGCCTTTCTTCCATGGCGGGTTTCTTAGACGGTGTGAGCTTAGAACGATCTAAGGAGGATGTGGCTAAGATATTGGATGATGTGGAGGATTTGGACTTGGAGGCCGATGCAAATTATAAACCGTTGTATGACATGCTTTTTGTAACCGAATTTCCGTATGTGCAGAAAGTCAGCAACGCTTGTTACCAGCCTATTAAAGATATCATGGATATCTTTCTGGATCCTGCTCCGATATCATGGATATCTTTCCGGATCCTGCTCCGCCCAAACCAACAGAGACCACTACGATTGCTGCTTCTGCCGGGCTGACTGGCGTTGCATCTGAGCCAATCAATGTCGAGTCTGATCCTCCTGTTCAAGCTAATGCTGAAGTTCCCCTTATCGAAAACCCAATCACTTAAGACTCCACTGCCGAAGAGGTTTCTATTCCAGCTCCTTGAGAAAATCAACTACAAAGATCCGAGCGTCTCCATTTTGACTATGGAAGATGACTGCTTCGGATCTTCTGTGAAGCTTTTATTTATCTGTGTAACACTGTGATATCTGAAAATAATGGTGATTCGTTGTACTGTAAGGTCTTGATGGCCAATTGAACAATTTTTTGGTGATACTTAATTGACTTGTTTATCCTATATGTTATTTCGAGCGGTTGTCTTATTTTTTTTATATGTATCTATAGAACTTGCGTATTGCTTTTATCTCTCTTACTTTGCTTGTGCTATTATCATTTGCATTTGACTCGGTGCTTTAACATAGCGGTTATTACTCCGTTATGAATTATTTTAGGGCATCTTGTGTCGTTTGGTCTTTTTGGCTCACTTACATATGCAACCACTTTTTGGGTATGAACCATTTGAGGGCGTCTTGCGCTGTTCGACCTTTTTGGCTTACTTATATATGGCAACCACTTTCTGGGTATGAACCATTTTAGGGACACTTGCGCCGTTCGGCCTTTTTGACTTACTTATGTATGGAAACCACTTTTTGGTTATGAACCAATTCAGGGCGTCTTGCGATGTTCGGCCTTTTTGGCTTACTTATATATGGCAACCACTTTTTGGGTATGAGCCATTTTGGGGCATCTTGCGCCGTTCTGCAGCTTGGCCTTAGTTATATATGGCAACCCCTTTTTGGGTATGAACCATCTTTGAACATTGATCACTGATCTCCGGAGGTCGCGAGCCTTCCGGAGGGATCATGTTAAAACTTATGTTCAGAACACAATATGTGGTGAAAATTGCTTCCCTTTGTCTGTGGGACAGCTGCACTTGTCATTCATATATAATAATAATGAGCTCTTTCGGGCCTTACATTCGACATATTAGACTTACACTTACATAAAACATTTTCTAAGATTGATGGCGTGCCATGTTCGTGGCAGTTCTTTCTCATCCATTGTCTGGAGCTTGTATGAGCCAGTTTGGTAAGCTTCCTCGATTCGGTATGACAACCGGCCATTTTACAGGTCAATATTATCTACTAAACTCGTATTTATTACCTTGAAATTTATAATAATACTTTTTATGCAAGACTTTTTAGTTAAATCGCGTAACCTAGAAACACCCTATTGTGCACTACGACACTGGACCAAATTTTGGTCTACATAATTTTCATACATTGGTTCTATTACGATGCTCATTTAATTACTAGAGCACATCTGATTTCATTATAATTACAAGTTCATAATTATTTATTTAATTTAATTAAGTAAATAAAAGTTTTTATACAAATGCATGAACAATGTGCTCAATACTCCAACTAATAATTTTTATTACATTTTTACACATATTAGAGTGTTACAAAAATTCAAGAAACATTTAATTTCACCTTTTGGTATATATTATATTATAAGTACTAAAATGCTACATAATTACTTTAAATTAAGTAATCACTAGACAATACTTATTTTAATTACTCAATACCTACTCAAATGCAAATGCAATATTATTTCTAACATCTACACTTTATTTTTTATACATTACACCTTTCTAGCCAATTTTTCTACAAAAATTACCAAACAAAATATAAGTAACTAGAAAGTTAGGCTAGAACTAATTAAGTTAGGGAACAAAAGATGACACCAAGCATGGTGCACCCTTCCTTTCTCCCTTATTTCATCCGATCAAACACAATCCCATAACAATTTGAAAGATTTGTATAACACCCTAAATTAAATACGACTTATAAAATACGCTTATAAATTAAAACTTGAGTTATATATCATGTTATGACTCAAAACCATACAATATGAACATTTAACCTAAAGTAAAATATGAAATGGTACAAGAACTTTATGAATAAAAGTATGGCACGTTTAAGAAGTCTCTATAGGCCGAAATTAATTAAAATATGTACACAACTTAATTATAAAAGATAAGTATGAGATTATGGCTAAATTGGAAAGTGATAATTACCCCTTTGATCACCCCTAAATCACGACTCAATTCCCCCCTAATTTTTCTATTCCAAACCGTGTATTACCCTCTCCATCAAACCCTAAAATCCCTTTTTCCCTATCTCATTTGTACGGCACAAGAAAAACAACCAAGAAACCCTAAAACTTGTATCACATAAGGTAATTGAATACATATTAATTTAATTTATTCGAATTTGTTGATCAAAACCTAAATCGATCCATATGTTATTTTTTTTCCTCATTCGGTCATGATCAAAAGGAGAAGGGAATTGTTGGTGATTTGATCATCTTGGAAATCTTCGTGTTCTCATTCTATTCGATTCATATAAGAGGTAACCATATAATCTTCAATCTACAACAACATTTCGGATCAATATGTGTTAATATGATTATTAATGTTATTGAAATCGGACCTATGTATGAACAAACTAAGCTGTCAGAAATTTTGTGCTACCTAAACGAATTTTAGATTGATGATACAAGCATGAATTTTAGTGGTTCTTTGGTCTAAAACTGAATTCAATGAAATAGGGATCAAATAAAATTGGTTTGATGATTTTTAGAGGTCTAGAAGGCAACCATTTGATTTTTAGAAATGCATATGTCAAAACTGTATTTCGGGTTATGAAAATTCAATCGTGGTTCATGATTTTTAATTTAATATCTACAACGAATTAAGACTTGAAATTTGGTATATCAGTTACATTTTTTAATTTTTGTAGATTTTTCTGAGATGTCTAACCTGGGTAAATAATTACATACTTTCGGGGTGTTCCAGCAGATCCGATTCGAGAATATGTTTTGGTTGTCGATTTTTAGTTTGTACTTGTACCACTTAATAAAATCTGGGAAAATTATGTAAAATACTTAAGACATATAGTTATATCTGGGTAAAATTATAGAATTTTATGAGCTATTTTAAGGTGTGTTAAAAATAGCTAAAGTTGGACCTGATTTTAATGTTAATTCTGAAATTAAGTAATTACTTGTTTAAAACACTTATAAGCTAAATTGCTTCACCTTTAGAACCTAAATAAGCTATTAGTCATTTTAAGAGTATTTAACTTATCGTTTAACTAATTTTCATATTAACCTTGAACTTTGGCATAATTGCAATAGTAACCCTAATATTTGAATAATGATAATATGAAACCCAAATTATATGAATTAAACCCTAAAACTGCTAATTCGGGAAATATAAATTAATTATAACCTAATTGAATGTATGAAACCCTAATTGGAGTTAAATCACTTTAAATGATCAACTAAAATGACTTGTGTAATTAGAAACCCTAATCTCACATTTATTTAATCTGGAAACCCTATTTTGACTTGTAAAACTTTAAATTATGAAATGACATCATTTTATAAGTATATTAATATATGGAACTCAATTTCGACATTAATAACTATTTAAACCTTTTTAAATACTAATTACTATTTTTGGAAACCCTAAATCACTTTTAAACCTAAATATGGAAAGTTACTATTTTTGGAAAGTTACTATTTTTGGAAAGTTACTCTTTATGGAAAGTTACCTAAAATGGAAAGAAAACTAAAATGAAACCTTTATGATTATGAAACTATGAAACTTATAAGTAAAATTATGATTATTGTAGATCGGGTGAAGAAGGAGTGATCTCCTGCTTCCATTCATCTATTTGCTTTGATTTGTGTGCTTTGATAAGGTACAGATATTCTTTCCCTTTTCAGTAGGGATATTTCTATCGATCCTATGCCTGATATGATTCCCTTATTTGACTCATGACTTTCATTGTATGATTGTCATTCTTATTGATTCATTCTGACATTTATTTAAATGTCTCTGCCATGCTATGCTTATGTTTTGCTATGCTTATTGAGTTACTATTTTGTTTCTCTTGCAATGCTAGATTATTATTTGTTGTATGCTATGATAGATCTATGCTTGAGCTAACCTAGTTGTGGAGGTACCATGACCATGTCTTGGATGGCACCCTAGGCATGACACTCCCGTAGAGGTGTGATAGATCTACGGCGTTCCCCCTTATGTTATGATTTTGTGTACACTATTGGCCAACTTTATATGTGTGACCAGTCTAGTACTGACATACATACTTATGTTAGGGAGCATATGGATACATTCTAGGTTTTATGTTTATATGATTATGGTGACCAGGTGGTGTGTGCCTTACACTCCTTCTCACACTTTTTATTACTTAGAGGTCTCCCCTCTTCGTACACATGTATTGCTTAGTATGATTTGACGAATTATGTATGTAGTTCCTATGGCACATCCTTATATGAACTTTTCCTTTATTTCATTATTTCTCTTGATTCATTTCTATTCAATTCTCATGCATTCTTGATTCTTAGTTCTCTTTAAGATTCGTATGACTTTTATGATTATGCTTTTCGTTTGTTATTCTTATTCCTTCGTTGCTTACGCTTATTTACCGTTATGTTATGTTATATATATATATATATCTGTTCACTGGGCTTTTTAAGCTCAGCCGCATGTTTTCTTTTCTTATGCGGCACGTAATAAGCGGGGCAACGGGCTTGGGAATGAGAGAGCATAGGACTTAGAGACCTATTTATTTATCATTTCGTTGTCCATTGTTTTGGACTTTCATTTCTTTCAGTACTTTGAATATTATTTTACTTTGGTTTTGTTTGGTTAACCCACTATGCATTTGGGATTATCTTTTGATACCAGTCTTGATATTTGAGACTTGGTTATTTATTTAAAAGACTTCCGCTTGCGTAATGTATGCTTTGTATGACACCATAATGTGATATCTTGGCCTTAACGGGTCGGGGTGTTACAATTTGATTCACCTAAATGTGTACTAAAGTAATAATAAAATGAAAATATCTAGTGTATTTTTATTATAAAAGGGACTAGCTATATTACACTTGATATAACTTAGAAAAAAATTTCAAACCTCTCCTCACTCACTTATAAACCTACGACCATCAGCTCAAAGGGAAGAAACAAGAAATTTTTGGTATTCTTGAGTAGTTTAGTTAAGGGTTTAAGTAATTTGGAGGCTTGGGTAGCATAGAGTTCATTCTTTGGCTTCTTGTGTTCTCACTTTGCATTCACTTCATCACCTCTTGTAAGCATTCACTCTACCTATTTTTATACATCTCATATCTATTTTACATCATCTATATACTTATTTGTGGCTATTAAACATTTGCTATGTTGATATTTTGCTTGAAAACCTTAAAACAGAAAACTTATATTTTGTCCCAAACATTCGTCCCAAAAACGCATTTAAATAAAAATAGCTATACAATTTTTCACGCAAATATGACTTTGGCACCCTTATATATATATATATATATATATATATATATATATATATATATATATATATATATATGTTGGAATTCCTCACAAAAATGTTCGTTATTTTATAAAATGTTTTGCTATTTTTAATGAGTGATACAAGATCGATACCTACTGTTTGCACTTTTTTCTGTGTACCAAATTCTTTAAATAAAAACGAGGTATTTCGAGACCTTTTGGCTAAAAATGGTAAACTAGAAAGTGTTAAAGGACACATTGAACTCAACTCTGAGAGTTGGATGGACACGGGACGATAAGTAACGAGTAAAATACGGCCAAAAGAAGTTGAGAAACTTTTCAGTTTTTCTTTCAGCTTTGACATCCGAGTATAAAACAATTTATTCAGAAAGATTGGCACATGGGAAAATTAATTGGCTTATATATTTGGAAACTAGATTCAATGTAGATAATTTTAGACTCAGAAAACGCATAATTGCATCGAGAAATGAATAAGTTCTAGTCCGTTCAAGTTAACTTTTTATTAGCCGACGGGCTGTTTCAACATGTGCTGTTTTTGGCCTTGAAAACCTAACCAAACCGACCCTTTTTACAACGTAACTATTCATTTTAGGTAGAATACATATAGGAGTGAGTTTAGAAACAGAAAACTCTTGAAATAGACTTGTATTGGATCTAATACGAACTCTTGAAAACCGTCGAGAACTGAATTCATTATGACGTCCCAAAACTCTATAAAAACAAATATATATGATTACTAATAATTGATTATTTTTCGTCGAAACTTTTATTTAATTATATCTTTCGTCGTAAAACCTCATGGCAAGTGTATAAGAGCTATTTCAAATTTTAGAACTCATGCGCATTTATTTCTTACCATATTTCCTAAGTTGACTTATATTTCTAGGTCGCGGTTAGGATTTCCCGATTATTGTACTACGTTACACTTAACTGAACGTATTCATTACTTGAGGTGAGTTTCATAACCCCGGTTTTAACATTGTTTGTATCTTATTTTAAAACCCTCGGGGTGGGAATACATTGCTTATTTTTCGGACACAAGTACTAAAACTGTTACATTGCCTAAGTTACTGTTATGCCGTTAAATTCCCCATGAATCATGAACCATTAATTACTTGTAAGCGCGGATGCTATGAATAGATCTATTTGGGTTAACACCCCCGTCCGATTTGGTCGCGCCAACCTGTCAAACGGACGCATATCATTCGGATTATTTTCGAGTGTCTGGCAAACACTTAGTTGGGGCATTGATTATTATTATGCTTTATTGCATACCATTTCGTTGAGCTTCGGGGTCATGAGCTTAGGGCACTGTATGTTATGCTTCCAAAATCTTGTGGTCCGCACCTTACTTGTTTACTTAAACCTATGAACTCACCAACAATTATGTTGACTTTTTAGCGTGTATTCTCAGGTAACTAGACGGTAATAATCACTTTATGTATGGAGCATACTAGAGTCATGTTTTGGACCACACATCATGAAGAAGAATTCTTTGCATTACTTAGCTTTTGGTTATGAATCTTACATTTGATGGTGAACTCTGAACTTAATGCTTTTGTAAAAGTTTATGTTTAAATCAAACGATTGTTTTAAAATGACTCACTTAGAGGTCATTCTTTATTTCCTTGTACTTTGTTATCGAAGAACATCACGCCCTCGGAATTCCATTCTGCTGCAATCCAAATTTGGGGGTGTGACAGATTGGTACCAGAGCCAAGGTTATAGAGAACTAGGATGCATCATAGACCCTAGACTATAACCACCAGGTCACGACACTTCACAATATCATGATGTGTGTGCTATACATGCTTTTACTTACTTATCTAATACGAGGTATTTACATTTAATTTATATCGGGTTGTTACAGAGTCAAGTCTTCACCCAACCACTCTATCATCATTTCATCAGACTCAGATATCGAGGACGCTTTTTCATCCACTAATGCACCTACATCACTACTCTTACCTCGACATCCCCATATCACTCACCATCGTCAGATGATAACTTCCACCTATTTGAGGTATTAGCATCACCTGAGACAGACCCAGAGGAGATAGCCAGATGTGACGCTGAGACCTTCGAGTCTCAAGAGGTTGCCCCTTCCTTCCCACTATCACCATTGTCATTCCACTTTTCCATTCCCACATATCAGGAATTAGATGACACTCTGTGGATAGTACCAAGATCACCGATTCAACAAGAACATCAGCAGATTCCGCAAGAATGGCTTGGGATCTATACTATCTCGGATATGATCGACGCACAAATCCAGGCCCCACATCAGAACTCATCACAACCCCATGATGCCACAACCCAGGATCCACCTAGAGGATCACCAGGAAGCCTCTAGATCAGACTTATATCTTTACTAGCTTTTACTATTATCCTAGCCACGGGATGTGTGACATAGTTCAAAGAAACTTCTAGTATTTTGGTTGTTGTACAACGAATTTACCAAGTATTGACTCTACTATATGGATATGGTTGTGCTATGCATGATATCGGTCCATGTAGGCCGAAATTTTCATCTTATATATTCATGTGCGTTATGATTATATTTATGATATTTTCGTTGTTGCATCTTGTTGTGATTTCACTTCATTTATACATGTCATGGTTGCGTATATGTGAGTGTGATGATCTTTACTACTTATAAATTCTCATGGTCTCTTATGATTTTGAAGAGTTATGTGGAAGCAAGCCGCTCCAACCATGACACAAGCCACTGTTGAGGAAATTATTGCCAAAAGCATAGCCACAGGCCTCGCCAATCATGAGATAAATGTGACAAATGCACCAGGAAGACTAGAAACCACCAAGATAGCTGAAGGCACAGAAGGAGGAAACGTTACACCCAAAATTCATAATCTTACTCACGAGGAATTTATGGATTGCGATCCCCACACCTTTAGTGGAACTGAAGGCGCGAGGGGATTTTGCAAATGGTTCGAAGAAGTAGAAACAATATTTCGAGGTGGTAACTGCCTCAAGGAAAACAGAGTTAAGTTTGCCACTTGCACTTATCGGGATCGTGCCCAGGTATGGTGGAATACCTATGTTCAGATAGTAGGGGTCGACGCTGCTTACTCAATCTCTTGGGAGAAACTAAGAGAGATGATGATTTTAGAATATTGTTCAAGGAGCGAATTACGAGCAATGGAACAGGAAATCCTGGATTTAACCATGGTAGGAGATGATGTTATCAAATACACTAGTCGTTTTTACGAATTAGCACGGCTATGCCCTGCAATGGATGAACCCGAATGCAAGAAACTTGAGAGGTATATCGGGGGACTCTCCCCTGAAATTCGTATGTTGTTCGCCCCATTAGAACCCGATACCATGCATAAAGCTATCCATATGGCGCTCCAGGAAAGGGAACACATAGCTCGCACCAAGGCTGTAGGAAACAATAATGACAACAAACAAAAATGGAGCAACAACAACAATCAGGGTGAAAGTGTTGCACAAAACCACCTAAGAGGCAAGAGTTTGCTAAAGCCCATGTTGCAGGCCCAGCTGAGAAGAAAGGGTACCTTGGTACTCTATCAAAATGTGACAAATGTCAAAAACACCATAACCCTGGTCGTTGCCCTACTCCATGTGGTAACTGTAAGAAGAATGGTCAACTGACCAAATATTGCAGAATTCCTACAGTTATCGGAAATCAGAAACCTCCAGTAATATGTTTTGGCTGTGGAAAGAAAGGACACTTTAGGTGTGTCAATCCAAAGCAAAGTAATCAAGAATCCAAGAACCAGAAGGGGATAGCTCGAGGAAGAGAGTAGGTTATCGCTGGAGGAGCTCTTCAGGATACTATCAACGTCAAGGACAACAACAATGAGTTAGAAGAAGGAGCTCCTACTTTAATTATAAACCATAGCTCAAGCTCTCTAGGGTTGTATTTTCATGTTGTACTTCACCTTAGGAATGTTGGCGTAACCTAGTTGTAACAAGTACCTTTTTATCTAATGTAATCTCTATCTTTTATTATATCCACGATACTCACAACCTTCGTCCATTACATTTTCTATTCCATTTACCTTATTCCTAACCATTTCGCAACGATATACCGCTATCCTATTAGGGATTAGGCAGATTTCATTTTTGACTATAGACTGTTACCATTCCGTAAGATTCTCCCACACATCCTATAACCCATTCAACAAATTTTATTTCAAGCTATTTTACTACCACTTTATAAAACTGTTTCACATAATTTTACTCGAAACTATTTACTACCATTATACGAACCGATTTTCTTGTTACCTAAAAAAAATGTTGTTTAGGCTACCATTTGACAAAACAATACGTTGAATACCATCTAAAACTTTTGAGAAACATAATACTACTTTGACTAAACTGAGCATCGCATCATTAGTCCCCAATTATACATAGCCTGATCACCTATGTCTAATTCAGGAAGGATTATGCCATGAAGGAAACAATCAACTTTTCAAATTCTTAAAACAATCTTCATTCAAAACATCAAAAAGCAAAGCTTTGTAACCAAATAAATTGTTCATAAACATCCATTTTGTTAAACACTCTCTAGATACCTACACCACTCGTCACTCACCTAACCGTTAAGTTGGATTTTTACCATTGACCTTTCTAGGAAAGACTTTCCATCTACGAGGAGGATTCCATGACATAAGAAAACAATGAAAGGATTACAGAACTACAAACAAGGACTAGATATATACATTAAGTTGATTCATAACGCAACGTAAATCTTAAGATCTCACGAGGCAATCCAAACCACTATCTCTGGCATAGTCGCCCAATCCTATCATTTCAGAAGTACTAGTTAGACCAAGTAAGATAACAAACCTAAGTCATGATCCATTTTAGAAATAACCAAGTAAGTTGAATACTCATACCTGTAAGTCTTGCCTAATATTAACCAATAGGCATTATCCAACATCAGAAACTAAACGTTAGACATCTAAGCATTCATGCAGACATACCTACCCGACTATTTCATCCTTTTTAATGCTATCACTTCAAATGGATTTTCTTTAAAATGCGTTTATACAAATCATATACCTTGTAGGAAAATATTTTTCTGTTTTGACGAGTACATCCCTTTTGGTCAATCTTTAACAAAACTATTGTACGTTAAGAAATGTATAAACATCAATCTTGGCTAAACAATCCTATTCACATCATGTTGAAAACCCGTCTATAAAACCTTGGGTCATATTTGAAAACAGTCCAATCTTGCATAACTACTAAAATTTGAATCATCAAGAAAAAGAGTACTTAAAAAGTCGTTTGTTCAAACTTGTAAATTCATTTATTCAGAGAAAGATTTCAAACAAAACACTCAATATCGAGTCAAATTTTGAAAATCAACGACCGTACTAAAACACTTCATACATTTAGGCTTTTGTGATTGACAAATGGTAGCATGGAAATTTTTTGATGAAGGAAATCTAGAGAAACACTATCAAATAGTAAAATCTTAGTAATGAAGACTAAGCACCTTAGCGGAGAAAGACTCATGTTGTGACATTAGTTAGAGCAAAGCACGAGGAATCAAAACTGTTACCATAGCCTTATCCTTCCGATAACGCGCTTTCCGACAGACTTATCATTGTAGAATTAGTCACAAGACACATTGTACCAATTTCAAATACTCCTAATAAGAGCTAGTCGATACACCTCAAACTTATGGCAATCCCTTTAATTTAAAAAAGAAAAACCCAATTAGATATAAGCACGATCTACCATCCTCAGACCAATGAACATAGTAAGAGAACTATCCAAACACTATAGAACATGCTCAGCGCCATATTATCAACTTTGAATTGGTTAGGATAATCTTTTGACATTGACAGAATTCACTTTCAACAATAGTCACCACACGAGTATAAAGACTGCACCATTTGAGGCACTCTATGGGAGAAAGTGTCGATCACCTGTTTGTTGGGCCAAAGTTGGAGATGCTCAACTCACCGGTCCGGACATTGTTCACGAAACAACCGAGAAGATCTTTCAAATTCAGAACAGACTAAAAGCTGCCAGAGATCGTCAAAAGAGTTACGCCGATGTGAAGCGTAAGCCCTTGGAGTTTAAAGTTGGGGACATCGTAATGTTGAAGGTATCGCCTTGGAAAGGTGTGATACGGTTTGGGAAACGCGGGAAGCTAAACCCCAGGTATATTGGACCATTTAAGATTCTAGCTATAGTCAGCCCAGTGGCCTACAGACTTGAGCTTCCGCCAGAGCTCAGCAGTGTGCACAATACATTTCATATTTCCAATCTCAAGAAGTGTTTATCCGAAGAATCCCTTATCATTCCGTTAGAAGAAATTCAACTCGATGACAAGCTAAATATCATCGAATAGCCAGTATAAATTATGGACCGTGATGTCAAGCAATTGAAACACAGTAGAATTCCTATCGTCAAGGTTCGCAGGAATTATCAACAAGGTCCCGAGTTTACTTGGGAACGAGAAGACCAGATCCATCAAAAATATCCACACCTCCTCACTGACACCACTCCAACGACCAACACTTACTGAATCTCGCGGACGAGATTCCTTTTATGGGTGGTAGACTATGACAACCCGCCATTTTACAGGTTAACATTATCTACTAAACACGTATTTATTACCTTGAATTTATAATAATACTTTTTACGCAAGACTTTTTAGTTAAATTGCGTAACCTAGAAACACCCTATTGTGCACTACGACACTGGACCAAATTTTGGTCTACATAATTTTAGTACATTGGTTCTATTACGATGCTCATTTAATTGCTCGAGCACATCTGATTACATTATAATTACAAGTTCATAATTATTTATTTAATTTAATTAAGTAAATAAAAGTTTTTATCCAAATGCATGAATAATGTGCCCAATACTCCAACTAATAACTTTTATTACATTTTTACACATATTAGAGTGTTAAAAAAATTAAAGAAACATTTTATTTCACCTTTTGGTATTTATTATATTATAAGTACTAAAATGATACATACTTACTTTAATTTAAGTAATCACTAGACAATACTTATTTTAATTACCCAATACCTACTCAAATGCAAATGCAATATTATTTCTAACATCTACACTTTATTTTTAATACATTACACCTTTCTAGCCAATTTTTCTACAAAAATTAACAAACAAAATATAAGTAACTAGAAAGTTAGGATAGAACTAATTAAGTTAGGGAACAAAAGATGACACCAAGCATGGTGCACCCTTCCTTTCTCCCTTATTTCAGCCGATCAAACACAACCCCATAACAATTTGAAATATTTGATTCACATAAATGTGTACTAAAGTAATAATAAAATGAAAATATCTCATGTATTTTTATTATAAAAGGGACTAGCTATATTACACTTGATACAACTTAGAAAAAAATTTCAAACCTCTCCTCACTCACTTATAAACCTACGAACATCAGCTCAAAGGGAAGAAACAAGAAATATTTGGTATTCTTAAGTAGTTTAGTTAAGGGTTTAAGTAATTTGGAGGCTTTGGGTAGCATAGAGTTCATTCTTGGGCTTCTTGTGTTCTCACTTTGCATTCACTTCATCACCTCTTGTAAACATTCGCTCTACCTATTTTTATACATCTCATATCTATTTTACATCATCTATATACTTATTTGTGGCTATTAAACATTTGCTATGTTGATATTTTGCTTGAAAACCTTAAAACAGAAAACTTATATTCTATCCCAAACATTCGTCCCGAAAACGGATTTAAATAAAAATAACTATACAATTTTTCACGCATAAAATTTTTTGTTACCCTTTTATATAAATGTTGGGATTCCTCATAAAATTTTTTGTTATTTTATAAAATGTTTTGCTATTTTTAATGAGTGGTACAAAATCGATACCTGTTGTTTGCACTTTTTTCTGTGTACCAAATTATTCAAATAAAAAGGAGGTACTTCGAGACCTTTTGGCTAAAAATGGTAAACTAGAAAGTGTTAAAGGACACATTGAACTCAACTCTGAGAGTTGGATGGACATGGGACGATAAATAACGAGTAAAATACGGCCAAAAGAAGTTGAGAAACTTTTCAGTTTTTCTGTCAGCTTTGACATCCGAGTATAAAACAATTTATTTAGAAAGATTGGCACATGGGAAAATTAATTGGCTTATATATTTGGAAACTCGATTCAATGTAGATAATTTTAGACTCAGAAAACGCATATTTGCATCGAGAAATGAATAAGTTCTGGTCTGTTCAAGTTAACTTTTTATTAGCCGACAGGCTGTTTCAACATGTGTTGTTTTCGTCCTTGAAAACCTAACCAAACCGACCCTTTTTACAACGTAACTCTTCATTTTAGGTAGAATACATATAGGAGTGAGTTTAGAAATAGAAAACTCTTGAAATAGACTTGTATTGGATCTAATACGAACTCTTGAAAACCGTCAAGAACTGAATTCATTATGACGTCCCAAAACTCTATAAAAACAAATATATTTGATTACTAATAATTGTTATTTTTCGTCAAAACTTTTATTTAATTATATTTTTCGTTGTAAAACCTCATGGCAAGTATATAAGAGCTATTTCACATTTTAGAACTCATGCGCATTTATTTCATACCATATTTCCTAAGTCGAATTATATTTCTAGGTCGCGGTTAGGATTTCCCGATTATTGTACTATGTTACACTTAACCGAACATATTCACTACTTGAGGTGAGTTTTCATAGCCCCGGTTTTTACATTGTTTGTATCTTATTTTAAAACATTCGGGGTGGTAACACATTGCCTATTTTTCGGACACACGTACTAAAACTGTTACATTGCCTAAGTTACCGTTATGCCGTTAAAGTCCCCATGAATCATGAACCGTTAATTACTTGTAAGCGCGGATGCTATAAATAGATCTATTTGGGTTAACACCCCTGTCCGAGTTGGTCGCGCAAACCTGTCAAACGGACGCATATCATTCGGATTATTTCCGAGTGTCTGGAAAACACTTATTTGGGGCATTGATTATTATTATGCTTGATTGCATACCATTTCGTTGAGCTTCAGGGTCATGAGCTTAGGGCACTGTATATTATTTTTTGCTATGACGTTATATTTGTTGTGATTGTCATGCTTCTGAAATCTTGTGGTCCGCACCTTACTTGTTTACTTAAACCTATGAACTCACCAACAATTATGTTGACTTTTTAGCGTGTATTCTCAGGTAACTAGACGGTAATAATCACTTTATGTATGGAGCATACTAGAGTCACGTTTTGGACCGCACATCATGATGAAGATTTCTTTGCATTACTTAGCGTTTGGTTATGAATTAAAATCTTACATTTGATGGTGACCTTTGAACTTAATGCTTTTGTAAACGTTTATGTTTAAATCAAACGCTTGTTTTATAATGACTCACTTAGAGGTCATTCTTTATTTCCTTGTACTTTGTTATCCAAGAACATCACGCCCTCGAAATTCCATTCCGCTGCAATTCAAATTTGGGGGTGTGACATTTGGTATGGCCCTTCCCAATTGGTCCCCAGCTTTCCTTGATTCTCGACTCTGTTTGCCTCATTCCTCTGATACACGAAGTCGCCCACCCTAAATGATTCAGGGCGAACCCTTCGGTTATAGTATTGCTCCACTTTCTTTTTGTATTTGGCCTCTCAGATTGCAGCCATCTCTCTTCGTTCTTGCAGTTGGTCCAAGTTCATATTGATCTCATCATTATTCTCCTTCTCTTTTATCATCATTGTCCGGAAGGTTGGCATTCCCATTTCTGGCGGGATGACTGCTTCACTGCTGTACGTCATGCTGAACGGTGTTTCTCCGTTGCTTGTTTTCAAGGACGTACGGTGAGCCCACAAGATATTTGGCAATTCATCTACCCATCCGGCTCTCTCTATCTGCCGAGCCTTGATTTGAGTCCTTTCATCAAACTCTTGTTAGCTCTTTCTACCGGCCCATTGGCCTGAGGATGGGCTACGACGGTATTTACTTGGGTTATGTTCAACCTTTCACACCAACTTTTAAATGGATCATGAATGAATTTGCTTCCATTATTCGTCACGATTATCCTAGGTAGTCCGAACCTGCACACGATGTTTCCCCACACAAATTTCTTGACGTCTTTTCCGATCGTTTTTGCTAATGGTTTAGCTTCCATCCATTTGGTGAAGTAGTCAATTGCCACTATGACAAACTTTATCTTTCCTGGAGCTTCGGGAAGAGGGCCAAATACATCCATGCCCCATTGGTAAAACGGCCAAGGTGCCATGATCGATGTCATTATTGTTTTGGGGAGTTTCGGAACCGGTGCATGTATCTGGCATGAGTCACACTTTTGAATATCTTCTCTGGAGTCCCCGTGCATAGTTGGCCAATAGTAACCTTGCCTCATTAATTTTGTGACCACGGATCGTGGTCCGGAATGCATTCCATATGCTCCTTCATGCACCTCTCGGATGATATAGTTAGATTGGAGTGGTCCGACGCACCTTAACATTGGACCTAAGTATGACTTTTTAAACAACACCCCATCTTCCATTACATAATGGTTTATTTTCATTCGGAGTGCTCGTGCTTCGTTTTGGTCCTCTGGCCAGATACCTTCCTGCAAGCATTTGACGATAGGAGTCGTCCAATTCACTTCTTCTTCTTCTACAATCGCACTGATGGCTTTTTCCTCGGTTGTTGGTTTCTCTAAAATCTCAACCAGTAGTTCCTTCGTCTGGTGGTCAAATGCCACGGATGCAAGTTTGCTGAGTATGTCAGCCTTTTGGTTCTGAGCTCTTGGAACGTTGTGTATTTTGAATGTCTTGAAACATGCAATGTATTCTTTCGCTTTGGTCAGGTATCGTATCATGCTTTCTTTATGTGCCACAAACTCTTCGTTGATTTGACTTGCTACCAGGTTCGAGTCCACTCTTGCGTCTATGGCTTGTATTTTCATTTCCCTTGCAATTCTCAAGCCTGCTAGAAGCGCTTCGTATTCTGCCTCATTGTTGGTGCTTTTGAAGTTTAGACGTAGAGCGTAAGTATATTCGGTCTTGTCCGGACTCATTAGGACTAAACCTGCTCCGGCACCTACCTTGCTAGACGCTCCATCGGTGTACAATGTCCACTCTTCTTGGTCGGAGATGTTACACATCTCCTTGCCTTCCCTTCTTGCAACTTGACTGTTTCCATCCATCGAAATGTCCGTTATAAAATCTGCTAGGACTTGTCCTTTGACGGCATTCCGGGGCACATATACGATATTGTATGCTCCTAACTCCACTGCATATTTTGCCAACTTTCCCGATACCTCCGGTTTGTTCAGTATTTGTTTGATAGGTTGATCCGTGATAACCTTTATGGGATGAGCTTCGAAATATCTCCTTAACCGTCTAGACAGATGCAATTGAGCTAAGGTCAGCTTTTCGATCAGAGCATAATTTCTTTCGGCTTCGTGCAGTGTTCTGCTTACATAGTGCACAAGCACCTGTCGTCCGTCTCTTTTAACCAAGAGCACTGCGCTCATTGCCTCATTGCTTACCGCGAGGTATACATATAAGACTTCTTTCGGCATTGGGGTTGTCAAATATGGGAGTTCGAGGATTACTTTTTTCATTTTTTGGAATGCTGCTTTAGCATTTTCTGTCCATCTGTATTCATCTTTGTTCTATTTTGTGATGTTTTTAAAAGTGTCAAAGAACGGGGGTGCTTTCTCTGCTGACCGGGATAAAAAACGGTTCAGGGCTGCTAACTTGCTGCTCAAACTTTGCATTTCTTTGAGCGTTTTCGTGGATTGCATTTCTGCTATAGCTCTTGTTTTCTTTGGGTTGGCTCTGATTCCCTCGGATGTTACCACAAATCCAAGAAATTTTCCCTCTTTCATTCCGAAGGAACACTTTCTTGGGTTTAACTTCATGTTAATCCATCGGAGATTATCAAATGTTTCGGCTGTCAACCAACATTTCTTTCTATGTTTTGCTTTTTATAACCATGTCATCTACATACGCATCCAAGTTTCTCCCGATTTGCGATTTGCAAGCCGAATCTACCAGCCGTTGGTAAGTTGCCCTGGCATTTTTCAGTCCGAATGGCATCTGGGTGTAACAATAAGTTCCGTGTTCGATATAGAAGGCTATTTTTTCTTCATCTTCTTTTTCCATCTGTACTTGATGATACCCTTTGTATGCATCCAGAAAGCACTTGTATCGGAATCCCATGACAGATTCTATTTTCTAGTCAATTTTGAGCAGCGGGTAATAATCTTTTCGACAAGACGAGATGACATTTTTGAAGTCAATGCACATCCTCCAACTACCATCCAGTTTCTTCACAAGCACTGGGTTGGAAATCCACGTCGGATATCGTACTGTCGGATTATTCCAGCTTTTAACCATTCTTCCACCTCTTTTGTTATTGCTTGATTCTTTTCTGTCGAGAAAGTTCGTTTCTTTTGGGCTATCGGTTTGTCTTGCACGTTCACATTAAGTCGGTGTTTCGTCACTCATCTTGGTATACCAGTTATGTCTGCCGGTTCCCATGCGAACACATCCCTATTATCTTTGAGCAATCCTAGCAGTTGTCTTCGACACTCGTTAGAGAAATTTCCTCCGATGGTGATCAGTTGCTCCGGGTATGCTGGGTTAATCAAGATTTCTTATGATCCATTCATGGAAGGTCTGGTCGCTTCGACATCTTGCGGTTCGTTCCTGCTTGCTTCCTTGTTTAGCAACTGCTTTTCTTCTAACCTTCGACATTCCGAGATAATAACTGACCGGGTGACCAGGGTAGCTATTCCTCTTAGGGTGGGGAACTTCATCATCGAGTGAATCGTGGAGGGGATAGCTCAGAGTTTCTTTATTCCGGAGCGACCTAAGATAATGTTATAAGGAGATGGTGACCTTACCACTGCTAACTTCAATGTTGTCCGTCGTAACAAACCCTCACTTTAGAAGCATACATCCAAATCTATTTTCCCCAATGGCTTGATGGATTCACCCGAGAATCCCACTAAGGGTGTATTGGTTTCCTTTAGTCTGGCTTTGATGGAGGGGCATAAATTTTCAAAACAATGTTCATACATTACTTCTACTGAAGCGCCTTGATCTACATATATCCTTCGCACCGTATAACCTTCCACTTCAGCTTCAATTATCAATGGTTCGTCGGAAACGTTGCCCTGCAAGATAGGAGGGAAACTGATTGGAGCACTCATCCAATCCTCTTCCAAATCCATGGTCTTGCGTTTTTGTGCGGTTCCGTGACTTCGGATCATGTTGATGATCTTTCCCTTTTTGGCATGGTTGTCTTCCTTCGGTGGTGCCCTTCTTCTTTGTCGAACATCTTTTAAGAGATGGTCCAATTTACCCGTCTCCACGGCTATTCTCAATTGTTCTTTTAAATTCCAGCAATCGTTTGTAAGGTGTCCCTTTTCTCCGTGGTAATCACAGTATTTGTCTAGATTTTCTCTCTGGGGTTTTCCTTTTAACGGTGGGGGTGGAGGCAGTCTCAGCTGGTGTTCGGTTGCTAAGATTTCTTTTGGGGCTTTAGTCAAAGATTTTAAGTCGATCGGCTTGGTTTCATTCCTACGGATGTCATTGCGGCAGTAGTCTGCCTGATAGGTGTTGTCATGTTTTGCCGGGACATAGTGAGCATAATGATCATTCCAACGAGGCTTGTATTCATTTCAGGGATTATTTCGGCGGCGATCTCCCCTGAAAGGAGCTCGAGGAATCCTATCGTTGTAAGAGGTGGAGTGATACTCCCTTCTGTAGGTATCCATCTTTTCACCCCTTGGTAATTCGGTTGCCCTATACACTGCTTCTGAGCGAACAAAATCATCCACTCTTATCATCATTTCAGTCACTGTTTGTGGAATGCGGTTAGAGAAACATTTGGCTAAATCAGGGCACTTGCTACCGTTTATAAAGGATGAGATTTGCACGAGTTCCGGTACGCCGGAGATATGATTGGCCTCGTCGGTCCGTCGTTCTTTGAATTCTGGCAAAGTTTCATTTGCCTGCCGAACAATCTTAGTGATTTCCATCGGATCTTTAATGCACTTTCTTCTGAGAGAAAACCTAGTCACGAACTGATCACGAAGAGTTTCACAACTGTCAATGCTGCCGTTGGGCAAGCGGTCGAACCATCCTCTTGCCGAACCATC
Organism: Artemisia tridentata subsp. tridentata; assembly: GCA_021014915.2. Lineage (NCBI taxonomy): Eukaryota > Viridiplantae > Streptophyta > Magnoliopsida > Asterales > Asteraceae > Artemisia > Artemisia tridentata. Next base: position 301,077,175 of record CP139506.1, read on the forward strand.
CAGTGTTTTCTGAAACATCCTACACCATACCGGCATGGGCCATTCACCATGGTTAGCTGCACCACAAAATCTAGTGATATGATCATCCGAATCTGTAGATCCGTCATAAAGTTTTATGTTGGTGGGCATCGCATGCTTCGGCCCAGAAAACTCGATGATTCTTCGAGTGAAAGGACATCTTGATGCTTCTTTGTATGTTTTGGCTAGGTCATCTTCTTGTTCTCTTTTGGCATCTTTGGTTTCGGCTTTCTCGGGGTTTTCTTCATCGAAGTCAATTCGGATTGGTTTAAGTGGGCTTCCCCCTTTAGTGTTGAGCTATTTTATTAGGGCTTTGAGTGCGGTTACTTGGCTTAGGATTTGCTCTTCTAAACTACTTGGGTTGTTATTATCATTACTTTTTCCACTTCCTTCTGCGTGATGAACTGGTGTTTCTAAAGTAGGACCTATTATTTTTCAACTCTGGTAGATTGAATAACGAGTCCCACTGATGGCGCCGATTTGTTGAAGTAAAATATTGTGCCTTACTCCAAACAAACAATGTAGGTGCTCCGGATGACTCTGCTGGGTCCTTCGGATTCCTATAAGAAATAAACACGCGTTAGTCTCGCCCCGGGTTTTATCCCAGGACCAAACTCCGGAGTGAGAATGAGTATTTGATAGGATAAATAATGTAGGTGAAAGTAGGAGTGAGTTCATGTTAGTTACCATAGAGTGAAAACTTCCTTCTTTATATAGGGGAGTTGTTCTTGTCCTTATCGGATACCTCCTAATGAGATAGTGATGCTTTTGAGCGGTAACTGCGACCTTTCTCTTTTTAGCTTCTGTTTAGTCCTGCTGTTTGTTCTGAACGACTGCTGCTTATCCCTTTATATCAGGTTTGACTTTTAGTCCGGAAGTTACCGTTGACCCGAACGACCTGACCAGGTTCGTTCGTTATGGGCCGTTCGGCCACATACGTCAACACCGATGGACACCTGTAATGCATACCGCGGAAATCAAAATTTTGACAAAGGGCACCACGTTTCATTTTTTTTTTTTTTTACTTGAGTGGTTCGACGATTTTATTTTTATTTACGTTATTAGGCTAGATGTAATAAGAGAGCACCAAAACCGCATTCACCATCGTCATCTCAGAGGCACAGCATATTCCTCTCTTTACAACTAACTTCATCACCAACTTAGTGTAATAAGACAACCAACTTAATCACAAAAACATACCTCACTTAAACATAAATATACCCTACAAAAACCATTTAATTAACACAGACACATACAACAAAATTCCCACGACTCGATCGTCTGCACGACCGAGTCTTGCAATTTTTTGCTTCAAGACGTGTCATAACTGGGGCTCCGTAACAATGAAGACTCGGTTCTCAAGCTTGAAGACTTGGTCTTTAAGTTGTTATTACGCCTGATCTAACACTGTGTTCTCGAGTCTCGATTAAGGAAGAAAAGGAAAGAAAATGAAAAGAAATAGAAAAAGTTGTGTTCTTGAGTTTTACTTAAGGAAGAAAAGAGAAGGAAAAATGAGTGAAAAATAGTGTAATTTGGTTGATTTTGAAAGTAAATTGTTTCATCCAAAAGTGGGCTGAAAATGTTTAATTCTTGTTACTTTACTTTTCTTTACTAAAAAAACTCAAGAACACAATGTAAGGTATCGAATGAACATTGACAAATGTTGCATGCAGATTATCAACGTTTTGCTAGTTTGTAAGTTTTATGCTCCCACTAAATCTCTATTAGACTATGTGCAGTAAGCTCGGTCGAGCCATTCGTGACCAACATGGGAATCGATTTCCCTTACTGCACAACTTGGTCACCTCACTTAGTCATCAACAACTTGGTCACCAACTCGATCTATATCAACAACTTGGTCACCAACTTTTCTCCCTTTATATTTGCTAACTTAGGCCAAGTGCAGTAAACATGGTTCAAAGTAAAAAAAAAAAAAAAAAAAAAAAAAAAAAAAAAAAAAAAAAAAAAAAAAAAAAAAATTGAACTTGGTCGCCCTTACTGGGGCACCTAATCGCCTGTAGGTCGCTGGAGAGAGAAAGCTAACGTGCCAGAGAAAAATGGGGGAACTTAATCGCCTTACTGCATGCAGCCTTATATATAAAGAAAAACTTATATTTTTTTAAACTTAAAAATTAAAAATAAGTAAATTTCAATTACTAATATACATTTGATTAAAATTAATAACAATATCTATCATTAAATTAACGGTTTAAATATTTTTAAATCTCAAATTTTTAAGTATCATTTTTCCTTTCTGACTAATGAACCTTTTTTTTTTTTTTTTTTTTTTTTTTTTTGCAATTATTATAAATTGAACCCGTAAGTTTTCTATCAACGGTTAAACCAGAACTTCAAGTTCGAAAGTGTAGTTATTTACTGGTGTATCCCGTCGCAAGTATTCGTCTAGCAGACATTAAATCAAAAAAATAAGTTTCAAACAAAGTGAAAGATAATTTCGTAAGAACAAAGTGACCAGATGGACTATGGAAAACAAGGCATATAACTAAACCGTTTAGTGTTCTATTTTATGCTAGACACAAAAAATTGGCATATTTGAATTAAGATTTAACAAATAAAAAGGCAACCACATACTCTAACGCAATAGTCAACATGAATTAACGGTAATCTTAACGTCTTTTTTTAAGAGCAATAATCTAAATAATAATGTTATTTATCAACCATATCATGTCATCCACAAAAGAGGTTACGGGGTCAAACCTTATTAGGTGTGCACATTTATAGTGGCCAAGAAGAGTCGGAAACAATCCCAAAACTAACGGTGAGGCCCAGCACATTTGAGTCACAAAAATTCTCCCCCTCTGTGTAACTTGGAAAAAAAAAATTAAATAAAATCTATCCGTTTACACTATTATCAACTTAGAGAAGTCAAACTTTTTAAACTGTAAACAAGTCAAAAACATTCATTCAATATTTACCTACCTTGTCGTCCAATAATACTAGTCCTTGTAGAAACCATTTGTAACTAACTCGTAGATCTATCAAAAGGTTTATATAGTGATATATATGCATGACATGAATTATATAGACGGTGAATAAATAAATAATTGCCTTGTTAAACTTTACAAAGCTGTAACAAAATTGACAAAAACCAATATATTTAAACTTTTTATTTTACATCGTGTTTTTTGGAATGATGAGTTGTTAAGTTGTGAGGTCGGCAATTGTTGACTCAAAAGTGTGTACATTGCATTTACGTTGGACCTCCAATATCATGTTACACAATAACACGTGGTCATTAATGTCGGTGCTTCTGGTGATAACGTTGGACCGGAGCGTCAGCTGTACTAATTAACTAAAACCACCAACTCGCTATTTTCTAATTAATCACGTTAATGTTAGTATCAATATTTAAAGGGGTTCTAAACTAGGGTTAATAGACAAAGAAGTTACTAAAGTTTGAGAAAATGTTTGTCTAATTTACTATAGTATAAAATGTTACACACAAGTTACTTAAGTTCACGGGTTTATCAACTGGGTTATTAAAGTTTCAAAAATGTTACACTAGAGTTACTCCAAAGGTGGGCAACCGGTTTATAGCCGGTATCCTAGCCTGAAACATATTCCGTCTCAAAAAAGTTACTAAAGTTTGAGAAAAAGTTCGCCTAAGTTACTAAAGTTTCAAAACTGTCATCTAAGTTACTCAAGTTCAATTTTTTATTTATTTATTTTTTTTTTATTATTATTTTTTTTTTGTAAAAGTCGGTTTTGTAATAACTATGATACAGAATAAAACAGGGTAAAATCCATAGATGTACTAACTGAAGTGATTCATTATACATAACCAACTAACGAAAATACCATTATAAACAAAAAAATTTGCATGTTAGGTCCATTTTGTTGCAAAATCTTGCAGCGTCTATCCTTTTGGCCAACGGGCGTTTGTAATTATTTTCAAAAATCATGGTTTATATGTTTTCATCCGCTATTTATCCGTTTTATACTTTTGTGTACGTTTTATAGGTTTTTGTACATTTTTATTCGTTTTTGTATGTTTTATACTTTTTATACGTTTTGTATGTTTTTATACGTTTGTGTACGTTTTTATATGTTTTCATACGTTTGTGTACGTTTTTATATTTTTTTGTACGATTTTCTATGTTTTTATGCGTCATTTATTACATATTTTTTTACGTTTTTCTACGTTTTTATGTGTTTTTTTACATATTTTACGTTTTCACATGTTTTTATCTATTTTATTTGTTTTTTTCCGTTTGTACAGGGAACTGAAAGACAGTGCACCCGTCTCTTATCACAACAAACCCACTATCCCCCAGATTGATGGCATAAATATCCTCGTCTATAAGGGAATATAATCCAGAATTAAACATTAGTGAACGATAATATAAATCCATTATCCGTTTTAACTATAGCAACTTAAGTGATCATTATCCCAAACTTTAGTAACTTATGTGAACATTTTCTCAAACTTTAGTAACCTATTTATCTATTAACCCATAATACATCAATGCCACATAGGAATTTAACCGGTAGTAAAAGGTTAAAACTAAGACAGTAACTTATGTAACCGATAGGAAAAAGTTGAGTAACTTGTTTGTGACGTTTTAAACTATAGTAACTTAGGATAATATTTTCCCAAACTTTAGTAACTTATTTGTCTATTAACCCTTCTAAACTATAAATATGACTGTATTATATCAAAGAGTTATTAGTTTACTTTTTTTTTTTTTTTTTTTTTTTAATAGAGTCTATTAGAAATGTTGTTGTTCAGAATCAGTTAGGTCTCATCCACGTTCAAGTCACACGTTAAAATTTAATTCATTTGATTTAGTGTCTTTGACTTTGTTAATTAAAAAGATAAAAGAAAAGAAAAGAAACTTAAGTAGTTGTAGATGAATCGGGTGAAATGTTAACCAAGTCACTCATGGTGTCAAGGTGTTAAAGGCATTGAATAAGATGTTAAACATAGATCGAAATAGGAATGCCTGTGTGCCTTTTCAAGTTTTAGCATAACCACATGTACATGATTCTTGAAGTAGAAACTAGCTAGCAAGACATACCTCTTGCGCTTTCTACTAGACCATCCATTTTTAGCAAGTTAACTGGATCTAATTACAAGTCAGGTCAGTAGAAGTACAATGAGAAAGATGGATGATGATAGATTGAACTTTGGGTGTGTTTGTAGAGACAACTTTGATAGTATTTTAGAGCAATTAACATTTTAGCTTTTATCATTATTATTACAAAGGTTGTTTGAAAAAAAAAAAAAAAACATATAGCATATTTGAAATTATAAAAATGTTATTTTCTCAATGCTCTTTAAATAAGTATTTAGCATTACGTCATTTTACACGTTAAAATTACAGCTACACAGCTAGTGCTCGTTCCAACAAACATTCTTACAGAATAGAGATTTTGATTTTTCAGAGATTTCTTTTTTTTTTTTGGACATTGTTCTTAAGTAAAGCTGCATAAATTTATTTGTTTGAACACAGAAAGTGTAAATCATTAGTGCAGGGACTTCTATTTATCTTTTGTATTAGTATAGGGTATGTTGTGTAACATTGTGTGGTTGCGACAACATAATACTATCGCAACACTTGTATAGTTGCGATAGTATGCTTGACTATGTATGGGTATAAATACGCCCTACCTCATGGGTTATGAGATGTGTGTTTTTTCTATTATCTATGCGAGACTTTACTTCTTTTCTCTCTCTAAACTAAAGTGTCCACACCCACTTTATCTCATTAAGATTATTATAGTAAACGTGATATTATTGGAACAACAATTGGTATCAAGAGCCAAATATGATTCGTTGTTTCACGTAGTTGTGTTTTAGTTTTGTCTCAATCTTTATTAGTAGTAAAAGTTTTGGTTTTATAGAATTAAAGAACTTTCTCTCTCTAGAATATCTTTACTTTCATACGTTGTATAAAGATTACTCTTAAACGTGTTTAATCCTATAAAACGTGTGTTAGGAAAACATATTTGTAGAAAAAGAAAGAGATTTTATCATTCTATAGAAAATTTTTGTGAATTTGTTGAAGATTTAGGCTCAAAACGTGGTTTAAGTGTTTTTGAAAAAGTGTACTTTTTATCGTAAAAATAGGGTTTATCATTTTGTTCATAAAATTTTGTTCGCAAAATTGAGGGTTTTGTTGCAACAGTTGGCTTAGAAACAGTTGTGATAACTGTTTTTGGTTGCTATAGGTGACTGCGATAACAGTTGGTTTGAGTTGCGATATAAATAGTTTGGGTTGCGATTGTAATTTTTGTGATACGTGCTTTGCGAAGCTTTTGGTTACCCACTGTTTACGAAAGAAAAATCTTCCCAAGTCGCAAGAAATTGTTGCGATAGCTCTTGTATTGTTGTGATAGAAAAAGTTTTGCGACACCTGATCTTACGAGACTTACTGTTACCTACATTTTGCGAAAGAAAACTCTGCCCAATTTTCACCAAAAATTTGCGATAGTTACTGTTCACGAGACTTTGTTGCGATACCTTGACTTAAAAACTATTATTCAATTTTAAATCCCTTAAAAAGATTAAAAATTATTAAGAGATTTTAATCATTTAAATGTCACAATTTAAAACCTCCAAACACTCAACCATCTAAACTTAAACAAAACACCACTTTCAAAAACAAACAACATCTCATATCAAATATCCACCATCACAATGTCTACTACCTATGATATCAAGACACACCATGCTACTCCAAGGAACTTACACAAATTGGGCATTCAGGTTCAAAGCATGGCTAACACAGTTTGAAGATTTAACATACATGATCAACTCAATCAGGAATGGTCCGTATGTCATGAAACAAATTGTAACACCCCAACCCGACAAGGGTCAAAATGTCACATTATGGTGTCAACAGAACAAACGCAAGCGGAAGACTTTTATAATTATTAAGGTTTCAAAGGTTCAAAATGAAACTAAGGACATAATAAATCTAAACAATAATAGCTATCAAATTGGAATACAAGTCTGAATCAGATCTAAATGGAAGATAACTCCAAGGTCTAATCCAAATGCAAAGGGAATCTGTCATCGGGGTAGTCCACTAAGAGCTCCTACGAACTCTTCACTCAAACCCAACTTCCAACCTAAAACCTGCCGCAGGAAAAGAAATGCGGCTGAGCTTAAAAAGCCCAGTGAACAGATATATATAAAAAATGAATAATCAAGACATATATAAGTAAAGAAAAAGGAAACACAAGCTCATGCTGAAACGAATATCATCTGTCAAAAGAATGAGAGATCAATATCATCTAAACAAATATCATAAGTCAACTGAAATGGAGAAACAAGATACTATGAATCAAATGGATCAAATGCATAAATATCATGAGTCAGAATAGCTCTAAGAGTCAAATAAGGAACGACAACGAACGCGTCCAAACGAGCCACTCGAACGGACCAAAGATACCTAACAGATAGCCACGAGCCTGTCTAAACGAGCCACTCGAATAGACCACATATCACATATACCTATCATATCTAAAGTGTACGGAGAGGGGAGACCTCTAAGTACCAAATAGTGAGTGGGGTATAGGGCACATATAGCCAGTCACCAAACAAATCATATCACATATCATATAAGCCTAGGATGCATCCATACGCCCCCAGCAAAACAAATCATATACGTACCATGTACTAGACAAGTATACGCATATATCAAAATGGTCAAGAGATCTCATATCATACCATATCATAACAATTGGGGACGTCGTGGATCAATCACACCTCCACAGAAAGTGTCATGCCATCGGTGCCTCAATGACATGGCCATGGTACCTCCATGGCTAGTTAGCTCGGGCAACAAACATAACAAAGCACATCATATCATATCATCATATTAGAGGGAATCATAACAAAGGCATATATCACTGAAGCATGACAGATGATCATATAACTGAGATCATATCAAAGCTCATATCAAAAGAATCACATCATGGGATCATAGCAAAGGAATCAAATCAAAAGAATCATAGCATATCAAATCAAATGAATCAGAGTCAAGGATCAGAGGTCATGAGAAAGGACACCCTTAATGAGAAAGGGTTGAATATCTGTACCTTAATCAACAATGAAACCATATCAGAACCACAAGGATCAGAAGTTACTCCTTCTTCAGAGAATCTACACGAATTAATGATCGTCTTATTATTTAAGAACCATTTCATAAGTTATTACTGATTCATCACTAGTAGTTGAGCAGATTATCATATTAGGGTTTCTTTCTATTTTTAGAAACTTTCCATTTTTAGTAACTTTCCATATTTAGTAACTTCCCCGAATTAGTAACTTTCTGAATTAAGTGAGTTTCCCGAATTAATGACTTTTTAGGGTTATAATTGACAATTAACAAACTTTAAGACTTAATATCATCAACATTATAGTTTAGGATTAAATATGCCAACTTTTTATAGTTTAGGGTTTAAACTATCATTTTATCAAAGTTTAGGGTCAAAATTTAAATTATCAAAATTAAATATTAAAAATGCCAAATAAAATTATTTTAAAGTTTATACTATAATTTTATATTAAGATAATAATTTTAGACCCTGTCATTCATAATTTATTAACGTATTCTTGACATTAATCTTAGACCACGTTGACCAAAATATGTTATTATCACATGCATAAACACATGAGTCGCGACTATCCTTCAAAACATTTTGTATAAGCATTTTATGACTATCATACTGACACACATTTCAGTAGTGGTTTACCTAGAAGCCAAAGAATACAACACCTTTAATCCCATCAAGACGCACTTACCCTCTTAGCCCACGTTTACCAACTCAAAAACCACCACTTTTAGCCTTCTTTCAATTCAGTTTGTATCCACCGTTTAGACACCTATGTCACTCACCAAAACACTCATGCAAACACACAATTTTGATAGCAACACCCACAAAATAAAATAATGCAATACTAAACCAACAAAACCCCCACTTAACCAATTCCAAACTAGATCACACACCTCATATGACACACAAATTACTTCAGTTTATTTCACTTTAAACATGTATGTTTCCAGCGCTATGCTTGCTCTATCATTCCACACATACACACAGAAACAAACCCAACCAATTACGTAAACTTACACACATTGCAGCACTTTATAACTCCACTCACACGATATGTATACTCACATATATTACTCGACTTACATTACTCTATTTGGCCAGGACATGAATTAACGAAACTCGAAAATAACTTAACCCTCTACTTCTTTCCAGATTAGATCCCACACACACTCACACGTTTCTTTCTTAACAACCCTATAATATCTCACCTTTGACACACACAACTCAACTTAACGAGCAGCAACATCACACAAAATCGCACATGATCAGCCCTTATATTCACATATTTAATAGAGACGTCTCTTCTTTATTTCGCTTAGGTTTCTTGTTTATTTCATTAAGTAGCCAAGACACAGGTTGATTAGGGTGCGTTTATATTGGGTTTAGGGTCGACAAAACTGCATGGTCGACACAAGAAAAATACCACGCACACCATACGTTTCTTCTTAACGTCACGACACATTAACAGCCCAAAAGAACCTTACGTAAAATCTCCTTTAATTCAATATACGGTTCATAATAACATACGACATAAAGCGAACAGATTGCGAGCCATGTGAAAACATATGTCTCTCGTATAGCTTTTATTTACAAAACCTAGTTACGTTTCATATTATACGAACAAGAACAGACAAATCCAGAAACGTTTATGACAAGTGAAGTGATACCTTGGGTCGGATCTAAAAGGGACGAACACAAAGCACCAGTACCACGAAACCCTATCGACCGACACCAAAACCACACTCGAGCCAACCCACGATCAAAACATTAATAAGCACCAACGATCACTAACACTTGTTTACCCACGAATTCGATCACCACCTTTCTCTTTGCCTCGTACCTTGATTCCTCTTGAGAAAATAATAGAGTGGCTGTCGACTTCATTATGTATTTTTAGGGTTTTGTGTGAGAGTTAGAAATGTGGTATACGGTTGGAAGAAGAATAACAAATGGGGAATAGAAATAGGAAAATGCCGAGATATATGGGTGATTTATTTGGTCGATTATTTGGTGAATAAGGGAGGATATTGACCGAAAATTAAGTGGGGAAATAAGAGATGATTATCTCTTCATGTTTCTATATATATATATATTAATTTCAAAAGAGGGTGTGAGTACAAAGTACTAGATCGGCTGATGCAAACTTTCAAACGTGTGATATTTGATTTTTTAAACTTATGTTTAGTCATTTCTTATTACGTAAGTTTAAGTGTCCCCACGTTTTCAAATTTTAGGTTACAACGTATCGTATATATACATATTAGGTTGTATTCGTATCAAAAGTTAAAATGTCACAATAATAGTTAATATATCATAGGGTCGATATATATATTAGTGTTTAGTGAATTTATTTTAATCATAAGGTTAGTATAAATAATTAGTTTAGTTTAATTTATATCTTAGGTTATGTAATTTCCATATTTCTTTTATTTATTCATGTGTTCTTGTAAAATTCAAATTAGAGGGGTAATTTAGGGATTTCAACTGAATGGAAATGAGGGTTTTAGAACTCTTCCCCTCTAGAAAAAAAATTTTGTCCTCGAAATTGGAGTAGAGAGATCAGATGGAAATGTATCGAATCACAGAAAATGTGTGGATGACATATACGTTTAATTCTTCAATTTCTCATGACTCGATCCTGACGCTCCAAGACAGCCTCAGGCTCTTCAATAACATACAAATCATAACACATCTCGATCGAACGAATGCGGAACATATACATGACAGATGATATTTGTAATCTCACTAAGAGATACATGAAACACATGTACACATGAGGCAAATACGGAGGTAGTAAATAACGATAAAACTTCATCAACTCTATCGAGATTCTGAGTGAACTGAGGAACTGGCTAAAAATCAGAGAAGCACATATCGAAATTACCAAACGTCTCAAGAGTTTCATATAGAGGTGAGTAACATATTCGTATTGACGATCAGCTAATCACATATCGGAATATCAAAACGTATCAGAAGTCTAACGGAATTGGTAGAATCATCGCACGGGTCAGAATAAACCTAAGGTCTAACGTGTCGTGAACTAAACCTTCCTCAAACGCCAAAATGCCCAACACTGTTGTACGGAACATCACATGGAACACAACAATTCCCAGTCTAAAGTTTTCAGAATTTCCCTTCCAACATGATAACTAATCCATTAGTCATTGAATTTACTCAGGTCCTTCAATAAACAGCTCCCTAACCTAATTTAACCCAAAAGGTGTTCTTCAGCTCTGTCAAAATTCCTGCTCAACACATCTTCCAAGCTTGAATAGTTGTTCTGCTTATTCATCGGTTTGGAGGTGCAAAGCATTACCAACGCGAGTCTGGTCCCTCAAGACTTCAATAGCTCTTCCTAGGAATGTGATGCTGAAACGCAAATTTCTGACACGATCACTGCAGGTGCGCCATGTAGTTTTGAATAATCTTCTGCCGAAAGAAATCACTGCCAATCTTCCAAGTGAGCCGACCTATTCAAACTGTCCTCTACAACTCAATTTGTGTTGTCCTTCCTAAATGTGCGTGGAATTCCAGATACAAAATCCCTGAAAGTTTAATCTCACTTCTACATACGAACATCCAACACTAAAGAAAACCACTTGTACACTGATACTGAATCTTAACTTGTTGGCACGCCAACCACTTCACCACTAATGTAGTCACAACCGTCCTCATACCATTCCATCAAATTTCAGCTGCAAGTCTCTACACATCATAGTACAACTAATATAAATAGAGCAAATAGTGTGCTTCAATCAAAACCGCTTCCTTCTAGTCTCTTACATAGATCAAGCTCCACTGTCTTGCTCCCGAGCTTCTTCATTCCTGTCACCAATCACTCCCAAGTCATACGTCGGATAGTTCACGTCTTGCGGTTCCAGCTGTACCAACAATCTTCCCGTGTCGCATAAGGACAATAGCTAAATCCCCTTCTTGAGTAGAAACAATTCTCTTTTCAGCTTCTCAAAGTTTCTCCTCTCATTCTTCATCCAAAATTTACCCTTCGAGAGTATAACATATAGCTTCTCCTGACGTAGAAACCTCAACACAGAATATGAAGATGATTTCCGTGTTTCTCATTCGTCTCTGAATATACTAATATGTCATACTATGACAAATTGTCCAAGTATTCATGAAAGACACGATTCATCAAGTTCATAGGAACAGTTAGAGCAGTAGCCAATACGATTGGTATCACAATACTCAAAGAGATCAAAACGAATACGGAAAGCAATTCTAGGAACATCTCGCTCCTTTAAGCGTAACTGAAAAATAATCAGATCTAAAATTCATCATTGGGAAAACTTCACACTCTGGAGTTGATTAATCAAATCGTCGGTTCGAGGTAACGGATAACGGTTCTAACCACAATACTATTCAGCTTCCCGGGATCACTACACAACTTCATGCTATCATCTTCCTTCTTCAGGAATACAACTTGGTTCCACCACGGATACACACTCAAACGGATAAAACCACTTTCTAAAAGCTGGTCCTTCAATTCTTTCCATTCAACCGATGTCATAAGATACGGAGTTTCAGAATTAGGAAAAACATTGCTCTTATACGGATAGAGTTTCTGAATCAACCAACTTACTGATCTCAGGCACTTCTCAAGGTTTCCTATGATCCCAATAAGTTCAAGTTATATGATGTAACTATTATCACGTTGGCCAGGCGTCATAATACTTGCATCATATACACATGCCTTTATTGCAATCAAAGTCTACCTCGAGTCGTAACTAAACAAACTTCATAACCAGATCAAAACGAGATCACACTCAGATGGAAATCTTGATAATTCATTAAGAAATACATTACAAAATTTTCAAATAACCGAATAACTCTCGAGTCGAGTTTCATCAAACGAAATATCTTCACAACCGCGACAGATTAACGTACGAATTTTTAAAACAGATGTGATCATAATTATTTACCAGGTTGGGAACCATGGTACAGAGTTCGAGTTTCTCAAATTGCCAAAGATTACAAATCTAATATGACTGTTGTTAGCATCTCGATGCTTAGTCAGCAAATCCATATTCAAAATAACATCAAATTAAACATTCCCAAAGGAAACAGATTAGAAGAACGAACTTATCTTCCTATACCTTCAAACATACTGGATAATTCCGATACTTGTGACGGATAATCACAAGTTTTCTCATAGGAATAGGAATGAGTAAAGCAGATTCTAATAGTGCAGAGGGGACCTTAATATGCTTAGCAAAAGCAAGGGAAACTACATAATGTGTCGAACACATCGGATTCATACATATACGAATTCTCTGAACGAATGAAAAGGTATCCAAACAAATCATAAACGAATCAGAGATAGAAATTCAAAGAATGCGGTCACATCAGAGAGTGAAACCTGTAAGGCATTACTACAAAAGTCTTAAAGCATTCTAAACTTATGTGATCACTAAACTTATATTGTGTATCTGGCTAAATTTCCAAAGTCTCCGGAACGAATGGTCTTATAAGAGCCTAACTGAAAGCAAAGGCATAAATCAGAACGGCATGGAAGAAAGATAAATAATCAAAGTCTTATCGCATAATCTACCCAATCCTCACCGGTCGTAGCTAAAGTTTCTACAGGGAAAACCTAAGGCAAAACTTCAAGGGTTGTCTTGTAATCTCTTACAATGGAAGCCTAAGGGTCCAAACTTCACAAGTCAAGGTTTTATGTACTACAAGTCGCAACCTGGCTCTGATACCATAATTGTAACACCCTAACCCGACAAGGGTGAAAATGTCACATTATGGTGTCAACAGAACAAACACAAGCGGAAGACTTTTATAATTATTAAGGTTACAAAGGTTAAAAATGAAACTAAGGACATAATAAATCAAAACAATAATAGCTATCAAATTGGAATACAAGTCTGAATCAGATCTAAGAGGAAGATAACTACAAGGTCTAATCCAAATGCAAAGGGAATCTATCATCGGGGTAGTCCACTAGGAGCTCCTACGCACTCTTCACTCAAACCCAGCTTCCAACCTAAAACCTGCCGGAAGAAAAGAAATGCGGCTGAGCTTAAAAAGCCCATTGAACAGATATATATAACAAATGAATAATCAAGACATATATATGTAAAGAAAAAGGAAACACAAGCTCCTGCAGAAACGAATATCATCTGTCAAAAGAATGAGAGATCAAGATCATCTGAACAAATATCATAAGTCAACTGAAATGGAGAAACAAGATAATATGAATTAAATGCATAAATATCATGAGTCAGAATAGCCCTAAGAGTCAAATAAGAAACGAAAATGAACGCGTCCAAACGAGCCACTCGAACAGACCAAAGATACCTAACAGATAGCCATGAGTCTGTCTAAACGAGCCACTCGAATAGACCACATATCACATATACCTATCATATCTAAAGTGTACGGAGAGGGGAGACCTCTAAGTACCAAATAGTGAGTGCGGTATAGGGCACATACAGCCAGTCACCAAACAAATCATATCACATATCATATAAGCCTAGGATGCATCCATACGCCCCCTGCAAAACAAATCATATACGTACCATGTACTAGACAAGTATACGCATATATCAAAATGGTCAAGAGATCTCATATCATATCATATCATAACAATTGGGGACGCCGTGGATCAATCACACCTCCATAGAAAGTGTCATGCCATCGGTGCCTCAATGACATGGCCATGGTACCTCCATGGCTAGTTAGCTCGGGCAACAAACATAACAAAGCACATCATATCATATCATCATATAAGAGGGAATCATAACAAAGGCATATATCACTGAATCATAACAGATGATCATATAACTGAGATCATATCAAAAGAATCACATCATGGGATCATAGCAAAGGAATCAAATAAAAGGAATCATAGCATATCAAATCAAATGAATCAGAGTCAAGGATCAGAGGTCATGAGAAAGGACACCCTTACTGAGAAAGGGTAGAATATTTGTATCTTAATCCGCAATGAAACCATATCAGAACCACAAGGATCTGAAGTTACTCCTTCTTCAGAGAATCTACACGAATTAATGATCGTCTTATTATTTAAGAACCATTTCATAAGTTATTACTGATTCATCACTAGTTGTTGAGCAGATTATCGTATTAGGGTTTCTTTCTATATTTAGAAACTTTCCATTTTTAGTAACTTTCCATATTTAGTAACTTCCCCGAATTAGTAACTTTCTGAATTAAGTGAGTTTCCCGAATTAATGACTTTTTAGGGTTATAATTGACAATTAACAAACTTTAAGACTTAATATCATCAACATTATAGTTTAGGATTAAATATGCCAACTTTTTATAGTTTAGGGTTTCAACTGTCATTTTATCAAAGTTTAGGGTCAAAATGTAAATTATCAAAATTAAATATTAAAAATGCCAAATAAAATTATTTTAAAGTTTATACTATAATTTTATATTAAGATAATAATTTTAGACCCCGTCGTTCATAATTTATTAACGTATTCTTGACATTAATCTTAGACCACGTCGACCAAAATATGTTATTATCACAT
Source organism: Artemisia tridentata subsp. tridentata (assembly GCA_021014915.2). NCBI lineage: Eukaryota > Viridiplantae > Streptophyta > Magnoliopsida > Asterales > Asteraceae > Artemisia > Artemisia tridentata. Next base: position 301,092,801 of record CP139506.1, read on the forward strand.
GCATAAACACACGACTCGCGACTATCCTTCAAAACATTTTGTATAAGCATTTTATGACTACCAAACTCACACACATTTCAGTAGAGGTTTACCTAGAAGCCAAAGAATACAACACCTTTAATCCCATCGAGACGCACTTACCCTCTTAGCCCACGTTTACCAACTCAAAAACCACCACTTTTAGCCTTCTTTCAATTCAGTTTGTATCCACCGTTTAGACACCTATGTGACTCACCAAAACACTCATGCAAACACACTATTTTGATAGCAACACCTACAAAATAAAATCATGCAATACTAAACCAACAAAACCCCCACTTAACCAATTCCAAACCAGAACACACACCTCGTATGACACACAAATTACTTTAGTTTATTTCACTTTAAACATGTATGTTTCTAGCCCTATGCTTGCTCTATCATTCCACACATACACACAGAAACAAACCCAACCAATTACGTAAACTTACACACATTGCAGCCCTTTATAACTCCACTCACACGATATATATACTCACATATATTACTCGACTTACATTACTCTATTTGGCCAGGACATGATATAACGAAACTCGAAACAAACTTAACCCTCTACTTCTTTCCAGATTAGATCCCACACACACTCACACGTTTCTTTCTTAACAGCCCTATAATATCTCACCTTTGACACACACAACTCAACTTAACGAGCACCAACATCACACAAAATCGCACATGATCAACCCTTATATTTACATATTTAATTGACATATCTCTTCTTTATTTCGCTTAGGTTTCTTGTTTATTTCATTAAGTAGCCAAGACACAGGTTGATTAGGGTGCATTTATATTGGGTTTAGGGTCGACAAAACTGCATGGTCGACACAAGAAAAATACCACGCACACCATACGTTTCTTCTTAACGTCACGACACATTAACAGCCCAAAAGAACCTTACGTAAAATCTCCTTTAATTCAATATACGGTTCATAATAACATACGACATAAAGCGAACAGATTGCGAGCCATGTGAAAACATATGTCTCTCGTATAGCTTTTATTTACAAAACCTAGTTACGTTTCATATTATACGAACAAGAACAGAAAAATCCAGAAACGTTTATGACAAGTGAAGTGATACCTTGGGTCAGATCTAAAAGGGACGAACATAAAGCACCAGTACCACAAAACCCTATCGACCGACACCAAAACCACACTCGAGCCAACCCACGATCAAAACATTAATAAGCACCAACGATCACTAACGCTTGTTTACCCACAAATTCGATCACCACCTTTCTCCTTGCCTCGTACCTTGATTCCTCTTGAGAAAATAATATAGGGGCTGTCAACTTCATTATGTATTTTTAGGGTTCTGTGTGAGAGTTAGAAATGTGGTATACGGTTGGAAGAAGAATAACAAATGGGGAATAGAAATAGGAAAATGCCGAGATATATGGGTGATTTATTTGGTCGATTATTTGGTGATTAAGGGAGGATATTGACCGAAAATTAAGTAGGGAAATAAGAGATGATTATCTCTTCATGTTTCCAAATATATATATATATATATATATATATATATATATATATATATATATATATATATATTAATTTCAAAAGAGGGTGTGAGTACAAAGTACTAGATCGCCTGATGCAAACTTTCAAACGTGTGATATTTGATTTTTTAAACTTATGTTTAGTCATTTCTTATTACGTAAGTTTAAGTGTCCCCACGTTTTCAAATTTTAGGTTACAACGTATCGTATATATACATATTAGGTTGTATTCGTATCAAAAGTTAAAATGTCACAATAATAGTTAATATATCATAGGGTCGATATATATATTAGTGTTTAGTGAATTTATTTTAATCGTAAGGTAAGTATAAATAATTAGTTTAGTTTAATTTATATCTCAGGTTATGTAATTTCCATATTTCTTTTATTTATTCATGTGTTCTTGTAAAATTCAAATTAGAGGGGTAATTTAGGGATTTCAACTGAATGGAAAATGAGGGTTTTACACAAATTGTTGATCCAAGTCATCCAAAATTTACAAAACCTCAAACACAAGTTGATTTGAGTGAAGATGAGCTTAAGCAATACAAGGCTGACTTTCAGGCTAAGCACTTCATCATGTTTTCTATTCTAGATAACCTTTATTTGCATGTGGACCATCATCACAATGCTCATGATATGTGGCAAGCACTAGCATCATTGCACAACAAAGAAGAACATCAACTTGTAACAATTCGTATTTCAGGTTAATTTCTATTCCCGAAAATTTTACTATTCATGTTACTATTCATTTTTACTATTCACTTGCACTATTCATTTCTGAAATTTTTATTTCATATTCTCGTGAAATAAATTATTTTCATGATAAAATAAAAGTTTGACGCTCATCGGGTCATTTCCGCAAAAGTTATTAAGAAATTATACGTTTGGGTTAAACGTCGTTTAAACATCCTGCGCATAACGAAAACCAACTGCGCCAATTTTCCTCGCATCAGATTAATGTTTAGTACACTCACAATCAATTAGGGAATTTTTGATATTAAGTCAAAATATTACCAAATAGACCCTGTGTCTTACGGAACTAAACTTGCGTTTTATGCAATTTTACTTATCCGCAACCTTAGCCTATACCTGCACCACATTTTCTAAGACAATTAGAAGATTTTATATTGTAGGAAAATTCAACATATTTTTCCCTCCTCCTTTGACCAAAAATCATTCCTTGATTTTTAGGCTTACGGTTTTATGTCTAAAGGACATTTAACACCAACCGACACTAGACTGAGCCCAGTCTAGACATTATAGGCCATTTTAATTCATTATCGTCATATTAGAAAAGTTACATTTTACTTTTCTCAAATTTACGCAACTTTCGTACGTTTTACGTATTACGCGTTTTAGACCCGTGTTTCCAGCGTTATCAGCATTTAAGCAACCCGATGGAACTTACCACTCATTTTATATTTTATTATGGAGTATAATGATAAGTTAAATCATTCCTACAAGTTTCGTATTTTTACGATACCCGGTTTTACGTTTCGTGACTTAACAACTTACGGTTAATGATTAACGGAACCAAAACTCACTCCGTAAAAGCAAGATAGTGCAAGAAACTTATCAAGCTTCTCATGAAAGCTTCATGAAGCTTATCAAGGAAGGAACCAATGGCATGTGGCTTGATCCTAGCCATTGATTCCTAAGATATTTACAAGTGTAAAATTATATTTACAAAACTATCCTAAATTTTTCCTATAAATACCAAGCTAATACACATAGAAAAACTTGCACCACACCTTCTTATAAACCTAAAGTCCTAAACCCTAAAGGCAATTCTATTAGATTTTGTAAGAACACTCTTGTGTTCTTGAGAAGAAACTAGGTTTTGATCTTGTTTTCTTCAAGTTTTCAAGAAAGAGACGTTATAATCTTCAAATAATTTCAAGTCTCCAAAAAGACTTGTTATTATCTTCAAATCACTTCGGGTTTCCAAAAAGGCGTCGGTATAATCTTCAAGTAGCCTCGGGTTTATGAAGATTACCAATTTCTACGTCGAAGCTCCGCTTATATTCCCTTTTCTATAATACTCAAGCATTATATATTAAGGTAAGTATTTATGAACCTTAAATACTTATGAACTTTTATTTGATTATTTAGTGTTTTATAAACTCTTAATATGTCATATAATCAAGTAAGCAAAATATATGTTTCACATATTAAATACTATGTTAGTAGGGAGCTTCATGTGATGGGTTTCATTTGGGTAAACGAATCGACGAGTTGCTGGATTTACGAATTAAAGTGTCCTAGCTCCTCGAACGTTTACTGCATGACCTCTGAATTATGATGGCCCGAACAGTAGAACGAGATATACAAACAAAACATGTTTCATAAACCATATGCAAGACATATACATGTACGTCTTTGTATTCTTAGACTTTATTCCAAACCTAAGTCGCAACGTTCTATTGTAGGTTGCACTTAGAGGTTTCCCGACTTATCCATCGAACTCATTGAAGCACTAAAACACCATCCAACTCACGGTGAGTTCATAGCCCCACTTTCTATTACTTAATTGTTTTACAAACCCTTGGGGGGATACATGCTATTATTAAACTGAACACAATGCTTTGAAATTGTATGCTATCTGATTGTTTTATTATCACTAAGTACCATCATTGCCAATCAAAGTCCCCATATCATGAACCATTTAATCACTAGGATAGTGAGCGCGAATATTGTGAATAGGCCTATTAGGATTGACGAATCCCGTTTGTATTGACCCGGTCCGGTAATCAAACGCACTATATTTGAGTCTTAGGTATGTTGGCAAAGTACCTACAGGGGCAATCAGCCGATCGATATTGGCACACGTTAACGTATTGGTTACATGAGATTAGTGAATAATAATAACCATTTTGTTTTCCAACTATGAGTATGAGTCTAATTAACTCACACTACCAACATATTGTGTTCAACTCCATAACAAACTCTATGAATATCACTCAACCTTTGTGTTGACAGTTTTAAGCATGTATTTCAGGTGCATAATGATCAAGGATGGCACGGAGGGGCACAGACTCAGTCAAGAAGGCTATAACTTATTTTATCATTCAAAACGACATCAAATGACTTTATATTGATGTACTTTGTACACATGGAACCTTTTGGGACCTATCTTGTAAACTCTGATATATTATTTGAATGATAAATCCTTTTTAAAATGACTCAGTTAGAGATCGTTTTCTATTATTATGACTGTTGTGCCGTCGAGTAACACCCAGTTTGAATTTCTCTGCGTCATTGAATTGGGGGTGTTACAGATTGATATCAGAGCCATGGTTGTAGAGAAACGGGTCTAAGTGAGACTTAAACTATAACCACTTGTACAAGCAAAAACATTTTTATAGCCTTCCGCTCTTCGTGCCTTCTATCCTTCAAACGATCATGGACTTGTTAGACATTGTATACTATACAAACATATTAGCATATGAATATATGTACCCTTACTTGAGCATTTCTCCGTAGACATTTTATTACTACACAAACATGTTAGCATATTGATATATGTACCCTTGTCATATTTGAACATTTCTCATAAGCATTAGATTTATTCTAACATCATAATCCTTATTGTAGACATCATATCTATACCTCCATCACCCGATCACATTCCCGCTATGCTCGCTCACTTACCATTTCTTCCCGGACTCAATGATCCCTATCTTGAAGCACTTGATTATGACAATGAGGAAGAACCTTATGAGGATATAGTCAGTGACCAAGAGGGAGAAATGGAAGAAGATCCGTACGAAGATCCCGAAATGGACATAGACGAGGAAGAAGAGGAGGAACTACCAGTGGTACGACCACTATCACCATTGACATCACCACCTCCGATCTCTGTATCCTCCTCCGAATCAAATCATAATACTCCCACTCGAGGTCCAAAGTCCACATATGAGATCGGCGGATCATCCAAACTCACACCTACATTCATAAATTCTGCCCAGTACGATGTGTACTGCTTGAAACAAGGCCTTGACCTAACTCTACATAAACTACAAAACATAACACGTCAAATGAATGACTATGAACCCAAGGTTAATGCAGCCAAAATGGAAGCCGTTAATGCACGACAACGCCTCGATTTGTATATCCTTGATTCAAGCTATATAAAGGAAGACTTGACTCTTGTTCAGGATATAGTCTTGGATCCTTTAACCGGCTTGGATGACATCAAGAATAGACTTATTCGAGTAGAAAAAGCTCAAGCCCAAGACGTGGCCCAAATTCACGCACTAAAATACCACCTAACGGCAGCAGAGGTCCAATTGGATGTTGCCAACTTCGACCGATACCAACTCAAGAACAAGTTGTATGCCGTGCAACAAAGGTTACATCAACGGGAAGTCGATGAGATTCGCCCGAATGAGTGTGTGGATGTGCTAACTACTTATGGAAACACCGATCTGTCCGAATCCTCCAACTAGAAGTAGATTAGTGTTATAGATATCTTTTGTACTACTAAACTGAGTAGATTCAGTTAGTAAACTCTGTAAAATCTATGTAATAGCTAGCGGTAGTAAAATGTTGTAATTACTAAACTGAAAGTATCAGTTAGTAAATTTTGAAGAAGCTTGTAATAGGTTTCGATTTTGTAATCAAACAACGTTATATGAATAAAACTCTTGCTTTGTTTTATCATGTGTTATAATCTAAACCTCCAACATAATTATTCTATCATTTCCATCAAAATCATGCTTATTCTAGCAACTCTATACTTACGACATACCTTTTATGTAATAGCATCATGGCGCCAAAGAAGTGTACACCAACAACAATGACTCAAGCCGCCATCAACAAACTAGTTAATGATTGTGTGAAAGCCGCACTCGAAGCTGAAGTAGCTGCAGCAGCTGCCGAAGCTGCCCTGAATAACACAGCTAACCCTAACACTGAAAGACCAAACCCTACTAAGTGATGCACATTCAATGACTATTTGAACTGTAGACCCACTAATTTCAAGGGTACTGAAGGAGCCGTAGGTTTGACACGCTGGTTTGAAAAATGCGAGTCAGTATTTTCAATCAGCAAATGTGTCGAGGAGGATAAGGTTAAATTTGTAATGTGCTTTTACGGAGGTGTATATATTATATCCCAATTCAACTCAAATTTTAAATTTTTAAATAAAACCTCTTTACCGTTTATCTAAGAAACACATACGAGCAAGTATACTCGTTCGATTGTAGTATTGTTGATGGTAAATAAGGATCGTCCCAAGGGACTACTAGTTTTGGTTTAGGCAATTTAAGTAAGAGCAATAAGAAATAGCACTTAAGATTGTCACGGTCTAAAGCACTTAAGAGTAATTAAACGAGCAATTGTTTCAAATCAAATCAAACAAACAACCAAATACTTGTTTAGGAACCATGACTAATCGTGATAGAATGTTGAACATGTTTGGGTGAAACTTAGAAGGCACATGTCAATTTTCACAAGGACCTCTAGTTAATGGGTAATATCAAGAAAATCCATGTTTCTACTAGTTTCACGGGTGAGTTCTTTCGGCCAAATCTCATCCCACTACGCTAGCTCTTTTTGTGATCAAATGTATGAAAAATATGATTAGTTAAATTAGTTCTTACGAGTCTTTTCAACCCAATCTCGTGATTAAATATTTCCGAATTCATTTAAAAACTTGCATACTTGATCTTCGTCACTTATCAAATACCAATCCGTTTGTCACTAACCCTTTGGAATTAAACAATATTAGAAATCTTTTCAACCTTTAAATCCAATAATATTTAACCAACAAGTTTTAGAACACAAATTATATTTAAACAAACTCATGAAAATAACCACTTTTCCTAACCAACTAAACGTCCATCATTCATACGAAAGTCACATCATTCCCAAACAAGTATCACGAATCATTCCATAACAAGCATCATCATAAAACATAACATTGCATTCAACTTCAACAAGTTCAACATGATTAATTAAAAGTAAAGAAAATTACCCAAAAGTAAGATTACAATGAGTAATAAAAGAGTTATAGCACTCTTTGGAGCCTCCAATTGAACAAGGGAATCTTCCACCTCTTCTCCTTATGATCTTCCTTGAGAATGGCCGAGATTGTTAAGCTTTTTTGGGTTAGATAAGTAGTTGTGATCAAGTCCTTATGGTGTAAGGCTTGATTGTAATTGTTGTATCCAAAATGGATGATTATGGGTCTTATTTAAGCTTGTAAAACACTCCAAAAACTATAATATTACTTTAATTATCATAAATGAGAAGGTAATGATCGGACTCAAGCCATTATGGTGGTTAAAGTTAAGAGTTAATGCAACTCTTCATCTCAGATTTCTCTCGACCTGCGGTCTGAAACATGGACCTTGGGTCTGGACATTGGCTGAACCTTGGGTTGAGTTCTTGAACCTTGGGTCTGGAATCCCAGCCTTGACCTTGGGTCTGGAATGTAAACCTTGGGTCTGAAACCAACTTTTGCACATGATTTTCCACTTTAAACTAGCATGTAACTCAAACTTTTAATACACTTTTTAGCACTTAATCTTGACTTCATTTTTTCATCCTTCTCATGTACAATGGAAATAATCATATCATGAATCAATATCTTTGTTGACGATCTTTTCATCGATATTTGCTTGATTTTGTAGCTTTTCTTCGTCTTTCTTGATATTTCCTTGTACCTAGACTTGAACACATCTTTAACAACTTTTAAGCATAAAACACTCATAAACATAACTAAATAACATATAAAAACACACAAATAACGCTATAAAAACATGTACAAAATGAGCGTTATCAAATCTCCCACACTTAAGTTTTGCTTGCCCTCAAGCAAAGTAATCTTTTGAAAAAATTATTTTCCAATAGCCACCAATCATGATTTTCTAAAGATTTTCACTAATCTTCCTTGTCACCAAGGCAAGAAGGTCAAAAAGTGATTTTTACTTTTAATATGTGAAATTTAAACAACATACTCGGTCAAGCTAGATAACACAACTAACACTCATTTCTTTTGTAGGGGATATATTTCACTCAACTGCTCAGTCGTGATTTCATGTCATACCATAAGCTTGTACAAGTATCAAAACTAATCCAAATCATGTAAGAAATAAACCAATTTATCAAAGAGGACTTTTATTCGGGTTAAAATGTTAGGCTAAGGGTTAATATCAACTTATGCTCAAATAACTATTGCACAAATATAATAGATCGCTAACAACGAATTCTTGATTAGTCGGATAACGGATGGTCACTAGTTTGTACCTTGGTTCGCTAACAACGTTACTTACATAACGGATGGTCACCAAAACACGCTCTAGTTCGCTAACGACGTTTTCCAACTTTTCAAAAACCGGATGGTCACTATAATATTCATACAACAATATCTTCACAAAGCAAAAAGGGTTAGGATAAGACATGGGATTATTTTAGTGGATATAATATACAAGAATCAAGTCAAATAACAGAATCACTTGTTGCAAAAACAATCGAACCATGTATCCTCAAATGATTATAACCTTCATAACAATTCTTTCCTTCCTCCTTTATTTCATTCATCGATCACCATTCGAATCAAGTCTTAGCACATTGGCTAATCTTCATAATTGTAGCTCATTGGCTATTTACATCTCTTTTTCCTTCTCTTCTTTTCTCATTTTTTTTTCACATCTACCTCCCACACTTTGGATGAGCATATACCTCAAAAAGATACAAATAAGAAGTAGCTACTTTCGTCTTCGTCAAAAAGGTATATCCAAAATACAAAGTGTAAGCTCATAATCATCAAAAACTTCTTCAACCCAACAACAAGTAATTCATCGATTCAACTTGACTAAAAAGGGTTAGGCTAATGGTTAAAAGGCGCAAAAAACTTTTTTATATTTTCCTGGATGTAACAAAAATGAAAAGATAGGCTCAAAGGGTGTTCTAGGGGTATCTAGCACTAAAAATTAGTGCTAACAAATGGGTCCATAGAGTAGGTGGTTAACTAACCGATTCGGCTAGCTAATATATCAATATATGTAAATGGAAGGCCATTTGGTTTAAATCCTAAGTTGCCTCTTATCATTTAAATTCATTTATATCACACGCACGTGAGTCTACTTTGGAATTCGTAATGCATGACAAGCACAAGTTCTAGAATCAATTCAATCACCGGCACACTCTTAGCAAGAAAATAGAATTTAAGCATAAAAATATATGCTTCGAATGATAGGCTCAAATCCTCACATATTTGGTAGAACAGGCTAAAAATGCTCAAGTAATGTTATCAATCCTAAGAACAGATCATTTCACTTAACCGAGATTCGTTAAAAATTTCAAATTGCCATTTTATGCTATTGGAAAAATTTAAGTTGTTTCAATTATATAATCTTTTACGTGTAAAAACAACTACTTCCTTAAGGGTAATAAAACAAATTCCAAAATAATCACAAAAAATTTTAAAAATTAAATCATTTTCACTATTTACTTCCCCCCCTCCCCCACACTTAAGTTTTACATTGTCCTCAATGTGAAAAATTAACTTCAAAGTAAAGGAAAGAGTGAAAATAGAATAGTAAATGATATCACCGAGAAATCAAGCGAGATCCATATTTGGTGTTAAACGCATGAGTTGGAAACTCCAAGCTCCAAAATATACCAACCATATGAACGAGCAATGATCTCATGGAATCTTAACCTGAAAAAAATAAACACACAAACACAAAAACAAAGATAGTAATAACCAAAATACCTTAAAATCCTAAATAAAGATAATCATAGTTCTAAAACATAAGAATAGTTATAATCCTACATAACAAAAAAAAAAAAAAAAAGTACGAATGAAATAAAAATATTGTTCATCACATCACATAATCATGAATGATAACCATAATCACTCATCCTCCATATCGTCACCTTGATAGTCAACCAATGCTCCAAATCCAAATCCACCCGATGACGTTCCCGCTTCATAGCCTTGTGTTCCTACATTAGAATAATACCCTGCAAAACCTTCCTGATTAACATTGGACCCTTCATTACCTTGGTTTGAGCTAGACATCGGGTAAGGTACATGTCCTGATGGATAAGGCGTATATGGGTAAGGGTAAGGTGGAACACTAATTGGTGCATACATGAATAAGCTGGTTCACTTTGCAGTCCAAGGTGAGTAAGAATTGGTGCACAATAGTCCATTTGGTGCCCAATCCTCATCATCGTCATATCTCTCCAAACATCTCTTCTCTCCTCTTGTGGCAAGTTTGCATGCCAATCTCCCCAACTCGAATTCAATCCCGAAGATTCTCCTATATTTTGTTGAGGTTGTTGTGGTGGATTGCGAATCACATTGGTAATTTGATCAACCAAACACATTCTTTCATCATCAAGCAACTCTTTCAAAATTTTCTTATCAAGTTTTTCGCATTCCTTGATCACCGTTATCTTGTTCATCTCATTGGGTGTATCATATCCCAAACTTTTTCCTATTTTCGTCACATAATGGCCTCCATTTATAAAACCGTGCTCAGTAATCAAAGCTGCTCTTTTTGACAAATAAACTGCCAAAGTCCATAACACATTCATCTTCTTATTTGGATCCATAATCATGTCAATTATCCACAAATCCGGGCCATGAACTTTGTCTTGACTATGACCTCTATGCACAAATGAGTTCACAATCACTTTATAAGGCATTATACTTACACCTGCTCCCGTATCGGCCAATGCATTGATTGCAATAGTTCCATTCACTTTAAGTGGAATAAGATATTCATCCAACATCTTCCTATAAGCCTTTCTCTATAACTTTCTCCTTTTCTTCTTCTTCAATTTCCTTCTTATTATCAAGTTTCATTTTCTCCACAGAAATTTCATCCAACATCTTCCTATAGTGAGCATAGTGTTCCAACACATGAAGTATTGGTTTTTCATTCAACAATTCTTTGAACTTCGTAGTAATTTCCTCAACACATTTTGCTTCATCAATGGGTTCTTTGGTTGGTTTTTCATTTGGTAAGGATGTTTTGGTAGAAGAACTTTCTCCTTTTATTAGTGTGGTAGGGTGTGGTAATGATGACGGTGAAGGTATAAGACCTTTAAAAGGTGGGTATTTTTGTTTCAAACGGGTGGCCTTTCCCATTTTAACCATTTCCATGCTCCCACTAATACCATCTTCATTCTCACAAGCTTCCTCCATTTGTTCAAGTAACCAATTAACATCGTTATCATCTTGTAACTCTCCAACCTTAACTTGCATTTCACCCAAATCAAAATCAATAACACATTTCGTTGCCAATAAGAAATTTCATCCAAACACCAAGGAAGGATCCGTCGTATACTCTTACTCATCAATAATCAAATCCATAGCAAAGGTATAGCCATGAATGTCAATTTTCACATCCCGTGCAATTCTCCTATTATATTTGTCCACATCATATTTCCCATTTCCAAATTTTTCATAGAAAGCAAATGTCACATAACTATCATTTTGTCCAAGGTTACATTCCGCATCCCAAGCTCCTAATCCTTCTATTCCACAAGGTGTGGAATACCTCATACCTTGCTCGTCATACTCTCTAAGCTTAGCACGGGTAAAAGTAACCACCCGAGGCTTTTCATTCTCATATTCCATACGTTCACCTTCCTTCCCTTTCGCTTGCAACTTCACTTTTTCAAAATCAACCAATTTTTCCATTCTAGACATAGCATCACCATCATCCATCAATTCCATTTCCAATTTTTCCAAGTAAGCCGAAACTTCGCTAGGTGAATCCATAACTAAAAATAAGCTAAACATTCATAGACAACACATCCAAAAAAAACGTTAGGGGTTAGTAACAAAAAAACTAAGCAACTCGAAAAAGAAATCATACAAAAATCTAGAACAAATAAACTAAACAACAATGAAAATACAAAAGAGTACAAAGGAAAAACAAAAAGAAACAAAAATATAATAAAATTTTTTATATTATTTTTTTGGGACCGGCGGTTTGGGTTGTGAAATTTTTTTACCGAAGCCTCAAACTGGACGGTCGAAGGACTGGACCGTCGGTTTGAATGCGAAAAAAATTTACCGAGTGTAAGGACCGGACGGTCGAGACTCAGGACCGTCGGTCAAGCGAGAATCAAATTTTTTTTTTAAGTGTCGAGAGCTTCAAACCGGCGGTCTAGATCTCGGACCGGAGGTTTGCAGCAAAGATTTTCTTTTTCTTTTTTTCTTTTTTTTTAGTAGTTTTTATATATTTATATTTAACTTAACTTAATAAAAATAAGATCAAGAGAGATTCACTGAGACTAGGACAAAACAAAACACTTAACAATCATCCACCAAACAAACCAAACAATCACAAACAAATATGAAACAAACTCTAAAATTACACAAATAACAAGAACAAACTTACGCTACTATGTACAACTAAACTAAAAGAAAGTAATAATCCCAGGCAACGGCGCCAAAAACTTGATGGTGACGGTGCCAGAATCATGATCAAGCAAGGAATCAATATAACAAGCAAGTAAACAAACAATCAAACAAACAAGAGAATGCAAAGCCAAATCCCCGGCAACGGCGCCAAAAACTTGATGTGCTTTAACGGAGGTGTATATATTATATCCCAATGCCACTCAAATTTTAAATTTTTAAAGAAAACCTCTTTACCGTTTATCTAAGAAACACATACGAGCAAGTATACTCGTTCGATTGTAGTATTGTTGATGGTAAATAAGGATCGTCCTAAGGGACTACTAGTTTTGGTTTTGGGAATTTAAGTAAGAGCAATAAGAAATAGCACTTAAGATTGTCACGGTCTAAAGCACTTAAGAGTAATTAAACGAGCAATTGTTTCAAATCAAATCAAACAAACAACCAAATACTTGTTTAGGAACCATGACTAATCGTGATAGAATGTTGAACATGTTTGGGTGAAACTTAGAAGGCACATGTCAATTTTCACAAGGACCTCTAGTCAATGGGTAATATCAAGAAAATCCATGTTTCTACTAGTTTCACGGGTGAGTTCTTTCAGCCAAATCTCATCCCACTACGCTAGCTCTTTTTGTGATCAAATGTATGAAAAATATGATTAGTTAAATTAGTTCTTACGAGTCTTTTCAACCCAATCTCGTGATTAAATATTTCCGAATTCATTTAAAAACTTGCATACTTGATCTTCGTCACTTATCAAATATCAATCCGTTTGTCACTAACCCTTTGGAATTAAACAATATTAGAAATCTTTTCAACCTTTAAATCCAATAATATTTAACCAACAAGTTTTAGAACACGAATTATATTTAAACAAACTCATGAAAATAACCACTTTTCCTAACCAACTAAACGTCCATCATTCATACGAAAGTCACATCATTCCCAAACAAGTATCACGAATCATTCCATAACAAGCATCATCATAAAACATAACATTGCATTCAACTTCAACAAGTTCAACATGATTAATTAAAAGTAAAGAAAATTACCCAAAAGTAAGATTACAATGAGTAATAAAAGAGTTATAGCACTCTTTGGAGCCTCCAATTGAACAAGGGAATCTTCCACCTCTTCTCCTTATGATCTTCCTTGAGAATGACAGAGATTGTTGAGCTCTTTTGGGTTAGATAAGTAGTTGTGATCAAGTCCTTATGGTGTAAGGCTTGATTTTAAGTGTTTTTGTATCCAAAATGGATGATTAGGGGTCTTATTTAAGCTTGTAAAACACCCCAAAAATTGTAATATTACTTTAATTATCATAAATGAGAAGGTAATGATCAGACTCAAGCCATTATGGTGGTTAAAGTTAAGAGTTAATGCAACTCTTCATCTCAGATTTCTCTCGACCTGCGGTCTGAAACATGGACCTTGGGTCTGGACATTAGCTGAACCTTGGGTTGAGTTCTTGAACCTTGGGTCTGGAATCCCAGCCTTGACCTTGGGTCTGGAATGTAAACCTTGGGTCTGAAACCAACTTTTGCACATGATTTTCCACTTTAAACTAGCATGTAACTCCAACTTTTAATACACTTTTTAGCACTTAATCTTGACTTCATTTTTTCATCCTTCTCATGTACAATGGAAATAATCATATCATGAATCAATATCTTTGTTGACGATCTTTTCTTCGATATTTGCTTGATTTTGTAGCTTTTCTTCGTCATTCTTGATATTTCCTTGTACCTAGACTTGAACACATCTTTAACAACTTCTAAGCATAAAACACTCATAAACATAACTAAATAACATATAAAAACACACAAATAACGCTATAAAAACATGTACAAAATGAGCGTTATCAATTTGCCACCATTACACTGCTGGATGAGGCATTATCATGGTGGAACTCGGTATCTCAACCAATAGGCATTGAAACTGCTTATAAGATTTCTTGGGATAATTTGAAGAACATGATGATCAAAGAATACTGCCCCCGCAGTGAAATTCAGAAGTTAGAAGTGGAATTCTGGAATCTTGTTGTTAAAGGGAATGACATCCTAACTTACAAACGTCGATTCCAAGAATTGAGAATACTATGTCCAACAATGGTTTCAACAACTGAGAAACTGTTGGAAAGATATATCTGGGGACTCCCACCAAGCACACAAGGGAACGTGACTGTATCTGCTCCCAAAGCACTTGATGAAGCTATGCGATTGGCTCGCAACCTCACGAATCAAGTAGTGCGAACGGGAGCTATCCAAAAGCAAAACCTCAACAACAAAACCACTACCACCAACAAATCCAACTACCATAACAACAATAACAATAGAAACAACAACAATAAGCGACCATGGGATGGTAACCGTGGAGGTAACAACAACAACAACAACAACAACAACAACAACAACAACAACAACAACAACAACAACAACAACAACAGCAACAACAACCCAACCCGAAACAACAACCATCATAACCAGCAAAACAAAAGACAAGAAGCCGCAATGGCTTATGTTGCTGCACCAACCGGAGGTGGATATACTGGGAACCAACGACAGTGGACTCGGTGCAACTATCATCATGTAGGTCCTTGCCCCGCCAAGTGCAACAAGTGTCAAAGGCCGGGACATCTTACCAAGGATTGTAAAAACAAGGCGACTGGAGCTAACACTCAGCCTATAGTCACATGTTTTGGGTGTGGCGAAAAAGGACACTTCCGCAACCATTGTCCTCAAAACCATGGTCAACAAGGCAGAGGTGCTCGTGGTAGAGCCTACGTCATGGGCAACGGTGAACCACAACAGGACCCAAATGTGGTTACTGGTACGTTCTCACTCAATAACATTCCTGTTAAAGTCTTATTCGATTCTGGTGCTGATATGAGCTTTTTATCTACTAGAATTGCACCTTTACTTGGTATCACACCAATCACTCTAAACACAAACTACAGTATTGAACTAGCTAACGGTAACTTAGTAAATACTAATACCGTAATCCCAGACTGTACCCTTAATCTCCTAGACCACCCATTTAATATCAACCTTATGCCAATCGAACTTGAAAGTTTTGATGTAGTCATCGGCATGGATTGGCTATCTAAACATCAAGCTAACATCATCTGTGGTGAAAGGGTTGTTCACATTCCTTGTGACAATGAAACTTTGGTCATCCGTGGTGATCAAAGTGGAACCCGATTAAATATCAACTCATGTATCAAAACCTTGAAATACATTGAGAAAGGATGTTATGCCTTCCTAGCACACGTAACCGAAAAGAAATCCGAAGAAAGACATCTTGAAGATGTTCCCATCGCACGTGAATTTCCCGAAGTCTTTCCCGAAGACTTACTCGGACTTCCACCAAATCGTCAAATAGAATTCCAAATTGATTTAATACCAGGAGCGGCGCCAGTAGCCCGCGCACCTTACAGGCTAGCACCGTCAGAGATGCAAGAGCTATCAAATCAATTACAAGAACTTTCGGACAAGGGATTTATTCGACCTAGTTCCTCACCTTGGGGAGCTCCCGTCTTGTTCGTAAAGAAGAAAGATGGATCATTACGAATGTGCATTGATTATCGTGAACTAAACAAGTTAACAATAAAGAACCGATACCCATTACCAAGAATTGACGATTTATTCGATCAGTTACAAGGTTCGACCTATTACTCCAAAATTGACCTACTATCAGGTTACCATCAAGTTAAGGTTCGTGAGGAAGATATTCCGAAAACTGCCTTTAGGACACGATATGGTCACCATGAATTCCAAGTAATGCAATTCGGGTTGACTAACGCACCGGCGGTATTCATGGATCTCATGAATTGAGTGTGTAAGCCATACCTAGACAAATTCGTGATAGTATTCATCGACGATATTCTTATCTACTCCAAAAACGAAGAAGAACACAAACAACATCTAAGAACAATTTTAGGGTTACTCAAGGAAGAGAAATTGTATGCGAAATTTTCAAAATGTGATTTTTGGATTCGTTCGGTACAATTCCTTGGGCATGTGATTAATAACACTGGTTTACACGTCGATCCCGCTAAGATTGAAGCTATCAAAGATTGGCCAACACCTACCACACCTACAGAAATTTGTCAATTTCTAGGACTAGCTGGGTATCACCGAAGGTTTATCGAAGGATTTTCCTCAATAGCAAAACCTTTAACCCAGCTTACCCAGAAAAACAAGAAGTACATTTAGAACGAAGATGAAGAAGAAGCATTCCAAATCCTCAAACAAAAGCTTTGTAGTGCCCCTATTCTAGCATTGTCAGATGGGATCGAAGATTTTGTAGTCTACTGTGATGCATCGCACCAAGGTTTAGGTGCCGTGTTGATGCAACATGAGAAAGTCATGGCTTATGCTTCAAGACAACTCAAGAAACATGAGGAAAACTACACCACTCATGACTTAGAGTTAGGAGCTGTTGTCTTTGCACTAAAAATCTGGAGACACTATCTATACGGTACTAGATGTACTGTGTTCACTGATCAAAAAAGTCTTCAACACATCTTGAACCAAAAAGAACTAAACATGAGGCAACGTCGATGGTTGGAATTACTAAGTGATTACGACTGCGACATTCGCTACCATCCAGGAAAGGCAAACGTAGTAGCCGACGCCCTGAGCCGAAAGGAACCTTAAGACACGGATGATGAAGAAGAAACCTTCAGACCAAGCATGGTATTTATGGCACACGTTCAATCTCAAATTCAAGTGCTACTCCTCAGTTATCGACTAATAGTACCGATTGCAATCATGCATCAACAAGTCAAGATCATGTTGATATGCTTCAAAACTATGCCACTATTCAATCTCAAATTCAAAATTATGCTAACTTGATAAAACTAGAACAGGATAAAAGTGCTTCTTTAGAAAAGAAAATCAAGGACATGTTATATGAAGAGCAGTCTGAAAGACCACTAGTGCTTAAACGTCAAATTCTAGATTTACAAAATGAGAATTTTCTTTTCAAAAGAAATATTTCAAATTTTGAAAACATCAAAAAGAATTTTGAAGAAGAAGTTTCTAAACTTAAAGAAGAAAAAGCTAATTGTATTCAACGATTAACTAAAGCTGAAACTAAACTTCGCACTACCAATCAGACTTCTCAGACTATGTACATGTTACTTCCCAAACCAGATTCAGTTATGGATCTAAAACAGGGTCTTGGTTATACTAAACCATCTTATCTTGATATGGTTAAACGTCAAACACTAAGTTTGTATAATGCTGATTACATTCAAAAATTACATGTTTGTTCCTAATGACATCTCTTAAGAGGAAATCAAAAACATTTAAAAGTTAATCAAAAGAAAACCAATTTCTCCTACTTTAGTGTCGATTATGGTTTGATTAATAAGGAAAATGCTCTTTCAAGAAAACCAACAAATGTTAAACATCACATGGATCAGATTTCTGACAACCCATATGATTCTAACAAATATGAGAGTTTAGCGAGAAAAACCTTTTGCAGTCTCAGAAATCAAATTAATGGATCGTTATCTATTATTCGCGGAAAGCAAGAGTTTCAAACGGATGAACTTTTGAGATCCAATTCTAATGAAGTGGATGTCTTAAGGGAAGTCAAGAAATAGATAAAAACATTTATCGAGCCTCCCGTGAATAGAATTAACGAAAAATTGAAAACCTTTGAAGAGGCATTGATGTCTGAAATGCAAACTGATTTCACTTATGTCACATCTCTTGAAGATGAATATGGCCTTCTCAGTCTAAACTCTGACATTCAAAAAGAATATTTTCTAAATCAAATGGAATCACTCAAACCACAATTTGCTTTAAATGAGGAGAAAATTGAAGACTTAGAAAATAAACAAACGTCTTTAGAAATGGAAAACCTTTTACTCACAGAGAGTCTAAGAGAATGTTTGCAAAAGAATGTTGAGTTGAACGATGAATTGTCTTGTTGTACTGCCAAATTTGAAAACTCTTGTGCGAAACTTGAAAAACAATCTTTAATGTTTGAAGCAAACTGGGAGCAAAAAATTGAAGAAAACAAATACAACAAGCTTTCCTACGAAAATTATTTGAAAATAATCTTAAAAAAGAGAACGAGGAACTCAAATCTAAAGTGCTTGATTTGATGAAAAACAAGAATCATGAGTTTGTTGCTTCACGCTAGTTGGATAATAAAAAATTTTCATATTTTTCAAACCAACCAACCTTTTTGGCAAATCAAAAACCAAAAACTCATATTCTTGAGCCAAAACAAAAATAGGTTTATCTAATCTTAAAGTAATTGCTCCCGGTATGTATCAAATTGGATCTACTTCTACTAGAGAACCATATGGTTCAAATGACATGATTCATAACAAGGAGTTAGAAATAGCTAGGAAGCAAGCATTACTTCGTAAGGATATGCCTCTAGATGCACCAATAGAAAAGAAACCCAAACAGTCCAAGAATCATAAGAACAAGAATCGTAAGAAAAAGAAATTAGCTCAACATGATCAAATTACACAACCTCCTAACGCAGATTTGCTTTTCGATCCAGGTTTAGACACTACTTGTAGCAAGGAGAGACCAACTAAGAAAAGTGCGTTGAAGACTACCGCATCTCTGCCTAAAGTTGTAGAAAAACCTAGACATTTAAAAGCTTTCAATAAAAAATGCTCTAAGCGAATGGATGACTGTAATGACTTAAATGTGCATGGATCTGTTGCTTCTAATCGCAAGAATGCTTGTTTTAATTCTATTGCTTACAATTATGTTTCTTCTAATCATGTGCATGTTGATTTGAATTGTATAATATGAATGCCAACACCACTAGGACAACTTCTTCAAATCTAAGAAACCAAAAGCATAAAGAAAAATGGGCATGGATCCCAACGGGTAGAATATTTGAATATCATGAATTATTCCCTAGATCATGCCTTAAGTGAAAACCCATTGGAAGAGTGTTCAAACACGTAGGTTATAGATGGCAACCAGTTAAGAAGCAATCCGAGCCTAGCACCAGTACAACTGAAAAGTTTAACCCACTAGGTTTGCATTATATATTGTCTAACTACATGGAACCACTTTATCAGCGGATTCCCAATTTTTTGTTTTTTGCTTTGATGTGCAGCTTGTCCAAGTGTGCCTCTGGTACCTCGACTCGGGGTGCACCCAACATATGACAGGGAACAAGGCACTGCTCAAGAACTTCGTGGCCAAATTCTTGGGTATAGTGCATTTTAGGAATGACCACATTGCTAAAATTACTGGCTATGGGGATCTCATTCATGATAAGGTCACAATTCAAAGAGTCTACTTTGTCGAAGGACTAGGTCACAACTTGTTTAGCATTGGCCAATTCTGTGATAGCGGTTTAGAGCTGGCATTCAGAAAACATTCGTGAATTGTTCGCACTCTTGAAGGCGTTGATATTCTCAAAGGCTCCAAGGATTCGAATCTATACCAAATTGCACTTAAAGAAATTACATCACCAAAACCGATTTGTTTGCTTGCAAAAACTACATCATCACAAGCCTGGCTATGACATCTTCGATTCTCTCATTTGAACTTCAGAACTATAAACGGCCTTGATCAAAACAACCTAGTCAGAGGATTGCCAAAACTATCATTCAAGAAAGATCATCTTTGTTCAGCGTGTGAATTAGGGAATATGACATGTGCAACACTCAAATCCAAATCCGAACCTAGTTCCGTTGCTCCATTGCATTTATTGCATATGGATTTGTGTGGTCCGATGTGCGTTGTCAGCAGAAATGGAAAGAAATATATTTTGGTTATTGTGGATGACTACTCACGGTTCACTTGGGTTCATTTCCTTGCTTCTAAAGCTGAAACTCCAAATGTAATCATCAAGTTCATCAAAAGAGTACAAGTTGGTCTACTAGCTCAAGTCCGATACGTAAGAACAGACAATGGAACGGAGTTCACGAATCAAATTCTTTAGAACTTCTTTGATTCTATTGGCATTACTCATCAGAGATACGTAGCTTACACTCCTCAACAAAATGGTGTAGTTGAAAGACAAAACCGTACATTAGTAGAAGCTGCAAGATCAATGCTAACCTCCGCAAACCTTCCATTAAATTTATGGTCTGAAGCAGTGTCAACCGCTTGTTTCACACAAAACCGATCTATCATTCATAAACGATTCAACAAAACTCCATATCACATCCTTCACAAACGCAAACCCGATGTAAAATACTTACGCACTTTTGGTTGTCGTTGCTACCCTCTTAATGATCGTGAAGACATTGGAAAGTTAAAAGAAAAAGGGGATGTAGGAATTTTCCCTGGATATTATACACAATCAAGTGCATATCGTATTTACAACCGGAGAACAAAGTTAATACAAGAGACAATCCATGTTCACTTCGATGAAGTAGAAGAAATGGCTTCTGATCAAGTCACTTCAGAACCCGTGCAAAGGACTATGACTTCTGAACAAAACGATTCAGGACTCGTACCAAAACCAACATCATCAACACCTAAACATAAACATATTCAAAAGGAAGAGTTAGATGGATTGTTTGAGAGCTTCTATGATGAATCGTGTGGAGTAAATAAGATGAAGGTGTCTACAATATCCGTTGCAACTCTGATTATCGAAGTTAACCATCAAGAAGACATACCATCTCCCGTATCCGGTTCATCAACAACTACTTATAAAGATGGTGATCCAGTATCCAATCATACAGATTCAACAAGACCGTTCTCCAAACAACACCACTCCAACCTCCAACGTTAATGTTGATGATCAAATAATTACCAATGCATCGTCTGAAGATGAACCATTCATAAACCCATTCGCGACTCCCGAAGTTGAAGTCGGTGGACCTTTTGAGACACGAAATGTTGATCCTTCAGACATGCAACCGCTTTACCAAACACATCCGCAAAGAAGAAGATGGACTCATGATCATCCTCTACAACAAATAATTAGAAATCCTTCTCAACCAGTTCAAACAAGAAGTTCTACTGCAAATTACTATTTCTACAATTCATTCCTAAGTAGAGTTTGTTGGGAATTAAATGTTAGACAACTTAGTACTGCTAAAGAAATACACTAACAGTACAAACTGCTAGTGTATAAGTGAAGACTGCTGAGATATAACTAACAGTACAAACTGCTAAGTTTGTACTGCTAGCCATAACAGAAGGTACTGCTGCATGGATAACTGTCATATACGACATTGTAGAGGATAAGTATGGAAAGGATCTTTTGTATAACTTAATTAGTTAGAATTATACGGTAGAATACTTATCTTGTAAAGGACTCCTTAAGTCTATAAAAGGAGATCCTAGGTTATACGACTGTATATATATTAGTCATAGATTTTTGTTAAGATTCAAGGTCATTGTAACCCTAACGATAGCAAGATCACTTGTATTATTCAAGAAATAATATTGAATCATTTGGTGTTAATCTCATTGTGTTCAATGTTCATTCAAGTTTTACTGTTTCATTAACCAAACCAACATTCTTCTAAGTGTGGTTAAGTAGATTCCGCATACTTAACTGCATACACTCAAAGTATCTCAAACACGTTATAAAGGAGTAACATCCTAAGTGTTTTATAATCCTCTCAAGTGGTATCAGAGCCAGGTTGATACTATTGATTTAGAAGAGAAAGTAATGGACATGGAGACTACCCAAACAAACATGGCTGCTAAATTGCCAATGCTCAAGCAGAACGAATTTGATATGTGGAGGTTAAGAATAGAACAGTACTTCCAGGTGCAAGACTATGCACTCTAGGAAATTATTGAAGAAGGAAACTCTTTCAAGCCATCAACTTCTACAACAACAGTTGATGGTAAGGTAGAGACAGTTGTGCAGACCTCTCTAGTAACTGCAGAAGAGAGGCTTCAAAAGAAGAATGACCTCAAGGCCAGAAGTTTGTTGATGATGACCATTCCAAATGATCAACTCTTGAATTTCAGCAAGTTCAAGGATGCTAAAACATTGTTTGAGGCAATTATTGCTAGGTTTGGTGGGAATGAAGCCACCAAGAAGACACAAAAGACTCTCCTAAAGCAGAATTTTGAAAACTTTACTGCAACCAAAAATGAGTCTTTGGATCACATGTTCAATAGGATTCAAAAGATTGTTAGCCAACTTGCGGTTCTTCATGTGGATATACCTCAGGAAGATCTGAACTTCAAGTTCCTGAGAAGTTTACCTGCAGAGTGGGCTATGCATGTGGTGGTCTGGAAGAACAAGCCATACATTGATACTATGAGGCTGATGGACTTATACAACAACTTCAAGATTGTTGAGCAGGATGTGAAGAAGGCTGGAGAAACTGGTTCAAGCACTGGGAACATGGCCTTTGTGTCATCTCCTAGTAACTCAAGTCCAGTTGAAGAAGTAAAGGTTGTTGTGGGAGTTAGTACTGCTAACCCCAATTTTAGCACTGCTAGTTCATCAAGCAGTACTATTGGTATTCTGGATGAGAAAACCTACTGTGCCTTCCTGACAAGCCAGAATGATGGGTCAATACTGACGCATGAAGATCTCCAGGAGATTAATGATGATGATTTAGAGGAGATGGATCTCAAGTGGCAAATCTCCCTTCTTAGCATGAGGGCTAAGAAATTCTACCAAAGAACTAGAAAGAATATCACCATCAGCAGCAATGATACTGCAGGTTTTGACAAATCAAGGGTAGAATGCTACAATTTTCACAAGCTGGGGCACTTTTCAAGGGAATGCAGGAGACCTAGGCAACAGGATGGCAGGAGCAAAGGTTATGGGAACAAGCCCAAGGTTGTGGAAGAAGCTGAGCCAACTTCAAAGGCAATGGTGGCTATTGATGGCTTAGGCTTTGATTGGAGTTTTAAGGCAGAAGATGAGGAAGCACCTACTGAGATGGCACTTATGGCCTTCTCTGACTCTGAGGTTTAGCAGTCCTAGAATAGCAAATAGTGCATTATAAGAATAATGAGACTAGTTTTGCTGATGATATAGCAGTTCTTAAAAGGGATTTGTCATTCAAGAATGCCGAAATTAGTCTTTTGAAAGCTGAGTTGGATAGAATTAAAAAGGCTAATGAAAATATTCAATTAAGTGTAGAAACCTTAGAATATGCCTCTAAGGGTGTAAACAAAATAATTGAATGTCAGTTAATCAACAAAGCTAAGTCTGGGTTAGGATATAAGACTTGTCCTCCTCCTCACAGAGGAATTCCTGCACCCCCAGGAATAGACCTAGAGCATACAGGTTTGCCTGAATTTCAACAACCTAAGTTAGAATATGGTCTTAAGCCAAAAGAGAATGTAGTTGTTGATAAGCCTGTAGAAGTCAGTGAACCCTTTGAGAGTGCAAGTGATACTTCACTCACTGAGGACAAGGTATCCACTAATAGGAATTCAGATGCTCCAACCATAGAGGACTAGACATCTGATGATGGGGAAGATCAGGTTGCGGTTAAACCTGATGCAGTTAAAGTAAAAGGAACCAGTGTTCCTAAGATGGTTGATAATAAAACTGTTAGGCCTAAATCAAATGTTTTGACAAATTAGAGGAACTGGAATAACCTCAAGTCTCACCAACTAGGTGATGACTTTGTCCTGTATAAGAAGCCTTGTTTCACTTGTGGTAGTTTTGACCATCTTGAAGCTTTTTGTAACAAAAGGGTAACTGGAAACTCAAACCATAGGGTGAACTTAAACATGCCTAAATCTCACTCTAATACTGATAGAATGACTCCCAGAGAAAGTTTAATGAAGTCTGGCCCAAAACCAATTCATATTGCTAGACCAGTAGTTAGCACTGCCAGACCCTTTAAGACTGTTTACCCTAGACCAGCAGTTAAAGGTGCAAAAATAACTTTCAATTATGCACCAACAACTGCTAAAAGGACTTTTCAAAAGAAAGCAGTGGTACAAAAATAAATTTGGAAACCAAAGGCTACAACTGCAAAGCCAGCAGTTAATACTGTTAGCCAAGCAGTTAGTACTGGCAACTTTAAAAACACTGCTAGGGATCAAAGGGCTAATGTTGTTTAGGCCTCAGCATGTTGGATTTTGAGACTAATCCAGTCCAATGGTGCATCAACTGTTTTGAAAAGATTTAACTATATTGATGCACGAGGCAAACCCAAGTCAGTAATGGCTTGGGTACCCCAAGGAAACTAATTTCCTTACTTCATGTGCAGGGACATTCACAAAAAAATGATGAAGATCAAGGTTATGCAGACAATGGGTGTTCCAGGCACATGACAGGCAACATGTTCTATCTTTCAGACTTTCAACCATTGGATGGAGGATATGTTACCTTTGGGGGAGGAATAAGAGGCAGAATTACTGGTAAAGGTACACTTAAAATCGGTAAATTAGATTTTGAAGATATGTACTTTGTGCAAGAGCTTAAGTATAACCTGTTTAGTGTCTCACAAATGTGTGACAAAAAGAACCAGGTTCTTTTTACTGAAACTGAATGTCTTATGCTTTCTCCAGACTTTAAGTTACCTGATGAAAGTCAGGTATTACTCAAAGTTCCAAGAAAGGGCAACATGTACAATGTTGATATGAAGAAAATTGTTCCTAAAGAGGCCCTTACTTGTCTTGTTGCAAATGCCACATTAGATGAGTCTATGTTATGGCATAGAAGACTTGGTAACATTAATTTTAAAACCATTAATAAAATTGTTAAGGATGGTTTGGTAAGAGGCTTGCCTCAGAAAAGATTTAAAAATGACCAAACTTGTGTTGCCTGTCTCAAAGGAAAACAACACAAGGCTTCTTGTAAGCCCAAGGTTTTTAACTCTATTGATCAACCTTTGTTTATGCTACATATGGATTTATTTGGCCCAACTTCTGTGAGTAGTATTAAGCGTAAGAGGTTTTGTCTTGTAGTTACTGATGACTATAGCAAGTTCACATGTGTTTTCTTTTTAGGTTCTAAGGATAAGACACCTAGCATTCTTAAAACATTTATTACTGAGATAGAAAATCTAGTGGATAAGAAAGTAAAAGTCATTAGGTGTGACAATGGGACAGAGTTAAAAAATAGAGTTATGGATGAGTTTTGCAAAGAAAAAGGTATTAGAAGAGAGTTTAGTGTTGCTAGAACTCCTCAGCAGAATGGGGTTGCTGAGAGAAGAAATAGGACACTGATAGAAGCTGCTAGAACCATGTTAGCTGACTCTAAATTGCCTATCACTTTTTGGGCTGAAGCAGTTAATACTGCTTGCTATGTGCAGAACAGGGTTTTGGTAGTTAAACCTCACAACAAGACACCATATGAGCTTTTAAGAGGTAGAACTCCTGCATTAGGATTTCTAAGACCTTTTGGGTGTCATGTCACTATTCTGAATACCATAGACCATCTAGGCAAATTTGATGGTAAAGCAGATGAAGGATTCTTGGTTGGGTACTCTCTAAATAGCAAAGCCTTTAGAGTATACAACACAAGAACTAGGAAAGTTGAGGAAAACCTGCATGTTGAATTTCTAGAAAATAAATCTAATGTTGCAGGTGAAGGTCCAAAATGGCTGTTTGACCTTGAGACTCTAACCCAATCAATGAATTATGTGCCAGTTGTTGTAGGAACCTTTTCTAATGATTTTGCAGGTTCAAAAGCTAATGATGCAACAAATGAAGCAGGCTTAGGTAAGGAGAAAGATTAAGATCATGTACTGATGCCAATATGGACAAGTGTGGATTCAACTTCAATGAATGGTGAACCTTCTACTGATGAAGCTAAGAAAGGGATTAAAGGTGAAAACAATATAGATGGAGCTGAGGAACAAGAGAATCAAGATAAAAGTACTAATGGTGATTGTACTGTTGAGCCACAAGTTGGTACTGCTGGGCAAAATGTTCATACTGCTGGCCCATCAGATACCAATACTCCTGATTTCTCAAAAGATGAGGTGGATTTCAACAATCTACCACCTACATATGCAGTTCTCACTACACCACACACAAGGATTCACAAAGCTCACTCCCTGGACAATGTGATTGGTGACATGCAATCTGGAGTAAAGACAAGAAAACAACTCATGACTTCAGATCAACAAGGGTTTCTTAGTACTATTTATACAGCAAAGCAGCATGAAGATGCCAACACTTGTTTATTTGTGTGTTTCCTCTCACAATCTGAACCTCAAAATGTTCTCAAAGCCTTAGAAGATTCAAGCTGGGTAGAAGCAATGCAAGAGGAGCTTCTCCAATTCAAGATTCAGAAGGTTTGGGTACTAGTAGATTTACCCAAGGATATGAGAGTAATTGGCACCAAATGGGTCTTCAGAAACAAAAGGGATGAAAGGGGTATTGTGATCAGAAACAAAGCTAGACTTGTAGCCCATGGGTATATACAAGAAGAGGGTATAGACTATAAAGAAGTTTTTGCACCAGTAGCCATAATTTAAGCAATTAGACTATTTTTGGACTATGCTTCTTTCATGGGCTTCACTGTATATCATATGGATGTCAAAAGTGCCTTCTTGTATGATACTATTGAAGAGGAGGTTTATGTCTCTCAACCTCCAGGTTTTTTGCATCCAGAGCATCCTGATAAGGTGTACAAGGTTGTAAAGGCTCTTTATGGACTACATCAAGCTCTAAGGGCATGGTATAAGACTTTGGCTTCCTATTTGCTAGATAATGGATTCCAAAAGGGCAAGATTGATCAGACTTTATTTATCAAGAAGCACAAGAAGGATATCTTGCTGGTACAGGTGTATGTGGATGATATTATTTTTGGATCCACAAGGAAGGAGATGTATGTAGAGTTTGAGAAACTTATGCATGATAAGTTTTAGATGAGTTCTATGGGGGAACTTACTTTCTTTTTGGGTCTGCAAGTAAAGCAATCAAATGAAGGCATATTTATCAACCAAGATAAATATGTGACAGAGATTCTAAGGAAGTTTTAGTTTGCTGATTCTAAAGTTGCTAGCACACCAATTGATCCTGAGAAACCTCTACTTAAAGATGCTGATGGAAAGAGTGTTGATGTACACACATACAGATCTATGATAGGCTCTCTGATGTATCTTACATCATCAAGACCAGATATCATGTTTGTTGTTTGTTCCTGTGCAAGGTTCCAAGTAACTCCTAAGGCTTCTCACTTAACTGCTGTCAAAAGGATCTTCAGATATCTTAAGGGTCAACCTAGGTTGGGTCTGTGGTATCCTAGGGAATAACCTTTTGACCTGGTGGCATATTCAGACAGTGACTATGCTGGTACAAGCCTAGACAGAAAATCAACAACTGGTGGATGTCAATTCCTTGGATGCAGACTTATATCATGGCAGTGTAAGAAGCAGACAATTGTGGCAACTTCAATAACTGAAGTTGAATATGTAGCTGCTGCAAGTTGATGTGGTTAAGTGCTTTGGATTCAGAATCAGCTTCTTGACTATGGGTATAACTTTATGAACACCATGATATACATTGGCAATAGCAGTACAATTTGTATAATTAAAAATCCAGTACAGCATTCTAAAATAAAACACATAGAAATTAGGCATCATTTTATTAGAGACTGCAATGAGAAAAAGTTGATTCAAGTAGTTAAAATTGATTTTGATTAAAACTTTGCAGATCTTCTCACAAAAGTCTTTGATGTAGGAAGGTTTCAATACTTGGTAGCAAGTATTGGAATGCTTAACCCTTAAAGTTTTCAAACTGTGTGTTTTTATACATAAATTGGATTTGTACTGCTAGGTTTGTCATTTGTACTGATAAGTATATTTTTGTACTGCTAGTAGAAAGTTTGGACTGTTGTGTTAATACTGTTAGTCATATGTTTATACTGTTATGAAGCAAGTGCTTTGCACTTTGTTTTTCTTGGTTTTGGACTAACATATGCAGGTATGGAGATTAAGCACAAAGTGATTACAAGTGCATTGTGTGAGCAGTAGTTGGTGGTTTAAGTTGCTGACATAATAGGTCAATGATGGACAGAGTTTGGGAATTCTTTAACAAAGGTTTATACCTAAGTTAATTACTTCTTTAAAACTTCTTTCTTGAGATCTTATTATGATGTTTTGTATTGAATTGATGGCTAAGTTAGTCAGTAACTGACCTAACTAACTTTCTATCATTTTATACTTTTATGAGTATAATGAGTTAGTCTAAGGACATCTTATAGAAAGAACAGCGAGCAAACGTGAATCTAACACTTGGGTTAGAGGCAACAACTGCCACGAGCTGGAAACCCTGTCAAGAAAGCTCTTTGAATGAGTTTATCTGCACATAGGCAATTATTTATAACTGAAAATATTGGTTCTCACACAACCAGAGGTTGCTTTAAACCGAAATCTTGATTAAATGTCTGTCTTTACAATTAATCCCTTCATACTGCTGAGTCAAATTTTTCTCAAATAGTTTGTACTGCCTGGCTTAAAGTTAGTACTGGTAGGCTTAATTTGTACTACTGGATAGTCGTTAGTACTGGTGCGAAATAACAGCTTTTGAAAATAGCCGTTGGAAGTTTGTTGGGATTTTTACTGATGATTTCCTTGTTTCCAGGGTTTTCCTATTTAGATATTTTAACTTTTATTCTATTATATTAACCTTATCTTAAACCAAAAGTTAACTTTTTCTTCAAGTCGGTCCAATAGAAACCCTAACAAGCCTTTAATAATATCTCAATTCACTTTCTTCTTCTACTTTCTACCCTAAAATTACACTATTCCCACTAGTCAAATCACTTTTTACTGAAAATAAAATGGCTTTTTTATCCTTTGCTGACAAACACAATCAAGTTGCTTGCTTAGAAAAAGCAGAGGATGACATAACTTTTCATCAGATAGTGGATTTTAGAAAAGGTACTCACGTAAGTCATTCTTTACTTTTAAATCCCACTATCTATGTCCCCGACATCAAGCAGTTTTGGCAGACTGTTACTGTCAAAATATTTGAAAATGGTGACAAAGAATTAAAAGCTAAAGTGGATGGTAAATCTATCATTATTACTGAATCATCACTCAGGAGGCATCTCCACTTGAGTGATGACAATGGTATTAATGCTATGCCAAACACTGAGATTTTTGAAAACTTATCCAGGATAGGGTATAACACATACTCACAAGCTTTAACTGTTCAAAAGAGTCGTTTTGCCCCTCAATGAAGATTTTTAATACATACCATCCTTCATTGATGAACTCAAATAAGTACATTTTATTACTATCATTTATCCTATTAATTTGACTTGTTTTACTATATTATGTATGAGGATTGATACTTAATTGTTTACTTTTGTAATTCTCAGGTAAAAACAAGCATTTGGTGAAACTTAGCTATTTTGGATTAATAATGGAGCAAAACGTGCAGAAAGTGAAAGTCTACTGACATGGACAAGATCAAGTCAATTCTGCTCCAGATGCGCCGCATCTCACTCTCAACATGCGCCGCATCTCTATCAAGATATCACCAGATACGATCCAAGATACAAGAGGACATGCGCCGCATCTAATAAAGAGTTACGCCGCATCTTCTGGCGGTGTACGAATATTCCTGAATATTATAATCTTGGACCCCACGCAAAGTTAAGTACATGCGCCGCATCTACTTAGTAGATGCGCCGCATCTTCCCTCAGACAGAAACTATAAATACCCCGTAGACCAGACGAATTAAAAGGTTCCAAAACCCTAACACCGAAGACCGAACAGTAGGAACAAAGGACGAATTCAGTCAAGGAGGCAGCACAAGACACACCCAAATCAAAGATACAAGAGCTGTAAGAAGGTGCTGCATGTATTTAATTCATTAAGTAGTTTTGTTTTATTGTGTTAGCAAACTTTAATTCATCAGGATTGGTGGCTTGTGTAATGTGACAACGGAAAGATTGCACTCCCTTTAATACTTGCTTTCCCATCAATTAAAGTTTATATGTTGATGTCTTTGGTTACTACTTATTAGTGCATTGATAACCTCTGTGTTTATTAGTGGCTTGCGGGCATTTGACTGCGGGACATAATGTGGCTCCCACGGTTGTTTCTAAATTGATCACTTAGGAATAACTTTTAGACATAAGTAATCATTAAGGGTTTACTCGCCGATAAGAATAGGACCAACGAGAAAGGATTAACTACATACACTTCATATAAAGCTATCAATAAAACAAGTGACAATCTACTTAATTATAAGGACAGCCCTCTTATTGTCTCGAGTATTTATCTGTGTACGTGTGTGCTACTTGCTGATTCGTGCCTATTGGTTTATTTTATTATATTAATTGCAACAAATCGTGCCAGTCTCTCAGGCTGAAACCCCCTTGCGTTAGGATATTAAAATACTGATTAGAATAACTAGATAATACGTTCCACTCTTAGTGATCGACACTCTACTTACCATTATCTTCATACTGACCGGGTACACTGCTCGTTAGGTGTGTGTGTTATTGATAAGTCGGCTAAATATAAATTTAAAACTTGAGTAGGCATTAAAACTGCTAAACCGCAACGACACACGCAGCACATCAAGTTTTTGGCGCCGCTGCCGGGGAGTGAATTGTTATTATCTGTTAATTTGATTAGTATTTTAATTAGGTTTTTTTTTTATTAGATTAATTGCATCATTGTACTATTTTGCATATTTGTTGCATTGTGTGTTAATTGTTTTCTTTTATTTTTGTGTGTTTATTTTTGTTTGTGTGTTTAATTTTTGTTTTTATTTTTCGTATTTTTCTGTTCTGCTATCGTTGTACTGTGCTAAATCAAACGATACGGCGCATCTGATCTCTCAGATACGGCGTATTGCGTTTAATTTTTTTAAAAATACAACGCGTTTAATTAATTCGATACGACGCATCTTTTCCCCAAGATACGGCGTATCTGTTTTTAATAAGAAAATTTTTCTAAGCGATAAAGTAATATGACGCATCTGCTTTTGCAGATACGGCGTATCTGTTTTTGATAAAAATTTTTCTAAACATTCACGCCATACGACGCATCTGCTTTAGCAGATACGGCGTATCTATTATTTTGATTAAAAACAGTTTGCGAATTATTAAACAGATACGGCGTATCGATCTCTGTCGATACGGCGCATCTTACTGAATCAAAAATCTTTTATTTTTAAACGTAACGAAAGTACGGCGCATTAACTTTCGTTAATACGACGCATTTAATTTTAATTAGATAAGCTGATTTTTGATTGATTAATTCGATACGGCGCATTCTTAAATTCTAAAGCGGCGTATCTATTTTCTGAATAAGTCTGATTAAATTTTAACGTAATAAGATACGGCGTATCCAACTCTTTAGATACGGCGCATCGTCTGCAGATATCAGTAACTTTAATTTTTCGTATTCCGTTTTCGTTATTAATTATCTGATATATTACTTTCTCGAGCATACCCTACTGATGCTTTTGTGATTGATTTCGGGAAGTGCATGACCAGGAGTTCTACGAAGAACTTGATTCAACCTTTCGAAGATCCTGAACGAGCCCTACATTCGCTTAAAAGGCTTTTCAACACAAGAAGCTTTGATCTTTCAAGTTCACTCGAGCTTGATTACTTTTCTGAAGAAAAAGAGGAAGTTGAAACAGAAACAATGGGCGAAAACACTACTATGGAGGAATACATGAACAATACCCGTGCTGATTACACTTCAGGAGTTGCTAGACCTAAGTTTGATGACAAGTCAAAATTTGAGTTGAAGGGACAATTTCTCAAAGAGCTCAGAGAGAATGCTTTCAGTGGGACGGAACAAGAGGATGC
Organism: Artemisia tridentata subsp. tridentata; assembly: GCA_021014915.2. Taxonomy (NCBI): domain Eukaryota; kingdom Viridiplantae; phylum Streptophyta; class Magnoliopsida; order Asterales; family Asteraceae; genus Artemisia; species Artemisia tridentata. The sequence goes on from CP139506.1 coordinate 301,125,406, forward strand.
TAATGAGCATGTTGAAAAGGTCCTGGAAATTGCAGATTTGTTTACTACAGAAAGTGTCAATACCGATCAACTCATGCTAAGAATCTTCCCAATCTCACTAAAAGGAGCTGCTAACAAGTGGCTAAGGAATGAACCTGCTAGTTCAATCACCACGTGGGAAGGTTTGAAGAGCAAATTCCTGAAGAGATATTGTCCACCTGCTAAGACTGCTAAGAAGATGGAGGCTATCAATAGTTTCAAGCAAGAGCCTGATGAAACCCTTTATCAAGCTTGGGAACGATTTAAAGATTTATTGATAAAATGTCCTCAACACTATCTAACCCCTATGCAGGAAATAATATTGTTTTATCAGGGATTGGACGTGCCTACAAGACAGATTTTGGATGCTAAGGGAGCTGTACCTCAGATGAGTGCAACTAATGCTAGGAAAGCGATCCAAGAAGCTGCTGATCATTCTCAAAAATGGCACGATGGGACCTCTACTAGATCTAAGAGCAGCACTAATTTTGACGGGATTGCTGCTATTCAAGCTCAATTGGATAAAATTAGTAGAGAAATGAAGAAGCGTGATGAAAGAGCGTATGCTGCCCAAGTTGGATGTGAAAAGTGTGAAGGACCTCACTACACTAAGGATTGTCCGAATAAGAATGAAAGTGAGACGTTTGAAGAAGCTTATTACACCCAATTTGGACAACCATTCCGACCTTCAGAAAGATTTAGGGAAGCTAGTCCGGGATTCTATCAAAAGAACAACTTCAATCCCGCTTATCAAGAGAGGAGGCAGACTTTAGACGATACTTTAAAGCAAATTATGGCCGATGCTGCTAAAAGACATGAAGAGAATACTGCTATGATCAAGGAAATTCGAGCTTCAACGGACACTACTACAAGAAATCAAGGAGCTTCGATCAAAGCATTGGAACAACAAATTGGTCAAATGAGCAAAGTTCTTCAAGAAAGGGGTTATGGAAGTTTACCGAGCTCAACTGAAACCAACCCAAGGGATCATGTCAAGGCCATAAGCACCACTGAAGAAGTCACTCCTAATATACCTAGAAGGTCGATGAATGGTAATGATGGTGCAAGACCCGAATTTTTCTTTAACTCTTCAATCAGCTTAAGGAGACTACTAAAAGAGAAGACAAAAATTGAAGAGGAGATCAAGGCAACAATGAAAGAAGAGAGCCCTGCAACCGATTCAAATGCCTTGCCTCATAAAGAAAGAGACCCAGGAAGTTTTACTCTACCTTGTTCTATTAATAATATATCTTTCAATAATGTGTTAGCTGACTTAGGAGCTAGTGTTAGTGTTATGCCTCTTAAGACATTCGCTACCCTAGGACTAGGAAAATTAGCACCAACTAAATTACTTATTGAATTGGCTGATAAAACAGTAAAACGACCTGAAGGGATTGCTAATAATGTGCTAGTTAAGATTGAGCAGTTTATTTTTTCCCGTAGACTTTATTATACTAGACATGCCCGAGGATGTTAAGATTCCTTTAATCCTCGGAAGACCTTTCTTGTCTACTGCCCATGCTAAGATTGATGTTGTTTAAGAGAAAAATTTCATTAAGGGTAGGGAATAATAAACTAGTCTATAAGTGCCAAGATCCGGTTAAAAGCATAATTAGAGGTGTTTATGTACTAGGATTAAGAGAACGTATGGACCTCGATCTTGAAGCTAGACTTATGGGAGAAACATTGATTCAAAACAACTCGACTAATCCTAATCATGAAGACTTTGAGGAATTCATTGACCTTAATGTACCTACCGAACTTAGACGCGATATTGTTAGTGATTCTGATGACGAGTGGTATGATTGTGTAGTAATTAATAAACGTAGGAGAGTAGTTGAGAAAACGAATTTGAACAATGATGTGTTTATTGAACTACCACCCCACCTTGCTTATTTGTGCCTATATGATAATAAGAATTTCCCGTCTATCATTTTGTCATCTCTGCCCGAAAGGGACAGGACTTTGTTTATACAGATATTAAAGAAGAACGGCGTGGAAATTAAGGACGAGCAAGGAATGTTTAATATTACTAAATTGGGGATGAAGGAGCGTGATGTTTCCGACTCCTTCAATGATCGATAATGAAGTGCTGAACGTGAGTCTAACTTGAAGACTCTGGAATAAAGACAAGTGCTTACCGGGAGACAACCCGGATTTATCTTTTATTATTCTGTTTTCTGTGTCGAGTCAGTCCAGGCCGCATGAGGATACGGCGCATCTCAATTCTGAGATGCGACGCATCCTCTGCAATGGTCATATCTTGTTTTATTTTTCTGCATTTTTATTTTCGACTTTAAAACTATTTATCAGTTTATTTTAATGCGGCGCATCCCTGGTTAAGGATGCGGCGCATCTTTATTCTGATCCGTATTATTCCAGGCTCGATACGGCGTATCTTCTTCAATAAGATACGGCGCATCGACTGACCTGATGATTTTCAGTTTTAATTTTTAAGTTTTATTTTTCCTAACTACTAATGTATTATGCAAGTTTGAACCTTTCTTATCTTAGGTGTGTTTTAAAGTGTTGGTGGTATTATAGTTTCCTGGATTTCCTGTGGATACATCAAGTATGAAGCTTTAACGTTCTAATCCACAAGAAAGATGATTTTTGCTTTTATACTAATGGAGGATCATACCGAGCAAATCTCAGGGGAGTTTTTCCATTCTAATTCTTTTATTTTCCAGTTTTTAACCTTTTATACAAACAACGAGGACGTTGTTTAACTTAAGTGGGGGGATTGGAGAATTAGAACACTTAACAATTACTTGTCCTTAACTTTTTCAAAAATTATGCTTAAAATGTGCTTAATATATCAAACTTAAAATTTTTTTTTAGCATGTTTTTGTTTAAGATCTAAGTTGCATAGCTGCACACATGACGTTATTTTCAAAAATTGTGATTTTTCAAAATTCACAAATCTATGAGTGTGCCGGTGACTTGTAAACTTTAGAACTTGGCTTGTATACTATTCGAGACCACCATAATGAGTATTATTTATATAATTGGAATGACTTGTCTAAATTGGTAAAATTCTAGGATTACACCAAATAGCCTTTATATGTTATGTGTTATTAGCTAACTACACTGGTTAGTTAACCCCCGTATAAACCCTTTTGTTACTCTCATTTTTAGAGTAAGATACCCCTAGAAAAACACTCAGAGCCATTCCTTTCGTTTCTTACACCTATGTTTAAAATGTTTCGTTACACCCTTACACCTTAGCCTACCCTATAGATTAGAATCCGTGGTTGGTTAATTGCTATAGGCAGAGTGTGTTTCCTTACATTACCTGTGTTCGCGTGCGTAATTCATTATCTATGGTTAGGTCGGGAAATTGCACAATGCAAATTAGAGTGAAAGTAAATATTGTATATCTTTGAGTTTATTTTTCGTGTGTTTACTACTTTCACTATTACCATTATTTCTGAAGTATGAAAAGTATGAATACAAATTATCTGGAAAGAAAGTTGTAGTGATGTGGTGAAATTTTACACATCTATGTTTATGTTTAAAGTTTAAAAAAAAAAAAAAAAAAAAAAAAAAAAAAAAAAAAATCGAAAAAATAAGAAAAGAAAAAGAAAGAAAGAAAAGTTGGATGTTTGTTTTAACCAACTTATGTAAAGTTATGTAAGTGGTCGATATCACCACTATTTGTTGTATTATATCTATGGATTGAATGGGAATTGGCAGTTATGGGAACGCCAGTTAAGGTTTATTCTTTGATTAAGATTTTGTTGAGTATAATTCGTGTCTACCTAAAGCGTGTGTTTCAAGTGTTAAAGCGTGAGTTATTCGATGATATGAGTCTTATTCATGGGATGGTTGGGATAGTGATTAACCACACTTAGGATTTTAATTTATTTGTTTTGTTTATTTTTATTTTTTACACCAATTTATATCCCAAATGTTATCCATGCCCTTTATTATTCTTTATCCAACCGAACCTTTGATTTATTGAGATTAGGGATTTGAGCAATCTTAAGTATCGTAGTCGTGGATTCGGCTATGTATTTATGATTTTGTCGCCCTTTTTGATATATTATTATTGGTGAAGTTTGGACCTATCTTTAGCCTATTCGAGTTAAGGATTTGAGCAATTGCAAGTATCGTGTTCGTGGATTCGATCATGTATTTGTGATTTTGTCGCCTTTTCTGGAATTTGAGATCGATAGTGAAAGAGAATAATTAACCCTTAAGCCTAAAAAACCCTTTTTACCGCTTTAGACTTGTTACTCCTTAGCTTTAGTGGTGGAGATGTGTATACTTGCCAAGCTTATGATAGAATATTCGTCGCGACTGGACAGTTAAACGATTAGATTTGCTTTTATCGACTTATTTTATTTTACTTCTAATTCGTTAAGTGTTTAGTTGTGTGATTATGAATTAAACGAATACATGCTTAAATATAAAAATAAATCCTAACATCTTTTAGGATACATTTTCATAAATGAAATTCTAAGGTTTACTTGGGGACAAGTAAAGTTCAAGTGGGGGGATATTTGATGAACTCAAATAAGTACATTTTATTACTATCATTTATCCTATTAATTTGACTTGTTTTACTATATTATGTATGAGGATTGATACTTAATTGTTTACTTTTGTAATTCTCAGGTAAAAACAAGCATTTGGTGAAACTTAGCTATTTTGGACTAATAATGGAGCAAAACGTGCAGAAAGTGAAAGTCTACTGACATGGACAAGATCAAGTCAATTCTGCTCCAGATGCGCCGCATCTCACTCTCAACATGCGCCGCATCTCTATCAAGATATCACCAGATACGATCCAAGATACAAGAGGACATGCGCCGCATCTAATAAAGAGTTACGCCGCATCTTCTGGCGGTGTACGAATATTCCTGAATATTATAATCTTGGACCCCACGCGAAGTTAAGTACATGCGCCGCATCTACTTAGTAGATGCGCCGCATCTTCCCTCAGACAGAAACTATAAATACCCCGTAGACCAGACGAATTAAAAGGTTCCAAAACCTTAACACCGAAGACCGAACAGTAGGAACAAAGGACGAATTCAGTCAAGGAGGCAGCACAAGACACACCCAAATCAAAGATACAAGAGCTGTAAGAAGGTGCTGCATGTATTTAATTCATTAAGTAGTTTTGTTTTATTGTGTTAGCAAACTTTAATTCATCAGGATTGGTGGCTTGTGTAATGTGACAACGGAAAGATTGCACTCCCTTTAATACTTGCTTTCCCATCAATTAAAGTTTATATGTTGATGTCTTTGGTTACTACTTATTAGTGCATTGATAACCTCTGTGTTTATTAGTGGCTTGCGGGCATTTGACTGCGGGACATAATGTGGCTCCCACGGTTGTTTCTAAATTGATCACTTAGGAATAACTTTTAGACATAAGTAATCATTAAGGGTTTACTCGCCGATAAGAATAGGACCAACGAGAAAGGATTAACTACATACACTTCATATAAAGCTATCAATAAAACAAGTGACAATCTACTTAATTATAAGGACAGCCCTCTTATTGTCTCGAGTATTTATCTGTGTACGTGTGTGCTACTTGCTGATTCGTGCCTATTGGTTTATTTTATTATATTAATTGCAACAAATCGTGCCAGTCTCTCAGGCTGAAACCCCCTTGCGTTAGGATATTAAAATACTGATTAGAATAACTAGATAATACGTTCCACTCTTAGTGATCGACACTCTACTTACCATTATCTTCATACTGACCGGGTACACTGCTCGTTAGGTGTGTGTGTTATTGATAAGTCGGCTAAATATAAATTTAAAACTTGAGTAGGCATTAAAACTGCTAAACCGCAACGACACACGCAGCACATCAATACCATCCTTCATTGTCTTAGTCTCAAGAAAACCTCATGGGAACAGTTCAGTAGTAATATTGCTACTGCTCTCATTTGCTTGGCTACTGATAGAACCTTCAATTTTTCTAAACTCATCTTTGAAGGCATAGTTAAAAATGTTGACAGCAAAACAAAATTTTTTATGTATCCCAGGTTCATTCAAACAATTTTGAACGTGAGGAAACATCAACTGCTTCCACACAAAATAGTTTATCCAACCCCAAAGCTTACTTAAAAACTCTTTAGCAATATGAAAATAGCTTCAAGAGGGTATAGTGGGGAAGCAGTACCACTTTTTGATTCAATGTTGCAAGCTCATGGTGAAGGAGCAACAAGCCCAGTTGCCTCCCATCACACACCTACATCATCAGAACATTCATCTTCACAACCATCTTCATCAACACATAGGACTACATCCAGACAGGACTCTGATGTACCTCAGCACAGAGTTCCTACTCCCACAAATGTAGCAGATGAGGCTGACTTTGTCAGTGTGGAAAGGGCTACTTCTACTGTCTCTGGCTTAGAAGCTGGGCAGGACAGAAGTAACATAGATAAGACCCAATCCATGGCAACACCAGCAGTACCTAGTACTTCTGGTGGAATCCCTAGCCACATGGACACTCAGGGTGGCTCAGAAGCTCATCATATGATGGACTTTGAGTCTTTGCCCCATGATGCACCTCTCCCTAAAGGTAACACATCAGGAAGTGCTGAAGGCAGACAGTCACTTAATGAATTGATGGATCTTTGTACAAAACTGTCTGAAAAGTTTAACACCTTGGAAGCTGATATTAAAAGCCATAAGAACAACTTTGGAGTTGTCTACACCAAGTTGGTTCTAAAAGTGAAGAAATTGGAAAATACTGTGAAGACACTCAAAGGAAAAAGGTCAGCAAAGATGGTGGTTTCAACAAGTTCTTCATCTTCTAGTTCATCCAAGGGTACAAGCACAGATGATGGTGAGGAATCTTCCAAACAAGGGAGGAAGATTGCTCAGATGGATCAGGATCCTAATATCTCATTGGTTCAAGAGGAGTATGAAACTCAGAGGAGGCAAGGACAACAGATGGATCAAGGTACTGCTATCTTTGAAGAAGGTACTGGTAGTGAATGGGAAGGTACTGCTAGTGTTGAAGATCTTCTTACTGCTGGATATCAAGGTACTGCTATTGCAGTATACTCAAGAAGACCAAGGTTATCAAGGGCAGACAAAGGTAAAGCAATCATGACAAAGCAAGAACCTCCTTCTAAAAAGTTGTCCAAGAAGGAACAGACTCAGTTAGCACTTGATGAAGAGTTAGCCCAGAAGTTTCATGAAGAAGAGCTGGAAAGAGTTGCTGAAGAAGAAAGATTAGCTGAAGAAACAAGAGTAGTAGCATTCATGATTGAGAAAAAGCTTCTAACTGAAGAAGAAGAAAGAGCTGCTCAGATTCTTGCTGATAAGGAGTTAGCTGAAAAGTTTCAAGAAGAAGAAAGAGCAATGTATACTCCAGAAGAACAGGATTCAGCACTTAATGATCAGTTGGAGGAAATCAGAAGGAAGCAGAGTAAAAAGAAAGCATATCTCAAGAAACCTCCTTCACGAAGTGAGAAACTGAAGTACATGAAAACTAATTTGAAGAATCAAGACAATTGGCAAGAAAAACACTTCAAATAAAGTCTTATGAAGAAATTAAAGATATCTACATTAAGACACATGATGCGTGGTTTTGCGACCTTACAACAGGTTTTTCCTCTCGAGGGATCTCAAGAGGCTTGCAATCCCCACCAGGCAGTGTACCTGACCGACGTAGTATAGTGTAGTAGCAAGTACCGGGGGATTGATCGTTCTCTAGGGGAATAGTGTCGTTAGGATTGAAAAACTACTCTAATAGGTCTAAGGGTGAGGGAAGATTCTTTTTGTATTTTTTTATATTTTTATAAAAGCAAGTAAAATCTCGGGTTTGAAGGAGTGGGCGGAATTAGTTGCTAGTCAACTAACCCAAATAACTACAATTGCAAATAAAATAAAATAACTGAAAATAAAAAGGTTGTGGAACTTATATGGAGAGAAATGTGTTTACTTAGATTTCCTTACTCCCTAACTATCTTTTACCGGTTGATTAGTGTGTATTAATTGCATGGATGACGGGTGTATTCCTTAATACCAATCGTGGGGTGGCGTACGTACTTCCCCAACTCTACAAGCTCCTACTTCACTCCTATGTCGAGCCGGCTAAGAAGCTCCTAACATGGGATCACTAGAATTCGCTCATGCATTAAATACAACCATAATAACCTTAGTACGCATTGGTTCATGTTTCTTAAGACGTTCAAGCAAGATATCGTATAGGAGATTAGCCAGTTTTCTTAAGCCTAACATCGATAAACAATCATCCAATACAATTAATAACACACCAATAACCAATAATCAATAGTTAGGTTTCATTAGATCTAAGCAAACACAAGATAAATCTAGCCTAGCATGTTAATTAAAAGACAAGAACAAGATATAATCAAACAACACATAGACATATTGAATGATTAATTGATTACTTATCTTCAATTGAACATGGGAGATCCAAGGGTATAAAACCCTTAAAAATGGCAGAAAACTCGTCTTAGGGTTTCTCCTCACAAAGTTGCACACTAATGACTAAAAATTATGAGAATATATATAGAAAATCAGATCTGACGGCGTCACGTTATAGAGCTGACGCCGTCACCTCGCCGCGGTTAGGGTTTCTTGATGGCCTTCTTGACGCCGTCCCCCTTTAATCTTCCAAAATCCTCTCTGGCTTATCAAAGGTTGACGGCGTCACACTGGGGCTTGACGCCGTCACAGGTACTATTCCAGCAGATTTAGAGACTTTGTCGTTTTCTTCACTTTTATGCTCCAAAAACGTCCAAAATGCTTCTTTTCCAAATTTCTTCTCCAAAGTACCTAAAATGACAAAAGGAACGATTTAGGGCAATATTTGATCAAATAAATACGATTTAGGGCTTAAATGACCCCCGAAAAGCGGTACACTTTTCGCTTCATCAAATACCCTTACACTTGAGATTTGCTTGTCCTCAAGCAAATGCGCTTTTATTCTAATCAAAATACAAGTTAGGGGTCATTTAACGCTAATATAAAAGTAATTACAACAAATAGTCGTTCCACTTTAATCATAATAAGCACGGAGATTACAGACTAGCACCTCACAAGTAGTGTTTAGATACTCACATCTCTCAGGTGTCATAAAAGTATATCTCATAAATGAAAATGAATAATATCTCTCACTACCTGTCATAGCAAATAGATTACCATAGGCTTGGGAAAGGATCAAAAACCTCCTCCACTAGGCGTAAGCACCTAAGATAAACTATCAAAGAGGGCTTTTAAACGGGTTATAACGTTAGGTGTAGGGATATGATAAACACGGTTTTGTTGGATAAAGGATATTTTACTGGTGGCGAGTTAAAGATCTTGATTAATTACATGTACAATATGGCGTTGCTAAGCCAAGACTAGACTCGATTTAAGCTAATGAAAAAACTAACAAAAAGATAAAATAAACATAAAATGAAACGGGATGGTAGTCCGTATGTTTTTTCTACTTTTTTTTTTTTTTTTTTTTTTTTTTTTTTTTTTTTTTTTTTTTTTTTTTTGCATACACTCTTGCCCTACCATCCAAAATAATACATCGTAGGGGGGTTGTATCCCCCTAACACTTGAACTTTTACATAACTTTACAATTAACTATTCTAATGACTCGAATTAAGATAATCAAAACACTTGGAGTACTTTTAAAATATTTAGCACATATGGGGGTAATAATGTTGTTCTTCCCCATTACTCCATTACACTAGTACTTTACCCATGAGTCCCAATCGTCCCAAAACAATATGTACAAGGATATGACTCGACTTAGCAACCATGTAATCAATTAGATAATTAACTTGGGGTTTAAACAAATGTTGTCACAATAATGCACTAAAAATGAGTGCATACAAGGTAGGCTAAGGCGATTTGGGTGTACATTTAAGTGGGGTGTAAACAAATTCTTACTTTAAGTAAAATGCTTAAAGTTAGAAACGAAAAGATAGGCTCTGAGGGGTGTACTAGGGGTATCGTGTACTAAAAATGAGTACAACGCAAAGGTGTGGGAGAATTACTTGACCAATGTAGCCAATGTAATTATAACAAAAACACAGGTGTAAAACAATGGGTTAATCCTAATGCCTCTTATCATGTAGTAAATCTAACTACACGAATGTAGTCTCACTTGTGGCCTCGGAATGGTCCTAACGCAAGTTCTAGAATCTAAGTGCTACCGGTACGCACATCATAGCATAAATGCTTTTCCTACCAATTCTAGGGGCGAACCTCACATATTTGGGGGTGGAAAATTTTTTAGTGGTACGGTTTTGTGCTAGTCATATAACTCCTATCCGTGAGACGCTCATTAAGACCAAAGTTTCACTCCTATATGTTGTAAAAAAATTTAAATTTGGCACTAAAATTGCCTTAACAGGTATTTCTCTCAGTTTTATTACACATCTACCATTAAACAAACGAAAAATCAAGCGTAATAGCATTCTCTAAGGTATCGTACTTTACCCCCCCCCCCCCCTTACACTTAAGATGAACATTGTCCCCAATGTTCAAATAACAAGATGTAAAAGTAAATAAGGTAAAAGAATGAAATCAAATACTCCCCTGATTCGCTCGGTGGATAAAGGGGTAACATGGTTAGATCTTCTTCCAAGGTAATGTTGAAGCTTCAAGATTAAAGCATTGCCAAAAGCTTGATTCCACATACATTTCCTTGTCCAAAATAACCTGTTAAACCTGAGAAAACAAACACGAAAACCTGCATTACATCGGCGGGATAAATCTGTATAAGGATATAATGCTTGTGGAATGATTATTTTGCAGATTCCTGGGGTTTATAAGTTAGAGATTTAATAAAAACTTATTATGATTCCGGTAGAAAAACAAAACTTTCAAAAACTTCAGAAAATTAAAACCTGACGCCGTCAGGTTGTAAGGCCTGACGCCGTTAGAAATGATCTGACAGATTTTTCATGTTAAGTTTCCGGAAAATTTCTGGAAAAACTCAATCCTTATTTCCTGGAAATCCTGCAAAATATCATTATGACTCGATACAAGCATTTGACTCAAACAATTACTAATATGTATGTTAATTTATTATTGTTACGATTCATGTTCATTTGTTCTAATAAACCGATTTAGATTTCCCTTACACTTATCTTTTGCAAAATACCTTTATATGTAGTTAAGACGAAGTTAAAAACAAGATAAAGCATTTTCACAATTTAGTTTCGAACATGAATCAATAATAATAAAAATTAAACATACATACGGAAGCAAATAAAATCAAACAAACAAAGCAAATAAAGCTTGGGTTGCCTCCCAAGAAGCGCTTGTTTTTGTTCGAGTCACGAGCCTGACTCTACCCTTATTTAACGGATAAAGGAGAGGTTTTTCCTACACTTAGGATTAAGTGCGGGTGATAGTAGCGATACACACCATCTTGGTGGAAGTATGCCACGTAAGGAAAGAGTGGTGGATGAATTATATGCTCAAAGATGTGTGCTCCTATCATCATAACCTTACCTAATTCAATTGGGCTAATGGGCGGATTAAGATTTTTTCCTAGAAAGGGATCATCTTCTATCAACTTCGAGAGATTCCTAGTTAAGAATTCACTTTGACCTAATAAACCCGGTTTAAACCCATAATGTTTCTTATGATCAACCATAAATGGGTGATGTAAGCATGTAAGGTCATGGTTCACTCCGATATTGGCTTCCTCTCTACAAGGCTTAGAGTCTACTACCTTTATCGTAAAACTACCCGGACTATATGGTTTGATGGGTGGATCGGGACCTATTTTAATTCCTAACTTTTCATCCAAGGATGGAAAATTGGGTAAGGGTCTCGGTTGAGGCTCCGGTTCATCAAAACTAGGAACTTCCATAGAACTAAAAGAAAGGTTGTGACTACAAGTATTCAAACCTATTTCTTCTAGTTGTGTTTGGTCCAAGGGCTCTACCTCTATTGGGGCTCCTATAGTCTCTTCTACTTTTTCCGGGTAAGTTACGGGCGGTGTGTTAACCTCAAATGATGGTAGGATTTGTGGGGTATTTACTGGTCTTGCATTTCTAACCTCATTCTCCATAGTATCTAAATCACCTATATGTTCATCATGTGTTTTGGTAGGATCTAACCCAAACACATTCCTAAGTATCTCAAATCCTTCTCTAGCCATTTGAAATTCTAAGTCCGATTCATAGTAATATTCAACTTGATTACTATGTTCCAATTGCCTAAAGGATTCCTCATGCGTGTCATATGTTTTGGTGAAATCTATCCCACTCATGCAACTAGGTAGTTCAACACTAACCATCTCACAATCTTGGTCCACTTCAAGGTCCATGTTCTTAAAAACTAGGTCTTCTTGCTCATGGTACCCATAGTCGGATAAATCCTCCTCATTTGTTTCCTCAAGTTGTGATGTATATAAACCCATCAATTCATTCAACTTATGGTTCACGGTTAGGAAGCTTTCCTCAAATTTTTTCCAATGGGTTTCACTAAAAGGAGTTGATCCTAACAATGATTGTTTAATAGAAGCCGCACATGCACATAATTCATCAAACCTATCAAACTTTACACCCATCTCCTCTTGGATATATCTAAGATCACTTAAAAATTCATTGGAACAACAGGAAGCAAATCTATCCGTGTAAAGTAATTGTTCCTCTATTGTTAATGATCTAAATGGAATTTCATCCGCCATAGTGACAAATGAAAAATGGTTTTACAAACAAAGGGCACAAAGAAAAAGATAGCCTAAAGAAATCCTAGAAAAATAAAATAAAAATCTCACTAGAAAGGAATCTAGTGAGTAGACCTAATAAAATAAAAATTCAACCTAAACAATAACTATTCCCCGGCAACGGCGCCAAAAACTTGATGCGTGGTTTTGCGACCTTACAACAGGTTTTACCTCTCGAGGGATCTCAAGAGGCTTGCAATCCCCACCAAGCAGTGTACCTGACCGATGTAGTATAGTGTAGTAGCAAGTATCGGGGGATTGATCGTTCTCTAGGGGAATAGTGTCGTTAGGATTGAAAAACTACTCTAATAGGTCTAAGGGTGAGGGAAGATTCTTTTTGTATTTTTTTATATTTTTATAAAAGCAAGTAAAATCTTGGGTTTGAAGGAGTGGGCGGAATTAGTTGCTAGTCAACTAACCCAAATAACTACAATTGCAAATAAAATAAAATAACTGAAAATAAAAAGGTTGTGGAACTTATATGGAGAGAAATGTGTTTACTTAGATTTCCTTACTCCCTAACTATCTTTTACCGGTTGATTAGTGTGTATTAATTGCGTGGATGACGGGTGTATTCCTTAATACCAATCGTGGGGTGGCGTACGTACTTCCCCAACTCTACAAGCTCCTACTTCACTCCTATGTCGAGCCGGCTAAGAAGCTCCTAACATGGGATCACTAGAATTCGCTCATGCATTAAATACAACCATAATAACCTTAGTACGCATTGGTTCATGTTTCTTAAGACGTTCAAGCAAGTTACCGTATAGGAGATTAGCCAGTTTTCTTAAGCCTAACATCGATAAACAATCATCCAATACAATTAATAACACACCAACAACCAATAATCAATAGTTAGGTTTCATTATATCTAAGCAAACACAAGATAAATCTAGCCTAGCATGTTAATTAAAAGACAAGAACAAGATATAATCAAACAACACATAGACATATTGAATGATTAATTGATTACTTATCTTCAATTGAACATGGGAGATCCAAGGGTATAAAACCCTTAAAAATGGCAGAAAAATCGTCTTAGGGTTTCTCCTCACAAAGTTGCACACTAATGACTAAAAATTATGAGAATATATATAGAAAATCAGATCTGACGGCGTCACGTTATAGAGCTGACGCCGTCACCTCGCCGCGGTTAGGGTTTCTTGATGGCCTTCTTGACGCCGTCCCCCTTTAATCTTCCAAAATCCTCTCTGGCTTATCAAGGGTTGACGGCGTCACACTGGGGCTTGACGCCGTCACAGGTACTATTCCAGCAGATTTAGAGACTTTGTCGTTTTCTTCACTTTTATGCTCCAAAAACGTCCAAAAGGCTTCCTTTTCCAAATTTCTTTTCCAAAGTACCTAAAATGACAAAAGGAACGATTTAGGGCAATATTTGATCAAATAAATACGATTTAGGGCTTAAATGACCCCCGAAAAGTGGTACACTTTTCGCTTCATCAACACATAAAAGACTTCAGGAGTCTCTAAAAGGTGATACATTTGAAATAAGAGGAGAAAAGAGAACAATAGAACTGTTGGAATCAGAAGATCCCAAGAAACAAAGAACTGAGGAAGACTCAGTTCAAGAAGAGCCTGCAGAGGAAGAAGCTGAGAAGGATGAGAAAACATTGACTGATGAACAGATACACAGTATGATAGTGGTGGTTCCAGAATCCCTTAACATTGATCCACTCCAAGCCAAGCATCCAATCATTGACTGGGAAGTGTATTCAGATGGAAGAATCAAGGGATGGAAGATCATCAGGGTAGGAGGAAAAACTAAAGTGTACAAATTCTTTGAAGATATGATTAGATCTTTTGACAAAGATGATTTAGATAAATTATGGAGCTTAGTTCAAGAGAGATTTAAGACTTCAGATTCTACAGATGACAAAGATAAGGAATTATGGGTTGAGTTGAAAAGGTTGTATAAACCTGATGGAGGTGAAGCTATTTGGAGATTTCAAGCTCCAGTTGCTGACATCACATGGAAGCTTTTTGATACTTGTGGTGTTCACAGAGTTTCCACCAAAGCTGGATTGGAAATATATATGTTGGTGGAAAAAGATTATCCTCTCAGAGCAGCAGTTTTAATGGCTATGCTGTCATCAACACTTAAGGTTGAAGATGATTCAGAGATAGCAGATGAGCTAATCAGGAAGATACTTCAGCTTGCAGAACAAAGAAAAGCCAGAAGACTAAGATTATCTATGTAGTGTTTGGAAGATCCTCACATCCTCATTTAATTCAGAAGAAACTTGATGATTTGGGATAAATCACAAGTTTAGGGGAGGATTGTTGGGAATTAAATGTTAGAGAACTTAGTACTACTGAAGAAATACACTAACAGTACAAACTTCTAGTGTATAAGTGAAGACTTCTGAGATATAACTAACAGTACAAACTGCTAAGTTTGTACTACTAGCCATAACAGAAGGTATTGTTGTATGGATAACTGTCATATACGACATTGTAGAGGATAAGTATGGAAAGGATCTTTTGTATAGCTTAATTAGTTAGAATTATACGGTAGAATACTTATCTTGTAAAAGACTCCTTATGTCTATGAAAGGAGATCCTAGGTTATACGATTGTATATATATCAGTCATAGAGTTTTGTTAAGATTCAAGGTCATTGTAACCCTAGTGATAGCAAGATTACTCATATTATTCAAGCAATAATATTGAATCGTTTGGTGTTAATCTCATTGTGTTCATTGTTCATTCAAGTTTTACTGTTTCATTAACCAAACCAACATTCTTCTAAGTGTGGTTAAGTAGATTCTGCATACTTAACTGCATACACTTAAAGTATCTCAAACACGTTATAAAGGAGTAACATCATAAGTGTTTTATAATCCTCTCAGATTTGAACCTACCAACGTCAAAGCAGCACTTGCAGATCTCGAATGGATTGTCGCAATGCAAGAAGAAATAAACCAATTCAAACGCCATGGCGTATGGTGAAGGGTTCCACGTCCTTTAGGAAAACTCATAATTGCTTTGAAATGGATTCTGAAGAACTAGCTTGATGAAGACGGTGATGTAATCTGAAACAAGGCTCGTCAATCAAGAAGAAGGAATCGAATTTGATGAATCATTTGCACCAGTTGCTAGGATCGAAGCGATACGCTTATTCTTGGCTTATGCAGCTCATAAATCTTTCACCGTATACCAAATGGACGTGAAAACGGCCTTTTTGTATAGGGAGTTAGAGGAAGAGGTGTATGTAAGTCAACCAGAAGGCTTCTTTGATCCAGACCATCCGGATGATGTCTATGTCCTTGACAAAGCCGTCTACGGACTCAAGCAAGCACCATGTGCATGGTACAAAGTATTGTCAGAATATTTGCTCAAACACAAATTCGTCAAAGGTTCAATCGATCCAAGTTTATTTATTAGAAGAAAAGGTGATAACATCATGCTAGTCCAAATTTATGTCGATGATATCATTTTTGGATCAATGAATCCTAAATATTGCAAAAACTTTGAAAATATCATGCGACAGAAATTTGAGATGAGCATGATGGGAGAGTTAAAATTCTTTGGGTCTACAAATCAATCAAACTTCTCGTGGTATTTTTATTCATCAAAACAAATACACGATGGAAATTTTGAAAAAGTTTGGTACAAAGTGTTGTCAGAATAAATGTTGTGATTCTCAAAGTGGCATTGCCATCTCTTGTAACACGGTACAGCACTCACGGACAAAGCATATCGCAGTCAGATACCATTTCATCAAGGAACATGTAGAAAGACGGACTGTGGAATTGTACTTCGTGAAAACTGATTACCAAATTGCCGACTTCTTCACAAAAGCTTTGCCACCGGAAAGATTTGAATACCTACGACAACGTCTAGGACTGGAAAGCATGCGTGATGAACATGAAAAAGAAGATCATAAGGTCAAAGAAGTCACCACAGTAACAGAACTCACACGTACATCTGGTAAAACAATAAGGTAATTATTCACTCATAATGGTTGTTGGTTAAATTACAGATCAACACCCGTTTTTCAAACAAAGGACCCTGAACGTATGCTCCAGTGCATCAATCCTTCAGAAAAGAAGAGAAATGTTCTTAATTATCGTGAGCAAAATTTATACAAGATTTTACAAAAAGCTTTTTACAAATACTTTTTCTAAATTTTTTTGCTCATGATAAACAAATCTTGAGCATGTTTTTCTGATTATTAATATAATCTTTTTTAGCTCAAGTAAGAACAAAATTTTAAAAACAATGCTACCCACCTCAATAATAGATAAAAAACAGTTTAAAATATTAAGCTATTCCTGAGGGGGGGGGGGAATTGAGAATTTTGTTTTTGAAATCAAAGAATAAGTTGTCGTAAGCTGTTGGAAAATAAAACAAAATGTTGTTGGAAATCTAATGAAAAATGTTGTTAAAACGTTGGGAAATACCATCACTTCGAGGGGGAGTGGTAAATTTTATTTAAACATTTTTGATATAATACAAACGTTCATTTAGTTGAACTAAAATGTTTTCAAAAACTTTGTTAAAAATAAAATACTAACAAAAAGGATTTTGTGTGAAAAGAGAGCTTAAGCCAAGGGGAATTTTGCTAAAACATTAAAATTGCTATTGAACCCTCCCCCAGTCCAAAACTCTCGCAGACCTGGGTCAAAATAAAAAAGATCAAAAAGTCAAAAAGGGTTATTAACCCACCTAGTGACTGCGAGAGAAACACACACAAACACTTTTCATTATCACAACCTTCTCTCTCCTACCAAAAGCTCTCATCGCAAAACCCGAGCATAATCAGTGATTTTTTATTCTCGTGTTTCCCTTGCTTAAGTACGATTTCAAAAACCTTTAACACATTGTTTTACATCTTTGTTTTGAATTTCTTTAATTGTTATCCACTACATTGATAGAAAATCATAGGTTAGGGTTGCGTTTTAGTTAAACACTTAGAACATCATAGGGTTTATGATTTAGGGTGTTTTGGTTAAATTATTGTGGTTAGATGACTGAGATAAGATGTTTAGATCATGTTTATGAAAGAAAACGGGAACTTAAATAGTTTGATTTGGGGTAAAATGGATCAACTTTGGGTCGAAGATGAACAGTTAGGGATGCGACACCATTATTGGTGGAATGCGAGACTTTATGATAGAGCGAAAATCTGATTTTAATATTAATTTAAAATTTGCGAGACTATGGTTGCGATAGCAGATTTACACTTAGTGTCGGAACTGATTGCCTTGCGATAGTATCTTTCCTAAATGTGTTGCGATAGCTTGCTATCACAACTTCTTCTTTGCGACAGCCCTATACGAAACTTGTTGCGATAGAAATTTACTATCACAACATTTGTTTGCGATACCTGTTTTATCTTGTTTGCGACAGCTGACTATGTTTGACCATGTTTGCGATACCAAATCCTGCGATAGCAGATTTTGCGAAACTTTGTTACCCACTCTTTTCTAAACGTTACTCTGCTAAAATTTCTAAAAATATTTATAAGACTTTTTACAAGTTTTACACTTATAAAAACCATTATAAGTATTTTTCCAAATTTTGACAAAGTAATAACTTGATCAAACCTATTTCAACAAGTCATAAATTGTTCAAAAACCTATATTTTTGTCAAATTTATTTTTCAAAAATATAAAGTTTTCAAAATTGAGCTCATTTTAAAACAAAAGTGTATTTCTCAAATTTATAAATCATTTTTTAATGAGAAATCTCAAAGTTTTTCCTAAAAAGAAGATTTTAAAATTTGTAAACACAAATTGCATACGATTAGTTTCTATGATTGCACTTTGTTTTATATACACTTTGTGTATGACATTTATTATGTCAATGTGAACGTATGATTTTGACGGATAATTAAAATTCTTTCTTGGTTGCCAAAGCTATAAATTTCAAAATTACAAAACAATTCATGCAACCTTGAAATGTTTTCACTCAAATTTGTTTACAAAAGGTTTTGAGACAACTTGATACGGTCTTAACTTAGAATATCTCATCTTCAAGGTGGTTATTAGGGCTAGTTGTCACGTCAAAAATGATAATGTATACCTTTAGCTACGCAACGTAATATAGTATCCAAGGTTTTGATACGTCTTAGGAAATCTCACTGTGAAAACGTAGAGGGGGGTGAATACGTTACCGTTAAAAAAACATTAAACTTGTTGTATCAAATAGCCGATCAAGTTTGATGTAATATTAAAAGAGGAAATATAAATACTACAGTATACCAATAGTGTATTTCACACAAGAGTGCATATTATCATAATATGAACATAAGCCACAAAGATCAACACAAAGCAATAACACAAGCAATGATATAATGTAAATATAAAAGTAAACCAGTAAGTAAAAGAAAGTGCAAACCGAACACAATGATTTATTGTGGTTCGATCACGGAGCTCCTCTCCGCCCTACTCCACTCCCTAACTATCCAAATCGAGAGTTATTTCACTAAATCAAAAAGTTCCCTTCTCGGTGGAGAAAACCTTACAAACTTCGCTTACACTTTTTCTGGTACAAAGTTAAATACCGGGTTCTAGTTCGAGGTAGAACCAACCTGCCGTCGCCTATACAATATTTCTGACCCTAAGATAGATGTCGAATTCTTTACAAGGGTACAACCACTCCCGTTATGTTTTATGGCCCAACATAACAAACCTTGTGTTTTATGGCACAAAAACATAAACCATCTAATCTAGTTTGGTGAATATATTGTGATGATACAGTGATGTTTACAATGATGATCCATGATACAAATGTCTAATGGATAAGAATGACTAATCTAAATGAACTTCCATTGATAGGAAGCCTTCAATGGATGAAGAGCACAAGTTCCCTAAGCTTGTTGTGATAGATCTTCATATATGTATGCTTGTGGTGGATGATGACTCAAGATCTCTGAGCTTGCTTCACAGGATCATTTCGGGAGTATGCTTACAACATAATGAAAGTTAGAATCATTATAATCATGTGTTATGAGGGTGTTTATGAGTGTTACTACTGAGCTAAATAGATATAAACATGGTCGAGAGAATATGTATTCAATTGGTGGTTCAATGAGTGAACAATGGGCTGCTATTTATAGCCATTTTGGTTCAGCAACCCACGGATCACACGGAACCAAAAAAAGGTTCCGCCCTTCATAATTTTAGTTTTGTGGTCCTCTGACAGAAAATATACAAAATCTTTTCGAAATCCCTCCAAAATCTAGCTAAGATCTTTCCATAATCTTTACCCAAATCTAAGCAAGATTTATTGTCAGATTATGTTAGATTTGATGATGCAATGTATGATGAAATAAATACATTTACATTTTGATTAAAATGTTTAACAAAGTTGATTTGTAAAATGTATTACTTAGCTTATTAGTATATGTGTAACAGGTTGTACTATTTTTAGTTTATGTGTTACTAGAAATGCTTGATTACTTAAGCTAGTATAGGACTCAAGTTAATATGTCATTAACATCATTTTAGAAGTATGTAAAACATACTTGTCTAACTTTGATACCTTAAGTGCACTTTGACATGTATACGATTTAAGAAGCATGATGGTAAAAATACTTGTATATGCAAAATGTAAGTGAGTTCGAAATAGAATGATAAATCTATAAAATAATAAAAGACTCTAGAAGTATTTTAAACATTCTAAATGGTTTGTTAAGGGGTTTGATCATAACACAACATAACAAACATGTACGAACCTGTGTTGTAGCATACGCGAACTCGAGACATCGAGAGGTGTTGAATGTATGTTGAGACAAGATATGATTACGAGTAACTTGTACATTTTACATTATGTATTACAAGTTACATGTTTGTCATCAATCAAAACAAACGAGACTGTTTAGATTAAATATCGTAATATTCGCACTAACAATCTCCCCCTTTTTGATGATGACAAAATATGTAAACGTGATAGATAGTAAAATGTAAAAAGTTACTAGTGTCTGTACAACCTTTTACATTACCTTCTCCGTTTACACTCTTCTCCCCCTTTTGTCAAAACAAAAAGGGTGTGTCCTTGGAGTTATTAACTTCATTTCTCCCCGAAAAGGCGAGCTTGCATCATCCTTAGTAAAGTTAAATTGTCTAATCCAATCCCTTATTGTTGTTGCATCCCCTAGGTTATTGCCCTTGTTTGGTAGCGGATCCATGGATCAAATTTAGACTATTAACCTACATCAAGGTTAGTTTTGTGCAACATATAAAAACTATATGAGAAATGCATGATGAAGAAAATGTACATAGCAAACGATACACGTGGGTAATCTATGTTAGACTATCTTCTCATTCTTTTTGTCGAAACACAAAGGTGTGTCGAAGAATGAGAATTATTATGAATGCGTGCGTGCTCCCCCTTGACTGTTGCTCCCCCTTGATCGAGGCGTCAAGGTGTGACTAAAAAGCTACAAACCAAATATTAGTGCAAAACTATATTCATCCTTGGACGAGTATGCGATATACAACAAAGTGTGTATAAGATGCATTCTATAAATGCTTGACGGAAGGTCCCCTTGCTCTAGGGCGTCAAGATAAACCTACAAAGCAAATATTAGTATAATAGAATCTTTGTCTTTAGACAAATATGTCATATACAACCAAGTGTATAGACGATGCAGTGTGAGTGCTTGATAGATATTCCTCCTTTTTCGAGGGTGTCAAGAAGCACCTAAAATAAGGAAAATAATTGATTCAAACTTCATCCTTAGATGAGTATGTTATAAACAATCGAGTGTATAAGATGATGAACCTAAAATGAAAGAATTAGTGCAATACATTTCATCTTTTTGACAAAGAAAAATAAGATGTATATATGCAATATATAAATGACATAATTACAAGCAACTCAAAGTAGAGAACCATGATTATGAAATCAAAGATCTCATAAAGTGTAGTCTTCTAATAAGAATTACAATCATAAGAAAAACGAGAACATAATATGATAAGAGCCTGCAAAATAATGCCTAGAAAGAAGATATGAAGTGAAGTTGGAATATTAAGAGTTAAAGTGAGTGGTGCTAGTGTTGGTGTTGGTGTTGGTTTACTAGTAGGATTCATGTGGTGATAACGGTAAATGACTCAAGATTGATAAAAGTAAGTTTTCGCTAATCCATGATGGTGATGATTAGTTAAAGTGGTGATGGAAGGTGATGGTGATAACGTAGACAACTATTAAAGAATTAGAAACACGTATGTATAGCAAATTCTATAAAAATAGAAAATATGGACTCATGCAATCCTTATCTAAAAATCACAACTTAAGGGATAAGCAAAGAATGTGACTCTCGTAATGCATAAGGGTTACGATTTGAATGATATTATTGACGCTAACAAGAACAAAATTCATTCACAAATTATAAAAATGACCTATTCTAGGTGACAATGGGAGAGAAAGTATTAACATGTTTTTGACCGACATGATCGTTTATGACATTATCATCTACCAATGATGATGTATCATGCCATAATATACGCTTGAATGGAATTAAAGGAAGTGAAGACAATAAGCACCTAGGACCAGAAATTCCATATAAAAATACTAAATACCTATATGAGGATGAGAATGATATCATACGATGGGAGAGTGTTGGTTAGGCCAACGCGTTGAGAACGTGTTGGGAATGATTGTCTTGATTAATATATCATTTGCACTGACAATGGCGTGTCAGGTATGTGTCAAGCACGAAAAGGATGAGTTCCTATGATGGTGTTCTAGACTATGAAGTTGTGAGGTTCTGGTTAAAAGAATCCTAGACTCGTTGGTTGTGAGAGTAGTTCTAAAGAAAATATATGAGTGATCTAAAATCGGGAACTGAAACGAAAAATAAAGTTGTTTGCTGTGTGTTTGGCGGCACCAAAGGTTATAACGGGCGGACCCAAAAAATTGGTGCTGCCCAAACCGTGGTGTAATTTTTGGCGGTGCCAAAAATTTACACGTGCGGAACCAAATTTTTAGTTCTGTCCCATCCGTGGGTGCCTGAAATGTTCATAGAGGGCATTTATGACCCTCAAAATCCCATTCTAATCCCGTAATTTTTCCTGGAATATGTGTAATTAATTAGTTGTGATTGAGAAACAAGAATAAAATAGGTATACACATATGTATAGGATTAGAGTATTATTGCGAGATGAAGAGGTTTGTCAAACACATGATGTGTTTTTCACTTGATGAGTTATTGGTGCAAACTTATGATGTTGGGTTAAAAAGTGCTTGAACCACTTGCGGTTTTTGTAAACCAGTTTTAGCTAAGTAGTGTGTACCTAGGAAGTAAGAAACATGAGTATGCGTTCTTTAATAAAGTTTGACAAAAGACAATTATGTGAATGAATTTCTCTCCGCCTTAATCGTTGGACATCCAACATAATGTGTAATGCATCAAATAAGTTATGACGATAAAGTATTTAGCGGTTTGCAGATTAATGAAGGCGATGAGCTTAGTAATGTTTTTACGAATGTTGGTTAGCATACAAAGAACTTCATCCTTGAAGTCATGTAGCTCTTCTCTATCAATTCGTGATGATCGCATGATGAGGCATGTGGTTTCCTCATAGGGGGTGTAGAGGATTAGAGTATTGTTATAACTGAATAGTGATGGAGGTGATTTTTGGAAAGCGGAAGCAATGTTGAGATTTGGAAAGAGGTCGGTTGAAAGATACAAAAATGCAATGCCAAGCCTCTAAAACTTAATTCTATATGCTTCAAAATTATATGCAAGTGCAGGGGTCCATAAAACATACAAAACAAGTGAATTAGTGTCTAAAGATGACAAAATGATAGAAATCATAAGATAATATCCTATACAAATGATGAACTCAAATAAGTACATTTTATTACCATCATTTATCCTATTAATTTGACTTGTTTTATTATATTATGTATGAGGATTGATACTTAATCGTTTACTTTTGTAATTCTCAGATAAAAACAAGCATTTGGTGAAACTTGGCGATTTTGGACTAATTATGGAGCAAAACATGCAAGAAGTTAAGAGTCTACTGAAATGTACAAGATCAAGACATTCTGCTCCAGATGCGCCGCATCTCACTTATCACATACGGCGCATCACTATCAATATTTCACCAGATACGATCCAAGATACAAGAGGACATGCGCCGCATCTATAAATGAAGTTACGCCGCATCTTCTGGCGGTGTACGAATATTCCTGAATATTATAATCTTGGACCCCACGCGAAGTTAAGTCAATGCGCCGCATCTACTTACTAGATGCGCCGCATCTTACCCTCAGACAGAAACTATAAATACCCCAAAGACCAGACGAATTAAGAGTTCCGAAGTTTTCGACAGAAGACCGAAGTACAGAAACCCTAGGACGAATTCAGTCGATATAGGCAGCACAAGACACACCCAAACGAAGATACAAGAGCTGTAAGAAGGTGCTGCATGTGTTTAATTCATTAAGTAGTTTTGTTTTATTGTGTTAGTAAACTTTAATTCATCAAGATTGGTGGCTTGTGTAATGTGACAACGGAAAGATTGCACTCCCTTAAAACTGCTTTCTCATTAATTAAAGTTTATATGTTGATGTCATTGGTGACTTTTATTAGTGCATTAATAACCTCTGTGTCTAGCTGAGCGTTGATCGGGTCGCCATGCCTCTGCCCTCGCCTATTTATTAGATCGCCTATGCATTCTATCGTCTGTAGAAAAGTAGGAAGAAAGATAAATAGGATAGTCATAAGTAATCATTAAGGGTTTACTCGCCGATAAGATTAGAACCAACGAGAAAGGACTTAATCTCGGTGCGTTGCATCAAACTATACACTTCATATAAAACTAGCAATAAAACAAGTGACAAACTACTTATCTATCAGGACAGCCCTCTTATTGTCTCAAGTATTTATCTGTGTACGTGTGTGCTTTTCGCTGATTCGTGCCTATTGGTTTAGTTTATTATTTAATTGCAACCAAATCGTGCCAGTCTCTCAGGCTGAACCCCCTTGCGTTAGAATAGGTTGTATAGCTAACTTAATATATTAAAATACTAATTAGAATAACTAGATAATACGTTCCACTCTCAGTGATCGACACTCTACTTACCATTATATTCATACTGACCGGGTACACTGCTCGTTAAGTGTGTGTGTTATTGATAAGTCGGCTAAATATAAATTTAAAACTTGAGTAGGCATTAATACTGCTAAACCGCAACGACACAACGCACCGCATCAACAAACAACACATTGTAGACATAAAGTTACCACATAGCAAGATAGCATCAAGATAAACAATCATATTATGAAAGAGCATGACATTATTTGAAACACTTGAGATAGTTTTGTCGTTAGGCTTAGACATTTAAGTATATTTAGCTATAAGTAAATACGACAATCTATGTGATTAATTTGTAGCATAAAAAGACTTCTAAAATTTTATCATACCAAAAGCACTTTGACAAATTATAAGTGCACACGTCGCAAACAAATAGTGTGACAAAGTCAAAAAAGAAGCAAGACGAAAAATTCATGTAAACCGTGTTTAAATTTTAACATTTTGGAGCATGTATTATTTAGACCATCCTAAGCATAGATTTAATAAATGCCAACAAAAGACACGAGCTTTCAAACATAGATACATCATATAAAAGACATCATGTATCAAAATGACATATCATGAGTTAACAAGTAACACGTTAATCTTGCGAAACATCATATAAAGAAAGAATGAAAATATCATACAAATCATGTCAACATTTAGTAGCACGAAACATATAAGCATGCAAACAAAACCTTTTCCAAGGTTTACACGTTTGACTATCAATCAAATAGTTATCATGATAACGTCAAGATACTTAATCATATCAAACAAAAAACATGTAATCAACAAATTTATGTGTAATGCAAGTGATTTTAATAAACTAAAGAAAGAAAAGTCATATCTACTACTTGTTTGATTAATATTCCTAAGGCAAGGCAAAATATCTTATTTTAACACTCGCTTTAGGCAAGTATAGGAATAAAGATTTTTCAAGTTGGAGAATGAATATGAAACTATTACTAGCGGTGCTCAATTAAGGCTAAGCACGACCATTTTTACGGGTGATACCCAACTTCTCTCTTGGAAGCAATTTAACTGTTAGGTTAAATTGAGTTTCTAGCGCAATAGGTTCTCCAGTAGTCATTCTCATGTTAGAAAGATTGGAATTCCTATTTTTGCCTATTGAACTATATAAAAGATGAAATATCACCAATACTTGGCGTAATGAGACTCAACTAAATCCATTATAACTAAGGTGATAAAGATGTCAAGTTATACACATGAATTTTAATAATGGTGTGTCGACAAACAATATGTTTTAATCTTGTGTTTAGAATTTAAGCTTATTGCATGATCTAATGGATGACATCTTTTATGTAGAGTTGAAGTGTGTACTAAGAATGTGATTTGATCATCTAAGATCAAGAAATGTGTGTGATAATGGAATATGTTAAATTAAGAACGTTCTCAAGAAATCTCTTTGGAATTTTATTCAAAAAGAATCTAAGTAAGGTTACCAACTTCAATAGATCTTGTGTATGCTCTAGAGATGTGTAGTTTTAACCTTGGATGTGCACAAGGTTTAAACTAGATTATGAGCAAGGTTAGGTTATGATGTATGCTTGAAAGGAAATAGATACAAATAGTATTTGTCAACAAATAAGATTATCCCATGGGATTAAGTTATCATGCTTATGAAAACAAGTATGACAAGATGAAGGAGATATGCAAGTTAATAGAACTTGTAGATGTTTGTTCAAGATCATTTAGCCAATGAGGTGTAATGAAATCTCTTGTAACACAACCGTTCATGTTGCAAGGAGAGAAAGATGCATAGGATATACATTATCCTTTTAACAAGATGAAAACTTAACGCATGATTTCTTAGGCATAATGTTTTCCGAAACATCATGTTTTCCTAAATGAAGATATGAAGCCAAAGTGTTTGAATCGGATAGTCCTATCCTAAATATACTTGGTCTCAAGATTATATTCACTAGATGATGACAAGAGGAATTCACTCGAGTTTCTTATCTATACCCCTCAAGAGTCATTGTTGCTTGCGGTGCATGAGGTTAGCTTTGAGATTGCATTTTAACATATGTTGTTAAAATGTTGATTTAAGGTTTAACGAAACTTATACAAAAGTTTAACGACAAAGTATTACTAATACTTTGATAACTTGTGAAGGTAGTACTACTTGTACCTAGTGGAAATTGATAAAAATTACCAGGAGCATCATGCTCATTTGATAGTGGAAGTTCTAGCCGTAATGAATCATCTAAGTCCTCATAGGTGGGAAAGTATGGTTGAGTTTGTTCAACGTGCATTGGGAGTACCTAGGTTGATTATTAGTTCATAGATGTTGAAAACAACAGGGGTGGACACTAGTTCTTGTGGTCCATTGGTTGGTAAAACTAGTGGGTGAAGTTCTTGAAGTTTTGGTCATGTTTATGAAGCTTAGGGGCTGAGATATATCACAGAGGTGAATGTGATGAGATGATGGTGAACGAACAAGTGAACTTAAGTGGTGAATGTTCAAGGATGAAGACCTATTGACATTTGTTTTATTCCTATTGATTGGGAGAGTGTTAGGATAAGTGTTTTAACATATGTTGTTAAAATACTTTGATTTTCTGGATATGAATTTTAATGACTACAATCATAAGTCAATTTTACTTGAATATTTTGGACAAAATACTTAAGTTTTCAATCCTACTTTGTTGAGATTAGATCGCACTCAAGGATAGCAAGACTTGATAATACATCTTTAACCTGAGTGTGAGTTATGACTCGTTGTAAATCCTTATCGTCTTGAAGGATGACACATTATTTTCATGTTAAACAAGTGAGGCAACAAATGTGGTTACAAGACAATATCTACAGTCATAAGTTGGACTTGTGATTTTGATATTGTATGTTATCTTTGCAAACAATGAGTCCGAATTTGTTAGGAAGTTGTCAATTCATAAAACAAGTCAAGCTAATGGATAAAGGATGAGTAAAGGACGGAAGAATGTAGTTAATGTGTGTAATGACTAAAAAATCTTTGTGAACAGTGGTCCACGGCTTGCAAGGAACCAATTTTAGGGTTCCTTCCTTTATAGAGAAAGGTACCTTGGGTGGTTTTTGTGAATTTTCAAATTTTGATAATAGTTGCTTATCATATTGGTGCAAATGAAGTAATATGATCCTAATGTGTATAAATACAAGTGAACATGATCCTATTGACAAGACATGAGTTACCTAAAGTGAGGGATTTAAACGAAAAATTAGTGTTATACTGAGTGAAATGGCGGAACCAAAAAATTTAAGGGGCGGACCCAAATTTTTGGTTCCGCCCAATCCGTGGCTATATTTTTCAGAAGGTACCAATCCGTGGCCTTCTGAGGTTTACCACAGAGAGCATGTTATACCCATTTTGACCCGTTCTAATTTCGTAATATTAACAGGAAAGTGTGTGATAATTGTTCGGGAGTGAGGATCAGGCTATATAACATATATCCACATACGCATAGATAATATAAAGGCAAACTATAGAAATTTCACCAAAACGTGAAAAATGAAAATTGATAACATAATGATGTTATCTACCTGTAAGATAAACCGTTAGTTCACATGATAGATTAGTAGCAAAATTATAATCCCAGAAAGTACATAATAGTTCATACATCATTGTTAGTTATTGTACCAAACACCTTTTTCAAAGATACTCAGTGTTTTAGACAATCATTGAAAGTAGTGACACATTTTAACACTTGAACTTATATGCGGGAGATTGTGCAAAACAACATTTTTCAAAGTACTTGACTAGTTTACTTAGTACTCATTCCTAAGTGAGTTATGCAAGATTTTAATATAACATATGCGAAGAGAGTGACCTAAGTATATAAGCAATGCACAAACAATTTCCTCAACTTAATGCACAAAATCTAGCAAATGTCTTATTGTGCATAGACAAGAAATCGACAAACAAGCGAATAAATAACATGGAAAGATTGATACTTATGTTACATAAACAAACAAGTGTAAACAACAATTTGCAATAAGTAAGTAACATATATGCAACCAATATGAACCAAAACAAGTAGTCATTTATCATAGCATAAAAAGAAAATATACTTTTCGTCACTTTACATTTAAATATGACGATTTATACCAAGCTTGATTAGTTTACTTTACATATATAAATATCACCAAATTCTTTAGTTTCAAAAGAAATTATATCAATGTTAAAAGGATACCAACTTAAATTGCCTAACTCAAAAGTTTGAGTTTCTATGTCAAAATGAAATTTAATATTTTGGACATACTGTAGTATTTGGTTTATTCTACTCACTTAAAATTAGATTTAGGCCATAAGAGTATTTTTAAAAGAAAGTAGACTCAATTTCCTTTAAAATGATAGGTGGCACGACTCCTGTGGACTTATGGTTAATTAGTTATGAATTTTTGAATTTGGACAAAAACTGTATACTATACAGACGGATTTCAAGGAACCTTTTTTAGGGTTCCGTCCTTTGAAGAAAAAGTTCCGCGGGTCTCTGTACTAGATTCAATAAAACTAGTATTTTGACATAGAGAAAATGTGTGATACTTACTAGATTTGATAGTAAACATATAATACACATATTTAACAACATTTCTACTTATGTGAATTATCTAAACATTTACGGATATGATTTTTCAACTAAATATCTAGTTATCCCAAACACTCCTTTTTAAAACCATATTTCTTCGTAAATTTGCTCTAAGCACATAATTCGACACTTATAAAAATTTTAAGAAACTTTTTCTTTTATTTTTCAAGAAAACTTTCAAGCTAGTATAACAAAGTATATTTAACAACAGAACAAGTAAGTATTAAACAGACAAATACTTTTCATATTACATACGCTTCATGGGTAATTTGATACATGGATCGTACTCTATTTTAGAAACCATTTGTTTTGAAAATAAGAGCCACGAGACTCTGATACCAATTGTGAAAACGTAGAGGGGGTGAATACGTTACCGTTAAAAAAAACATTAAACTTGTTGTATCAAATAGCCGATCAAGTTTTATGTAATATGAAAAGTGGAAATATAAATACTACACTATACAAATAGTGTATTTCACACAAGAGTACATATTATCACAATATGAACATAAGCCACAAAGATCAACACAAAGCAATAACACAAGCAATGATA
Organism: Artemisia tridentata subsp. tridentata; assembly: GCA_021014915.2. Lineage (NCBI taxonomy): Eukaryota > Viridiplantae > Streptophyta > Magnoliopsida > Asterales > Asteraceae > Artemisia > Artemisia tridentata. Next base: position 301,155,304 of record CP139506.1, read on the forward strand.
TAATGTAAGTATAAAAGTAAAGCAGTAAGTAAAAGAAAGTGCAAACCGGACACGATGATTTATAGTGGTTCGGTCACGGAGCTCCTCTCCGCCATACTCCACTCCCCGAGTACCCAACTCGAGAGTTACTTCACTAAATAAACAAGCTCCCTTCTAGGTGGAGAAAACCTTACAAACTTCGCTTACACTTTTTCTGGTACAAAGCTAAATACCGGGTTCTAGTTCGAGGTAGAACCAACCTGACGTCTCCTATACAATATTTCTGACACTAAGATAGATGTCGAGTTCTTTATAAGGGTACAACCACTCCCGTTATGTTTTATGGCCCAACATAACAAACCTTGGGTTTTATGGCACAAACACATAAACCATCTAATCTAGTTTGGTGAATATATTGTGATGATACAGTGATGTTTACAATGATGATCCATGACACAAATATCTAATGGATAAGAATGACTAATCTAAATGAACTTCCATTGATAGGAAGCCTTCAATGGATGAAGATCACAAGTTTCCTAAGATTGTTGTGATAGATCTTCATATATGTATGCTTGTGGTGGATGATGACTCTAGATCTCTGAGCTTACTTCACCGGATCATTTCGGGAGTATGCTTACAACATAATAAAAGTTAGAATCATTATGATCATGTGTTATGAGTGTGTTTATGAGTGTTACTACTGAGCTAAATATATGCAAACATGGTAGAGAGAATATGTATTCAAGTGTTGGTTCAATGAGTGAACAATGGGCTGCTATTTATAGCCATTTTGGCTCGGCAACCCACGGATCACGCGAAACCAAAAAAGGGTTCCGCCCTTTATAAATTTTGGTTCCGTGGTCCTCTGACAGAAAATCCACAAAATCTTTTTGAAATCACTCCAAAATCTAACTAAGATCGTTCCATAATCTTTACCCAAATCTAAGCAAGATATATTGTCATATTATGTTAGATTTGATGATGCAATGCATGATGAAATAAATACATTTACATTTTGATTAAAATGTTTAACAAAGTTGATTTGTAAAATGTATTACTTAGCTAATTAGTATACGTGTAACGGGTTGTGCTATTTTTAGTTTATGTGTTACTAGAAATGCTTGATTACTTATGCTAGTATAGGACTCAAGTTAATATGTCATTAACATCATTTTAAAAGTATGTAAAACATGCTTGTCTAACTTTGATACCCTAAGTGCACTTTGACATGAATACGATTTTTGAAGCATGATTTACAAGTAAAAATACTTGTATATGCAAAATGTAAAGTGAGTTCGAAATAGAATGATAAATCTATAAAATACTTAAAGACTCTAGAAGTATTTTAAACATTCTAAATGGTTTGTTAAGGGGTTTGATAATAACGCAACATAAAAAATATGTACGAACCTGTGTTGTAGCATACGCGGACTCGAGACATCGAGAGGTGTTGAATGTATGTTGAGACAAGATATGATTACGAGTAACTTGTATATTTTACGTTATGTATTATAAGTTACATGTTTGTCATCAATAAAAAAAATGAGACTGTATAGATTAAATATCGTAATATTTGCACTAACACTCACTCTTATGCAACAAAAGCTCTTTTGAGACAACTTGTATATGACTTAACCGAAAACTTCTCATCTTCAAGATAGTTATTAGGAATAGTTATCACCTAAAAGCTGATAATGGACTCCTTTAACTAGGCAACATAATAGAGTGTTCAAAGTTTAGTTATTTATCAAGAAATCTCATGCTCGTGCAATTAAATTATCATTGTAAAATATTTTTTTCCCTAATCAAGTTATCTTGTATATACTAGATTACTTAAGTTTGAAACAAAAGTTGATACTTTTTCCCAAAACTTCAAAAAGGTTAGATTAACGTATATTTTAAAGCATGAGCAATATAAAACAATGTTCAATCTAAACCTAATAAATCTTTTAAAAAAGTATCACAAAACAAACTTTTGGTGAGGAAAAACAAAAATCGACAGAGAGAATTAAATCGCATGTGAAAAGAAAAGAGCATGCGCTTATGCTATAAAAGCTAGAAAGCATAAGAAAAGAAAAAGAAAATAAATATGCTTGTAAAAGAAATGGCAGAGCATACAAAAACAGACTGAGTGAAATAAATGAATTTAAACTTATCCACATACTTATAATTTTCATATCATTTCAGAATCATACTCATAAAAATGTCTCAAGAACAAGAACAACCACAAGAAGTTCCAGAAGTTCTAGCTGAACAACCACAACTCACCTCTGAACAAATCCTTCCTAAAACTTAGCACATACAATTTGGTGATAACAACTACCTTCTTGATCCAAAAATCTTTCGATGTGATCACCCCATCATTGTTGAAATACTATAGAATCACCCCATCTATCCAGCACTTCACAACACTGTCCATGACATTCCCTTCATCTATATACAACAATTGTGGAACACTGTCCATGCCGTTGACGACTCAAAAAGTTTCCGCTTTATGAGTGACAGTAGACATATACACCACCACTCTTACTTCAGAAAGCCTACGCACTGTGCAGCAATTACCTGCTGCTGAATCAAACAACTATCATGGCTTTGAAGTCTTACCAGGATCAAATCAGATCATAGAATTCTTCAAAGAGCTGGGATTTATACGGATTTCAAACGCAAACATCTACCGGGTCTATTGGCAACAATATTTTTCATCATCAACCGATGCCTCACTGGCAAGGAAGCGGGAATAGATGCCGGCAGATATTCCGTATATCAAATGTTATATGGTATCGTCAACCAATGCCATTATAACTACGCAACATTGATATGGATTGAGTTAGTTGAGCTTGTAAGACACAAATCCATCACGGCAACAAAGAAGAGGGGCCCATATATTCCTTTTGTTAGATTCATCAAATTGTTGATTCAACAAATGATGAAGTCTAACAAGCTATCAGCAAGACCCGTTGGTGAAAAGGTAAATGATAATGTGATGAAGAACTTACAACCGGCAATGGATGCAACTACAAAACCACCAATGGCAATTCCGCATGAACTACTTGATCTTGCTAACAAAGAATCCAATGCTTACAAGGAATATATAGCTAGAAGTAGCGTTTCTATGGAAAGCTCAAAACCGAGCAGACCTACCCCTGAAACGCATAGGATCGTAGGATCAAGCACCAACCTAGGACTAGAGACAGGGAGTAAGAAGAAACCTACTGAAAAAGGTGGTAAAAGGTTGAGGAGAATACATAAACTAGCAGATGAAGAACAACCAATGAAAGTGAATATTGGACAAAGTGAGGGGCTGAAAGGTGTCGGTGATAAGGAGGATTCAGAGGGTACTGTGTCGGATCATCAAAATGATGACGACCAGATTATTGATGAAGGAAAGGAAGGTGGGGATACAACACATAGGTCGGAAGTTAGTAAGGAGTCTAGGTTAGAATCTGAAAGAAGTAGTATTATTAAATCCACGGTGATACACCAGCTCCTACACTCATATACACCCGAGCAAACAAATCCTGCATCATTCGTTGACACAGCTACAAGTTTTCCTTCGGATACTCTTTGTGAGTTTGAACCGTTACCATTTCCCTCAGCTGTTCCACCACCTCAACTAACAAAACAACAACAACAACAACAACAACAACAACAACAACAACAACAACAACAACAACAACAACAACAACAACAACAAAAGCAAAAACAACAAATCCAACAACACAAGATACCACAACAAAAACAACAACTATACTCATCCCACCACAAACTGAAGCAAAAAAATCCATACCACCATCATCAACAACTACATTCACACCTCAATCAGATGCACCTCCAAGTTATGTGACAGAGGGATATCTGAAAAGAGCAGTAGATGGGTTCGCAGCCGACTTCAAAGAATAACTTGAAGCCGAAGCAAAACATCAAAGGATTAATGAAGCGGTTGCTGCAGAAGTTACTGGATATGAGGAACTCACATTTCAACAACTCAAAGAAATGATGTTACAAAGATTTAATGAACAACCTCATCTACATCAACAAAAACCCAATCTATATTTTTCACTCATTGAAACACAAGAATCAGAATCAAAATCACAAGACCTAGCTGCCCTACGATCAACAATGACTACAACACATAAAGCCTTACTAATGGAAATTGGACAGCTAAGCGATCGAGTCTTCTCCTTGGAATACGCATGCAACGTTCAATCTCACAAACTCCATTAGGATGACCCTGACTCGGATAATCCTGAGGGGGAGAGACTTTCCAAGAGATTGAGACACACCACACACACTTCCTCATCATCACAAAGAACATCAACTACATCTGGATCAAGCAAGCAACCTTCCAAATCCAGATCTCCAGAGACACAAAAAGATCAAGAAGTTGCTGCAACAAACGAATCTAGTGAAAGAGAAAGAGAAGAAGAAAGTGGTAGTGTTTCTACAGTGGGTGAAAAGAATGTAGTAACGAGAAAGTCAAAAGCAGACGAACAAACAAAGAAACCAACGGTTGAAAAGCCCGAGGTTACTCCACAAGTTCAATTTACTACGGAGTTCTCAAGTCACGTAACGGATGAGTTATATGGTAAAATCTTGATGGATGCTCGAATCAGAGACGCATACGATCATGAGCTTGTTAAGAAGACCATCATATTTCACAGCTCCCGTTGGGATTTATATATAGTTGATAAATACAAAACAATATATGAAGAATGAAGCAAACATGAGGGACTTAGAAGACAAAGAAGATTTTATATTATAGTCCTTTGTAACCCTAATGTCTCTATTATATAAAGAGACATAGCGCATTTGTTTTAGTGTGTGTCAAGATGTAAACACTCGTAAAATGTGTGTATGTGTGTGTATAGGCGTGGGTTTATTGAAATGCCTAGAGTGGTTTGTGTTTGTTAAGCCTCAAGGATCTTATGATTCCTGTTAGATTAGTAACCGTGCTACACTTGATCAAGTAGTATTGGGGCTTATTCTGTTTGTAATGTATTGTTATAAAGATGATGTTGAAGAAAACCTTGTTACAATAACAATTGTTCTTTGATTTATTCTGCTGCATATTATTGTTTTGTTATTGTTATTCCTAGATGAGATCTAACAAATCTCGAGTTCTAAACGATTCTACAGGTGGTATCAGAGCTCAGGGAGCTCGTGATCTAGGACTCTACAAGGTTTATAGTCGATGGAAGCAAGCAGATTTGAAGAAGGTATATTCGGTTTAAGGTTTTTCTAAAAATCATTTTTAGGGTTTGTTCTTAATTATGTTTAAGATCGATTTGGTTATCATAGTTTGTTGCTACTGTTGTTGATCATTATCTTATGGTTATAGGTTGGATTTACTCTAAAACGATGTTCAAGGCTGCTTTAAAACCCTAATTCGATGAAGTCATAAATTAGCAACAGGTTAGTGACACTAAAAGTGTCACTAAAAAGTGTCGTCTTGTATTAGCGAATGGAGGTATGGCTACTGATGATAAGCCATTTGTGGTTACTGGGGGTACGAACTGGTGATACTACTGATGAGGAGATATGGTTTTCTCTTTGTCAATTAGATGTTGCTTGCTACTGCTTAACTATTGGTCGATTTATATTGTGAATGAAAACCCTAAACGAGCAGAAAGAGTTATGTGCAAACCCAAATTGATCGAATTGATGCTGTTGGTTATCAGTTTGAACTGCTTATGGATTTCTATGCTGCTCGTTGCTTGGTTAGTACTGCTAGTTATTTTAGTACTGCTCAATATGGAACTTAGTACTGCCAAGGATGGTTAGTGCTGCTATGCTTGATTGTTAATACTGTTGAGATGTAAGGCTGGTATTAATACTGCTTATTGTTTGTTAATACTGCTACTTAAATTTTACTACTGCTACACTTGTTTGCTTGGTTTATGCTGAAAGTTCAAGTTTATTGCTGCTGCTTGTACATGTTGAAGCTGCCATGGTACTTTAACGTTAGTACTGTTCGTTGAGTGTTTGTACTGCTGGCTTTCTTTTTAGTACTGCTCGTTATATGAAGTTTGTACTGCTAGCTTTAACAAATATCGGACAGAAGAGGTTATTTGTACTGCTAGTATTATCCGATATCAGACAATATATGTTTTTGGTTCTCGGATGAGTTTGAGAGATGTCTGAAAACACACACAGAAGTTTGGTTTGATTTCAAAGTTCAAGATCTGAGGTATTGTTACACTTATTGTTTGAACTTTGATGATGATTTGAAAGATTGGTAAAGTGGTTATCATGTTAAGGGGAAGATTACTACTGTTACATGGTTTCTACTGCTAAACCTTAGAACTATTCTTCATTGTTACTGCTGCTTGGTTTCAAATACTATTGTAGTCATTTTTCGTAAGCTATTTGATGCTCGTTCATGGATGGTACTACATGGTGTTTGTTACTATGGTGGTTACTTATTCGACAAGTTCTTATGGTTCTTCAAATGGTTAACACTTGGATTTCAGGGGAAGTATATTATAGGGTGTTTAATCATTTACATGCACCATTTGAGGGGAAAGGTTTTTACAACTGCTATATTGTTATTACTACTGCTGGTTAGTAAGCTTTTTGGTGTTCTTCATGGAGGGTAATTCGAGACATTGGAAGGTTGGATTGGAAGTGTAATATTGGTTCGTGCTAGTCAAGATCAAAGTTGCATCTACTTAGCGTCTCTTAGTGGATAATGACAAAAAGGGGAAGAAGTACATAGAAGTTTTGCAACTTGAAGATCCTTGGTGGTACATGATATGTAAGTTCACGAGTTGAGCTTAAGGGAAAGATTTTTTCATTCATGGAAGATCAAAGATGAATGTTTTGTAATTATCAACTAGGGGAAGATTGTTGAGATTTATATAGAATTGATAAATACAAAACAATATATGAGGAATGAAGCAAACATGAGGGACTTAGAAGACAAAGAAGATTTTATATTATAGTCCTTTGTAACCCTAGTGTCTCTATTATATAAACGCCTAGAGTGGTTTGTGTTTGTTAAGCCACAAGATCTTATGATTCCTGTTAGATTAGTAACCGTACTACACTTGATCAAGTAGTATTGGGGCTTATTGTGTTTGTAATTGTATTGTTATAAAGATGATGATGAAGAAAAACTATAGGACCCTTAAAATCATATCATTTCACACATTAATAGATTAAAGAATAGATTGAGATGAGATGTAGAAGAGAAAAGAAGATATTAGATTAAGATGAATAGAATGAGAGATACAAGAGAGTGGAGGAAACTATGACCTTACTCTTAGTCTTCCACCCATCAAATGGGAGGATATGGTTTCCTTTTATAGATAAAGAACCCTTACATGGTTTCCCTTCTAGACCGATGTGGGATAGGATGACATACTAGATAAAAGAGACTATCTTACGGTTTTTTACAACTTACTTAAACCGTTTACAATCGATAAAAGATAAGTATAATTCACGAGTCACTAATCTAAGAATGACAATCACTTCATTAAGTCTAACAATCTCCCCCTAAGGGATGTCATTCTTTAGATGCTTCATTGTGATGATGTCATTAGTCGTCTTGGTCTTGAACTTCGTGAAATGTCTTAGAATTATCTTGATACTTTGTTCCTTCATGCTTTGTGATCTTCAATCGCAAATTTTTTATCTTTCTTGCCTTCAATCAACATCTTCAAATATCTTGTCTTGGCGTTTTCTCCAACATGCTCATACTTCTTGTTAATAGAGTTTTGATATTTCTTGCCTTCAATCAACATCTTCAAATATCTTGTTAATAGATTAAAGAATAGATGGAGTGGTTTTGTATCATAAGTAGGAGGAATTTCAGAATCACTGCTTGATGTTGTTTCTTGCTGACTAGCCATAAAGTTGAAGTTTCCATTGAGATTTGCTGCATTATCATTAACTCTTGTTGTAACCATGAAGTCATATTCCTCAGCAGTCAATGGTATTCCCGACTCTTCTTTATTGACTAGCGACAACATGTATTGTATCTTTTGTACCTTTGTCATTGCATTGACGTTGCAATCTCTACCAATGTCACTACTGTTGAGAAAAGACATTGTGAACGTGTGAAATGAATACGGATCTTGTAGACGATAAAGAAGTGATTTTTGTTTTTCAAATCGAGTTATCCAATAACTAGCACGGAAGTTATATCCAACGAACCCGAAAAATTTCTCCCAAAATTAAAATTAATCTCGGATAATTGAATCTCAATCAAAATCGTTGTCCAAAATTATACCACAAATATTTATCCGAAACAAACAATTTAAGAAAAATCTTCCTTGTAATAACACACCAAATAATATGCAACCCAATAATCTTAAAAAAATCGTCCTTGTGTTAACACACCAAAGCCCAACACATATCTGTTAAAATTCGGCCCAAGTCCAACTCAACACTAATCCTAACCCTAATTGTCCACACTATATAACACCACTTAATTTTCCTAAAGTCTTGCAAACCATAACCCTAATCCAAATAAAATCGTAGTCACCATCTTTCTTTTTCTCTCAACCGTATCACATAAAACGCAGCAACCAAAATAAAATCCGACCTTTGTTTCTTGATTAAATCTTAGCTTCAAGATCTTTTGTGGGTACACAGGTAGGGTGGTGTTTTGATTTATTTTCGTTTTCTATTTGGTCTTTGAACGAATTAAAGAAAGAAAATAACAAGATTGTTATGTTTCTTATCTTTTATATTCGGATATTAATGAAGTTATGCTTCAAAAATGGATCGGTGATGAGTTTTTATTTCATGTTTGAATGACCTTCGAAGGTCTGATATGCTGTGGAAAACTAGAAGGGGGGTTGAATAGTTTTTACCGTTTTTCAAGTTTTATTTGCTTTGTTACTATATGTTAATTTCAAAGGAAACAATCACAAATAAATAATCACACAATGTAAACAAAAGATAAAGAGAGGAAAGATCAAACCACACGACACTGTTGTTTATAGTGGTTCGGCTACAAGGACTCTCTTCCTTGCCCTACTCCACTCCCCGAGTTTCCTACTCGAGAGTTTATCTTTCACTAAGAAACAAACTCCTTTTCTAGGCGGAGAAAACCTTTACACGTCACTTACTTCCTTTTCCGGTACTAAGCTAAACACCGGGTTCTTTCACAAGGTAGAACCAACCTGACGTCGCCTATTTACTTTACCGACACTAAGCTAGATGTCGAGTTCTTTACACGGGTACAACTACTCCCTACACTCTTTGTGCTTTAAGGACTAAAGCACTAACCACACTCACTGATTACAAATGATAGATATGATGTGTGAAACAAACTACAATATCACACAGTAATGCAACTAAAGGATTACGGTTCTGTAGATCCTTGAATGCTTGATCTCTTTTCTACAAAATGAAAGATCAAAGTGAAATGCAACTATGAATGATGTTAGTAAGATATGTACTGAATGAATATGTGTGTTAAAGCTATATGAGTGATGAGAGAGCCAAATGATCAGCTTCCTATTTATAGGCAAGCTGATCTTTAGCTCACGGATCCCACGGATCCCTCACAAGGGATCCGTCCTTCATTGGATTTGGATCCGTGGGATGTGACAGCTAAGGTTTGGTTGTATCTTACCATATCTTAGTTGTATCTTACCATATCTTACCAAATCATCCAAGATCCTCAAATGTCAACTATGTATCTTGCAAATCTAAACAAGATATATCAAAGATATTGTATGTGATGTATGCAATGATGTCATGGAGTGATTTTAGAATTAAAGTTTCCTTTTAAGGAAACAAGTTACTAAATAAGCAAACTTGTAATTCTTGGTTATTATGTGAAGTGTAAAATGTGTACTTAAGAGACTTAAGCTAGTATTTATTATTTGCTAAAAGATATTCCTTTTATTTGTCATTAACAAAACTAATGAAAGATCAAAGAATATAAATAACGTTTTTGAGACGCTATTTGTATTAACAATCTCCCCCTTTTTGTTGATGACAAAACATAAGGTATATTTTTGAGCAAGAGAATAAATATAGCATGAGTTCTTAAAAATATATATTAAGTTTGTTTATTAAAGAAAAGTTTTGTAAAAAATGTATGTACTGTGATGAATCACAGTTAATGCAAACTTAGTCCTTTTCTCCCCCTTTTTGTCGAAACAAAAAGAGTAGCGTAGCGGAATGCGATTTTGAGAACTTAAAAGCTCCCCCTTGTTTTATACTCCCCCTAGATGGAGTAATCAAGGAAATGATGCAGGAATCTACAAAACAAACGGTTAGTATATGAAATGCTTATGAGATGCTCCCCCTCGATGTATACTCCTCACTTCTCGAGTACCAACGTATACTATGAAGGGTATGATATGCTGCAAATGAAGTGTTAGTAATGAATGACTTCAATGAAGAAGTAGAATGCTTTTGAAGTATTCTCCCAAACAAGCCTTTCAATATGTTTTGACTTTTTAAAAGTCAAAGTAAGTGTCTGATCATTATTAGTACCTAAGGCAATCATAATCAAGGTATAATATATGCTATATAAGAATGTTAGTTCACACTGATAATGATAATATGCAATATGTTGATCACTCATAAGCATAAAACATCACATTCATAGATATTAAAAATTTTGTGACAAAAGTCACAATGATGAAATGATGTTACAAGTACACTAAAAAGACATCCTAGAAAGAAATAAAAAGTCCTAAATCAACAATTTAAAAGGTCCTAATAACTAATCTAAGAAGCTCCTATTGAGGAGGATGAGAGATTGCGTTTAAACGTTCAAGAACATGGTTCAAGATGAACCTCATCTCATTTTGAAGCTCATGGACCAAGATGTTGGTCCTTTGGGCCAAGTGAGCCGTTCTCTCACAATGTGCGCAATCATGACTTGAGAAGCCGGGAGGAAGACTAGGCTCCAAGTTTTGTGGTGGTGGTGGTGGTGATGGTAGTTGGTTGTTGTTGTTGTTTGATGGTTGTTGTGGTGTTTGGAGGGAGTTCATAAGAATGTTTTGAATGTCCATTGCTTCATGAAGGCGATGGTCAACCATACCCGAGAGAGTATAGAGTTGGTTTAACTCCGCACTTATCTCCTCTTGTGTTTGAGGAATGTTGCTCCACATTGCTTCATCAATGGCAATGAGTGTTGAAGTTGGTGATAGTGGTGGTATTTGTGGACGAGGTTGTGGTGCTTCACGGTATAGAGGACCATGAATCTCTGGATGGAGAGGATGAAATAGCATAGGTTCTAAGTTTTCAAGACTTATTGGTGGAGGATTGGTGGATGTAGGTGGAAGATCTTCTAACTCTTCAAGATATGGTTGTGGAGATGTTGGTGGTGTCCTAAATAGTTCCATGGGTTGGAGTTTTGGTGAGGATGGTGATGAGGCAGACTTCTCAGACTGTGATGGAGCGAGAGCAGGAGCGGGTGGTGGTGTGGTTGCTACAGGAGTAATGGTAGGAGGTGGTGTTTTTATGACTACATGTGAGGGAGTTGGAGTGGATAAAGTAAGGAAGTTTTCACTAGCAATGGGTGAGGATATGTTTAGTGGTGATGATTCTTCAGAGGATGAGTTGTGAATGTTGATGAAGCAACAAGGTTTCACACTCATACGGGCTGTTCGTTTTAGTGGCTTGGATGTGGAGGAGTTGTTTGATTTTGTCATTGAGACTTTTTGACGAAGTATAATAGCTAAAATGTACAGGAGAAGAGATGTTTGTGATGTGAATTGAAGATCCTAAAGTGCTAATTTATAGACAGAGGGTTTGTGAGTCTGTGTGTTTGGATTTGATGTGAATCCAATAGAGAATGTTGGTTTCTAATGATTTGGAACAAAAATTTGTGCAGGTCATATCAAGGAAGTCAATCCATTGAGCTTTGGTTGAGTAATGTGTTGTGGATTTGCAGTTAATACAAGGAGATAGTGGAAAATCTGATGATTTGATATTTCCACGAATTTGACGGATCCCTAAAAAGGGTTCCTTCTTTGAATCAGTTTGGTAACTCACACCTAAAATTCAAAATTTTAAATTTTGGTGGGAAATTTTGTTCCTAAGTTTCTAAGAATTCCTAAATGATTCTAAGATGAATTATGATCAGAGAATGAATGCTAAATGATACTAAACATTTAAGATTTAAGAATCGGGATAAGTTGAAAAAGTTTTAGAATTTTACTGGGAAACCTGCGGATCCAAGTTGAATCAAAGGCGGAACCTTGTTCAGGGATCCGCCAAATCCGCAGGTTGGCGGATGGCGGATCCAACGATAAGCCTTGGCGGAACCCAGGTTTGGGATCCGCCGGATCCGTATGCCTAAAACTAAAGAAACTAAACAGAACATATGTCATATTTCGCGTTTTTCGACGAAAACCCGAAAATTCACCTAGACCTTACTTAACATCTAATATGTATAGCAAAACAATTAAATATGATAACATTAACACACGATTTCACATAGTTTAATTCGTTCTTAGAAACTTACCGTTTTAGGTGTTATGCCAAACATAGGCTATAACCCGGAAAATTGATAACCGTGATGGTTATCTACCTGCAAATGTTAGTTATTACACATACACAACAAGTATTATCAGATAAATTCGAGACACATAGAAGTTTAACATCACAATATCCAACATTGTTCAAAACCAAACACTCCATCAACTAAGCTTCTTCTTCAACTTCTTCATCCCCTTTGCAATTTCATCATCCAACGACCAAGATTCTTCACCATTCCTTTGATGTTTCGATACTCAGCGGATTCATTTTGAATTGGAGGAAGATGGCTCAAGTATTCGGGTGGAGGAATCCTAGAATTTGGCATACCATAAGGCATTGCAATCTTGCTTTGAACCGGAATGTCACACATTCTTTTGGCAACATAATAAGCAAGATTGAAGGGTTGACGAGTAGAGATGTTGTACATCATATGACACAAACAAGCATTGATGTGATCACGGTTTCCTATGGTGCACATCACATTAGCCCTTAAGACATCTTCCATTTTCTTGAATTCGGGTTTGAGTTCATTTAGCTCCATTGCAAATGGATCTCTAGCAACTTCACGACCACGATACATTCTTGTGGGGTTGTTCTTAGGAATGAAGAGATGTTCCCTAATCACTTCTTTTGATTCGAGAGGAGTGACATATGGTGCCGTCCTATCGAGATTGGAGTCTAAGATTGTTAAGGACCATTTGTCCGAGTAAATACATGTCCCTTGGTTTGGAATTCCTAAGACCTCACCAAATTGATCAAGAGGGATGTTGACAAGATTTCCATTTAGAGTGAAATGAAGACTTAAGTAACCTTGGTCACTCGAACTAAGACCTACACTAGCATAGAACTCAAGTATGAACCTAGGAATAATTGGTTCATCTATATCTAAAAGAGAATCAAATCGAATTGCGGCTAATTGTTCCCTAAGTTGAGTTCCTTCATAGAACGATGAATCTACGACTCTACCCTCATGGACATACTTTTTCTCTAAGGCTTTGAAAATTTCGATTTGGGCATTGGTTAGACCTTTGGTTTTGTGGACATTGGGTAAGTAGTTAACGGTTCTTTTGTGATCGTAGTTGGTTGCGGGAGGCATGATTTTCCTAAGTACAAAAGTTACATAGTTTTAGTTAAAATGATCAATGTAAGTGTAAAATTCCTAGTGTGTGCCTACATGGGGACAATGTGGAGGTGCGGTTATCTCGACTCCTTTTGATGCAAGAAAAATTAGTTTATGCAAGTTTTGTTTACAAACGAGAGATAACCCAAACGCTCCTATTTCAATGTAGCTACGGTTGAATGTACCCGAAAATACATATTAATTATGTATTCCCTTTAGCATTCAAGAGACATTATGCAAGTGAAGTCTAAAAGATAACGTTTTTTGCATTTGTATGAACAATGTAAAAAAAAATCATTTTACCTAGTCGTTAGAAGATTTTAGTGAAAAATTTTCATGGGGTTTTTGTTAAATTAAGACAATGTGCTATGAGATGCAATTCCTAACTAAGAAAAACATGTTTTTAAGTATAATGCAATAAATATGCTTCATGATTTTTCAAGAATTATGCATATACCCCAAGTTTTGGTTTTTGTGCATGAAATGGAAATCCTAGACGCAGATCAGGAGTATAAATATGATAAGAATACTTACAGTGATGTTAGAAGCACAAATTTGTGGAAGAAAATGGTCTAAATTGTGATGGAGATTAAGTGTGTGTCGAGTATAGTAAGGTGATATGTTTTGGAGTGAGGAATGAATAGTAGTTGTTCTTGTTTATTTAATAATAAACTGAACTCAGCATGCGACGGATCCGGCGGATCCAAAACAAAGGATCCGTCCTTGTTGTCGATTGGATCCGCAGATCAGAACACATGTTTTGGTTTAGTGTCGTGTGTGGCTAAACTAATGTTTGTACTTATGTTTCACCTAATCACTAGGTTCCATTAATCCTAATCCAAGTCTAAGATAGTTGAAAGGTTCTCGTTTAAGCGGTTTTGTGAGAGTATCGGCAATGTTGTCCTCTGAGGAAACTTTCTCAATTGAGATGATTCCCTTCTGTACATTGTCGCGAAGGAAGTGATGGCGTTTTTCAATATGTTTGGTTCTAGTGTGTTGGACTGGATTTTTGCTTAGATCGATAGCACCTTTGTTGTCGCAAAGAATGGGAATGTTGTTGAGTTCAATTCCATAGTCGACGAGAGCTTGTTTCATCCACAGTGCTTGTTGACACGCCTTTCCTGCAGACACATACTCTGCCTCTGTTGTTGAGATTGCGAGGGCAGTTTGTTTCTTAGCGAACCATGATGTTAGACAATATCCTACAAAAGTACAAATACCGCTAGTACTTTTCCTATCAACATAATCACCTGCGTGATCTGAGTCAGTATACACTATGGTTTCTACACCCGTTCCTTTGGGATACCATAATCCTAAGTGTGTAGTACCTTTGATGTACCTAAATATTCTTTTAACAGCTTCAAGATGGGACGTTTTTGGATCTTCTTGAAAACGTGCACATAGACAAACACTAAACATAATGTCAGGCCTACTAGCCGTAAGATAGAGTAAACTACCAATCATTCCTCTATATTTAGTGCTATCTACGGATTCATTTTCTTCATCCTTAGTAAGTTTGGTTTCGGAGGACATGGGTGTTCTCATGGGTTTTGAGTCTTCAAGACCAAACTTCTTAAGCATATCTTTGATATTCTTTGATTGGTTGAAGAATATCCCATCTTCTAATTGTTTAATTTGGAGACCTAAGAAAAAGTTTAGTTCCCCCATCATACTCATTTCAAACTCGTCATGCATGATTTTTGAGAAATCGTCGCATAACTCTTGACAAGTTGAACCGAATATAATGTCATCCACATATATTTGGACTATGATAATATGTGATCCCTTTTTCTTAGTGAAGAGAGTATTATCTACTAGGCCCATGGTATACTTATGGTCAACTAGGAAAGTCTTAAGTCGATCATACCAAGCCTTTGGTGCTTGCTTAAGTCCGTATAAAGCTTTCTTAAGTTTGAAAACATAATTTGGTTTTTCAAAGTCGGCAAAGCCGGGAGGTTGTGCAACATATACTTCTTCATTAATAAGACCATTTAAGAAAGCACTTTTGACATCCATTTGAAATAACTTAAAATCATGTGCACATGCATATGCAAGTAATATTCTAATAGACTCAAGTCTAGCTACGGGTGCAAAGGTTTCATCGTAATCTATACCTTCTTGTTGATTGTAACCTTGAGCTACTAGCCTAGCTTTATTTCTAGATATAATACCTTTTCATCCATTTTATTTCTAAAGACCCATTTGGTGCCTATTATGGTTTGGTTTTTAGGTGGAGGGACCAATGTCCAAACATCATTTCTAATAAATTGATTAAGTTCTTCTTGCATAGCAATTACCCAAGATTCATCTTTTATTGCCTCGTCTATATTTTTAGGTTCAATGGTTGAAATAAAACAAAAATAATTACTTTCATTTTGAGCTTTGGATCTTAATGTTCTTTCATTAAGTTTTCCTATGACGTTTTCTAATGGATGACTTTTAGTTTCTTTAATATTGACTATTTCTCCTTTTACGGGTTCATTGTCATTTTCAATGTTTTCTATATCATTAACCATTTGACTTTCAACTAAGTCATCATCTACCAAAGGTGATGTCTTAGAGGGAGGTGGACTTTCGTTGAATGTTACGTTCAACGATTCCTCGACTCTTGATGTTTCCTTGTTTAATACAATGTATGCTTTACTGTTTTGTGAGTACCCAAGAAATACACCTTCATACGACTTTGGGTCGAATTTAGTGAGATAATCCTTTGTGTTTAAAATGAAGCACTTGCTTCCAAAAACTCTAAAATATCCTAATGTAGGCTTTTTGCCTCGATAAATTTCATAAGGAGTTTTATTTAAAAATTGTCTAATTAAAACTCTATTTAGGATATATGTAGAAGTATCTACAGCGTGACACCAAAACTTTTGTGGTATGTTTTGTTCATTTAACATAGTTCTACTCATTTCTTGAATTGTTCTATTTTTACGTTCTACTACACCATTAGATTGAGGTGTACGAGGAGCCGAGAAATTATGAGTTATTCCATTATTATCACAAAAATTTCCAAATTGAATTTCATTGTCAAATTCTCGACCATGGTCAGTTCTAATAGATACTATATTACTTCCTATTTGATTTTGAATTTTCTTGCTTAGAATTTCAAATTTGTCGAATGCCTCATTTTTAGTTTTCAAAAACTTTGTCCATGTATATCTAGAGTAATCATCTACTATGACTAAAGTGTAAAAATTTCCTCCATAACTTTGTATAGCCGACGGGCCAAACAAATCCATATGTAATAATTCTAGGCATCTAGATGTAGATACCATGTTTTTAGCCTTATGGCTATTATGTACTTGTTTCCCAATTTTGCAAGCATCACAAAAGTGTTGGTCATATTTCAACTTGGGTAGGTTCCTAACGAGTTCTTTGGATGACAAAGATTGAATAAGCCTCATATTAGCATGACCTAAGCGTCGATGCCATAGAGTTGAGTTTTCGTCCAAGGAGGTAAGACATAACTTATCTTTAGGTGTTTTATCTAATTTCATAACATAGACATTATTCTTTAAAACACCTTTTCCTACGGTTATGCTATCTTTAAGTATTTTACTTCCATTTTCACTGAAAAGGACGTTATACTTTTTGCGGCACAATTGACTTATACTAAGTAAATTAAATCCTAAATTATCTACATGAGCAACATCATCAATAGATAGAGAGTCATGAGAGATTGTACCTTTTCCGATGATTTTACTTTTAAGCTTGCTACCGAATGTGACATTACCTCCGTCATACACTTGATAGGTTGAGAAAAGATTTTTGTTTCCCGTCATGTGTCTTGAGCACCCACTATCTTTGATCCACTCATCAGGTTCAAGATCAACTTTCAAGCATACCTCTTCTGTGTCATTAGCCATAAGTGCCATTTCGTTGTTCTTAGGCTCATCATCATCATCTCCTTCACTATCGCTCCAAGCTCCACTAACGAAGGCTCTTTGAGACTTGGTCTTTGGAGGCTTTGGACATTCTCCTATTAAGTGACTGGAGTCACCACACCTATAGCATTTCCTATCAACCTTACCTTTCTTATCGTCACGATCTTTCCGAGAGGATTTCTTTTCATCACGAGGTGGTTTTACAAACTTTCCTCGTCTCCTGAAGAATTTCTTGAAATCCCTCACGGCCATGGCATACTCTTCATCATCACTGTTTGAACAAGACTCATCATCATCACTTGACTCGACTTTGGCTTTCAAGGCAATAGACTTAATCTTCTCCTTTTTGCCTTTGACAATTTCCGAGTCTTTTTCCATAATCATTTCGTGAACTTTTAGGTTTCCTATGAGCTCATCCAGTGTCATGCTTGAGAGATCTTTAGATTCTTCAATAGCTGTCACCTTTGCTCTCCATTTCGGATGGAGTGCTCTTAGAAATTTCCTGACAAAATTCTTACTAGAAAAAGATTCATCAAGTGCTTTAAGTGATGTAATAATAGTATTGAACTTAGCAAACGCACTATCAATGGTCTCATCTTCAGAGATAACAAATTGTTCGTATTGTTGGACAAGAAGATCAATTTTGTTATCTTTGATGCGCGTGATGTGTCGTTGCGGTTTAGCAGTTTTAATGCCTACTCAAG
The DNA here is from genome assembly GCA_021014915.2 of Artemisia tridentata subsp. tridentata. NCBI lineage: Eukaryota > Viridiplantae > Streptophyta > Magnoliopsida > Asterales > Asteraceae > Artemisia > Artemisia tridentata. The sequence goes on from CP139506.1 coordinate 301,173,444, forward strand.
TTTTAAATTTATATTTAGCCGACTTATCAATAACACACACACTTAACGAGCAGTGTACCGGTCAGTATGAAGATAATGGTAAGTAGAGTGTCGATCACTAAGAGTGGAACGTATTATCTCGTTATTCTAATCAGTATTTTAATATCCTAACGCAAGGGGGTTTCAGCCTGAGAGACTGGCACGATTTGTTGCAATTAAATAATAAAATAAACCAATAGGCACGAATCAGCAAGTAGCACACACGTACACAGATAGATACTCGAGACAATAAGAGGGCTGTCCTTATGATTAAGTAGATTGTCACTTGTTTTATTGATAGCTTTATATGAAGTGTATGTAGTTAACCCTTTCTCGTTGGTCCTAATCTTATCGGCGAGTAAACCCTTAATGATTACTTATGTCTAAAAGTTATTCCTAAGTGATCAATTTAGAAACAACCGTGGGAGCCACATTATGTCCCGCAGTCAAATGCCCGCAAGCCACTAATAAACACAGAGGTTATCAATGCACTAATAAGTAGTAACCAAAGACATCAACATATAAACTTTAATTGATGGGAAAGCAAGTATTAAAGGGAGTGCAATCTTTCGTTGTCACATTACACAAGCCACCAATCCTGATGAATTAAAGTTTGCTAACACAATAAAACAAAACTACTTAATGAATTAAATACATGCAGCACCTTCTTACAGCTCTTGTATCTTTGATTTGGGTGTGTCTTGTGCTGCCTCCTTGACTGAATTCGTCCTTTGTTCCTCCTGTTCGGTCTTCTGTTTTAGGGTTTTGGAACTTTTAATTCGTCTGGTCTACGGGGTATTTATAGTTTCTGTCTGAGGGAAGATGCGGCGCATCTACTAAGTAGATGCGGCGCATGTACTTAACTTCGCGTGGGGTCCAAGATTATAATATTCAGGAATATTCGTACACCGCCAGAAGATGCGGCGTAACCCTTGATTAGATGCGGCGCATGTCCTCTTGTATCTTGGATCGTATCTGGTGATATCTTGATAGAGATGCGGCGCATGTCGAGAGTGAGATGCGGCGCATCTGGAGCAGAATTGACTTGATCTTGTCCATGTCAGTAGACTTTCACTTTATGCACGTTTTGCTCCATTATTAGTCCAAAATCGCTAAGTTTCACCAAATGCTTGTTTTTACCTGAGAATTACAAAAGTAAACGATTAAGTATCAATCCTCATACATAATATAGTAAAACAAGTCAAATTAATAGGATAAATGATAGTAATAAAATGTACTTATTTGAGTTCATCAAATATCCCCCCACTTGAACTTTACTTGTCCCCAAGTAAACCTTAGAATTTCATTTATGAAAATGTATCCTAAAAGATGTTAGGATTTATTTTTATATTTAAGAATGTATTCGTTTATTTCATAATCACACAACTAAACACTTAACGAATCAGAAGTAAAATAAAATAAGTCGATAAAAGCAAATCTAATCGTTTAACTGTCCAGTCGCGACGAATATTCTATCATAAGCTTGGCAAGTATACACATCTCCACCACTAAAGCTAAGGAATAACAAGTCTAAAGCGGTAAAAAGGGTTTTTAGGCTTAAGGGTTAATTATTCTTAATCACTATCGATCTCAAATTCCAGAAAAGGCGACAAAATCACAAATACATGATCGAATCCACGAACACGATACTTGCAATTGCTCAAATCCTTAACTCGAATAGGCTAAAGATAGGTCCAAACTTCACCAATAATAATATATCAAAAAGGGCGACAAAATCATAAATACATAGTCGAATCCACGACTACGATACTTAAGATTGCTCAAATCCCTAATCTCAATAAATCAAAGGTTCGGTTGGATAAAGAACAATAAAGGGTATGGATAACGTTTGGGATATAAATTGGTGTAAAAATAAAAATAAACAAAACAAAACAAATAAATTAAAATCCTAAGTGTGGTTAATCACTATCCCAACCATCCCATGAATAAGACTCATATCATTGAATAACTCACGCTTTAACACTTGAAACACACGCTTTAGGTAGACACGAATTATACTCAACAAAATCTTAATCAAAGAATAAACCTTAATTGGCGTTCCCATAACTGCCAATTCCCATTCAATCCATAGATATAGTACAACAAATAGTGGTGATATCGACCACTTACATAACTTTACATAAGTTGGTTAAAATAAACATCCAACTTTTCTTTCTTTCTTTTTCTTTTCTTATTTTTTCGATTTTTTTTTTTTTTTTTTTTTTTTTTTTTTTTTTTTTTTTTGATAGATGTGTAAAATTTCACCACATCACTATAACGATAATTCTGGATAATTTTTCCATACTTTTCATAACTTCAGAAATAACGGTAATAGTGAAAGTAGTAAACACACGAAAAATAAACTCCAAAATATACAATATTTACTTTCACTCCAATTGCATTGTGCAATTTCCCGACCTAACCAAAGATAATGAATTACGCACACGAACACAGGTAATGTAAGGAAACACACTCTGCCTATAGCAATTAACCAACCACGGATTCTAATCTACAGGGTAGGCTAAGGTGTAAGGGTGTAACGAAACATTTTAAACATAGGTGTAAGAAACGAAAGGAATGGCTCTGAGTGTTTTCTAGGGGTATCTTACTCTAAAAATGAGAGTAACAAAAGGGTTTATACGGGGGTTAACTAACCAGTGTAGTTAGCTAATAACACATAACATATAAAGGCTTTTTGGGTGTAATCCTAGAATTTTACCAATTTAGACAAGTCATTCCAATTATATAAATAATACTCATTATGGTGGTCTCGAATAGTATACAAGCCAAGTTCTAAAGTTTACAAGTCACCGGCACACTCATAGATTTGTGAATTTTGAAAAATCACAATTTTTTGAAAATAACGTCATGTGTGCAGTTATGCAACTTAGATCTTAAACAAAAACATGCTAAAAAAAAAATTTAAGTTTGATATATTAAGCACATTTTAAGCATAATTTTTGAAAAAGTTTAGGACAAGTAATTGTTAAGTGTTCTAATTCTCCAATCCCCCCACTTAAGTTAAACAACGTCCTCGTTGTTTGTATAAAAGGTAAAAAACTGGAAAATAAAAGAATTAGAACAGAAAAACTCCCCTGAGATTTGCTCGGTATGATCCTCCATTAGTATTAGAGCAAAAATCAACTTTCTTGTGGATTAGAACATTAAAGCTTCATACTTGATGTATCCACAGGAAATCCAGGAAACTATAATACCACCAATACTTTAAAACACACCTAAGATAAGAAAGGTTCAAACTTGCATAATACATTAGTAGTTAGGAAAAATAAAACTTAAAAATTAAAACTGAAAATCATCAGGTCAGTCGATGCGCCGTATCTTATTGAAGAAGATACGCCGTATCGAGCCTGGAATAAATACGGATCAGAATAAAGATGCGCCGCATCCTTAACCAGGGATGCGCCGCATTAAAATAAACTGATAAATAGTTTTAAAGTCGAAAATAAAAATGCAGAAAAATAAAATAAGATATGACCATTGCAGAGGATGCGTCGCATCTCAGAATTGAGATGCGCCGTATCCTCGTGCGGCCTGGACTGACTCGACACAGAAAACAGAATAATAAAAGATAAATCCGGGTTGTCTCCCGGTAAGCACTTGTCTTTATTCCAGAGTCTTCAAGTTAGACTCACGTTCAGCTCAGCAATAAGTCCTTGTCACGGTCCATCCTTCGTCCTTCATCCGAAAGATTTTCCCGTATATCTCTGCGACGTTTTCTTCCGTTCGACTTAGTCTAGCATAACTCTTTGTCTTCACCGCAGTATATTCTTCATTAGGACTCAAAGAATATTTGATGATTTTAAATTTTTCAGAAATAATCATGGGTGGCTCATTGTAAGGAATCCCAAGTAGTTGACACTTTCTTTTGGTGAACTCTTCCTCGTCTTTATCAACAAACTTAAAATAAGGATCATTAATCAAATAATCATCTAGTTCTTCAATTAGTGACTTATCGTCTTGAATCGCCTCCCATTCTCTTTCCAAATCATATTGTAACCGTCGACTAAGCTTCGTGAAATCATCAAACTGTTTATGCACCCATTCCCAGAAAGTAGTATCCGATGTCCCCTTAAGTCCTTTCAAGCGTTCAATTCTGCCCTTTTCTTGTAAAGCCTCCGCCTTTTGTGGGCAGTCTTCAACATTATCGTACCACTCATAATCTTCAAAGGTTACATCGTTGCCAACCCGTTTCATCCCAATTATACTTCCCCCATTACAGGTTCCGTCACTTTTATAATCGCAGGTCGGCCAAACACTACTCCCGTCCTTGAAAACGAAGGGTGTACAGGTGTGATTAATGTGCTCAAATTCCCATGGTTTATCCCAAACCCATGGTACTTGGTCATTCCATTCATAGTACCAGGTGTTTTTGAAATCGTCATAAGTCTTAAATCCTGGTAGATCTCCAGTAAGCACATCATCATCGACTTGAAGAAGGTAGTTAAATTCCTTGAACTGCTTGCACAGGGGTGTCTCATAATCGAACACATCAATGTCAATTCTGAAAAGTTCTTCAATTCCCTCATTGATTGTTGAATCATGAAGTGACGACCCATAATCGCTTTCTACTTCTTCATCTTCTCCTCTCATCCAATATACCCATAATGCATCCTTAGTAGCACGATCCATGCTCTTATGGTTATTAAACTTACTAGCCAACCATTCTGAAAAATCAACATCGTTAGGGTCATGGTTAACGTCAAAGCAAACCTTTCCAATCATATTCTTTTTTATCTCCATGAACTCGTTAAATTGCTTCTTAAAACTCCGAGTCAACCATGAAGTCATAATCTCCTTGACTTCGTTTGTAGGGGCAAATTCCGGACTACCATATTTGAGTTCTAACCAATCATTGAGGGAGAGGTCTATCAATCTTACCAACCTGCCATGAAATAGTAACTCCGCCAAAGCATAATTCATATCATTATCCTGATAGTTCTCATTCAATCCCAAGTACTGTTCGGAATAAGGCATGTAAGAGATTTGGGCGTTGCCTCCACCACAGCTGTTGTTGCTTGAGTCCATGTATGCAAGATAGAATTTCCCATTATCTTCTTCGATAGTAGTCCAGTTCAATCCTTCGGCTTCAATGCTAGGCCATAAGAGCAACAATTCTTCTCCAGTATACCTCACAAATACATCATAAGAGAATACCTCTTTGTCAATGTTGCATAAACGCATGAATTCCTTAAAAGCAGCTTCAAGAGGAGTCTCCCAAGAGAATAAATCTTCATCGATCATGAGTACATTGAATGAATCTGAAAACAAGCTTTCCTTAGCAAGATATCCGTTAACTGACATGTCTTCCATAGCAAAATCTGTCATCCAAAGTAAAATCATCAGTAGGATTTGTTCGCTAGAAGAGAATTTAATGAATATAGAAACGGATATAAGAATAAAAATAGCTGATATCTGCAGACGATGCGCCGTATCCAAAAAGTTGGATACGCCGTATCTTAATACGTTAAAATTTAATCAGGCTTTTATTCAGAAAATAGATACGCCGCTTAGAATTTAAGAATGCGCCGTATCGAATTAATTAATCAAAAATCAACTTATCTAATTAATATTAAATGCGTCGTATTAACGAAAGGTAATGCGCCGTATTTTCGTTACGTTTAAAAATAAAAGATTTTTGATTCAGTAAGATGCGCCGTATCGACAGAGGTCGATACGTCGTATCTGTTTAATAATTCGCAAACTGTTTTTAATTAAAATAATAGATACGCCGTATCTGCGAAAGCAGATGCGTCGTATGGCGTTAACGTTTAGAAAAAAAATTTATTAAAAACAGATACGCCGTATCTGCAAAAGCAGATGCGTCGTATTACTTTATCGCTTAGAAAAATTTTCTTATTAAAAACAGATACGCCGTATCTTGGGGAAAAGATGCGTCGTATCGAATTAATTAAACGCGTTGTATTAAAAAAATTAAACGCAATACGCCGTATCTGAGAGATCAGATGCGCCGTATCGTTTGATTTAGCACAGTACAACGATAGCAGAACAGAAAAATACGAAAAATAAAAACAAAAAATTTAAACACACAAACAAAAATAAACACACAAAAATAAAAAGAAAACAATTAACACACAATACAACAAATATGCAAAATAATACAATGATGCAATTAATCTAATAAAAAGAAAAACCTAATTAAAATACTAATCAAATTAACAGATAATAACAATTCACTCCCCGGCAACGGCGCCAAAAACTTGATGCGCGTGATGTGTCGTTGCGGTTTAGCAGTTTTAATGCCTACTCAAGTTTTAAATTTATATTTAGCCGACTTATCAATAACACACACACTTAACGAGCAGTGTACCCGGTCAGTATGAAGATAATGGTAAGTAGAGTGTCGATCACTAAGAGTGGAACGTATTATCTCGTTATTCTAATCAGTATTTTAATATCCTAACGCAACGGGGTTTCAGCCTGAGAGACTGGCACGATTTGTTGCAATTAAATAATAAAATAAACCAATAGGCACGAATCAGCAAGTAGCACACACGTACACAGATAGATACTCGAGACAATAAGAGGGCTGTCCTTATGATTAAGTAGATTGTCACTTGTTTTATTGATAGCTTTATATGAAGTGTATGTAGTTAACCCTTTCTCGTTGTTCCTAATCTTATCGGCGAGTAAACCCTTAATGATTACTTATGTCTAAAAGTTATTCCTAAGTGATCAATTTAGAAACAACCGTGGGAGCCACATTATGTCCCGCAGTCAAATGCCCGCAAGCCACTAATAAACACAGAGGTTATCAATGCACTAATAAGTAGTAACCAAAGACATCATCATATAAACTTTAATTGATGGGAAAGCAAGTATTAAAGGGAGTGCAATCTTTCGTTGTCACATTACACAAGCCACCAATCCTGATGAATTAAAGTTTGCTAACACAATAAAACAAAACTACTTAATGAATTAAATACATGCAGCACCTTCTTACAGCTCTTGTATCTTTGATTTGGGTGTGTCTTGTGCTGCCTCCTTGACTGAATTCGTCCTTTGTTCCTCCTGTTCGGTCTTCTGTTTTAGGGTTTTGGAACTTGTAATTCGTCTGGTCTACGGGGTATTTATAGTTTCTGTCTGAGGGAAGATGCGGCGCATCTACTAAGTAGATGCGGCGCATGTACTTAACTTCGCGTGGGGTCCAAGATTATAATATTCAGGAATATTCGTACACCGCCAGAAGATGCGGCGTAACCCTTGATTAGATGCGGCGCATGTCCTCTTGTATCTTGGATCGTATCTGGTGATATCTTGATAGAGATGCGGCGCATTTCGAGAGTGAGATGCGGCGCATCTGGAGCAGAATTGACTTGATCTTGTCCATGTCAGTAGACTTTCACTTTATGCACGTTTTGCTCCATTATTAGTCCAAAATTGCTAAGTTTCACCAAATGCTTGTTTTTACCTGAGAATTACAAAAGTAAACGATTAAGTATCAATCCTCATACATAATATAGTAAAACAAGTCAAATTAATAGGATAAATGATAGTAATAAAATGTACTTATTTGAGTTCATCAAAGATCAATTTTGTTATCTTTTACTTGTGAGTTCCCTTGATGTGTGATAATAAGAGATTGCCAAATATCCTTAGCCGTTTTACACATAAAAACTCTTTCATATTCTTTCTTAGGTAAGGCATTATAAAGCATCATTTTGGCTTCATTATTTTTGGCAATTAGTTTCTTTTGCTCATCACTGTGACGAGTAAGAGAAGCTCCTTCATCCCGACCACCCGAAATATTATTACTAATAGGTTTGTAATCACCATCAACTATAATATACCATAGATCTATGTCCTTTGACTTTACATAAGTCTCAAAGCGATTTTTCCAATAAATAAAACAATTTGGTTCAAATAGAGGTGGTCTCTGCATAGATTGCCCTTCTTTAAAGTTTTCAAAATCCATGGATCGTTTTAAGTTTTAAAATACAATATATTTTAAAGATCTTAAGTAACGTAGCTCTTGATGCCAATTGTGGAAAACTAGAAGGGGGGTTGAATAGTTTTTACCGTTTTTCAAGTTTTATTTGCTTTGTTACTATATGTTAATTTCAAAGGAAACAATCACAAATAAATAATCACACAATGTAAACAAAAGATAAAGAGAGGAAAGATCAAACCACACGACACTGTTGTTTATAGTGGTTCGGCTACAAGGACTCTCTTCCTTGCCCTACTCCACTCCCCGAGTTTCCTACTCGAGAGTTTATCTTTCACTAAGAAACAAACTCCTTTTCTAGGCGGAGAAAACCTTTACACGTCGCTTACTTCCTTTTCCGGTACTAAGCTAAACACCGGGTTCTTTCACAAGGTAGAACCAACCTGACGTCGCCTATTTACTTTACCGACACATAAGCTAGATGTCGAGTTCTTTACACGGGTACAACTACTCCCTACACTCTTTGTGCTTTAAGGACTAAAGCACTAACCACACTCACTGATTACAAATGATAGATATGATGTGTGAAACAAACTACAATATCACACAGTAATGCAACTAAAGGATTATGGTTCTGTAGATCCTTGAATGCTTGATCTCTTTTCTACAAAATGAAAGATCAAAGTGAAATGCAACTATGAATGATGTTAGTAAGATATGTACTGAATGAATATGTGTGTTAAAGCTATATGAGTGATGAGAGAGCCAAATGATCAGCTTCCTATTTATAGGCAAGCTGATCTTCAGCTCACGGATCCCACGGATCCCTCACAAGGGATCCGTCCTTCATTGGATTTGGATCCGTGGGATGTGACAGCTAAGGTTTGGTTGTATCTTACCATATCTTAGTTGTATCTTACCATATCTTACCAAATCATCCAAGATCCTCAAATGTCAACTATGTATCTTGCAAATCTAAACAAGATATATCAAAGATATTGTATGTGATGTATGCAATGATATCATGGAGTGATTTTAGAATTAAAGTTTCCTTTTAAGGAAACAAGTTACTAAATAAGCAAACTTGTAATTCTTGGTTATTATGTGAAGTGTAAAATGTGTACTTAAGAGACTTAAGCTAGTATTTATTATTTGCTAAAAGATATTCCTTTTATTTGTCATTAACAAAACTAACGAAAGATCAAAGAATATAAATAACGTTTTTGAGACGCTATTTGTATTAACAGTCTGATATGCTTTGGGTAACAAACGAAAAATCTGAGATCTAATTGATTTGTTTTTTCTTTTTTCGATTTGAGTTTAGTTTGTATTAGTTGATGTGCGTTTGTTGTTTTATTCGAAAGATGGTTAAGATGAGTTATAAGATAGATGAGGTGAGGGGATGGTTTTTTTTGTTTGACTGAAGTTGTTGTTGATGTGGCTTATGTTTGTTGTTTGTTGATGTGGCTGTTGTTGTTGTTTTGGTTTGTTTGACTGAAGTTGGGATTCGATTTGAGTGTTGTTGTTGTAGTCAAATTCCGACAACCAATTCAATTTCGATAAAACAAACCCAATTCCGACAATTGTCTAATTCCAACAACAAATACAATTCCGATAAAACTTCCAATTCCGAGAAAACAAGTTGAATTCCGACAGAGGGGTTCAATTCCGACAGAGGTTCAATTCCGACAGAAAATTTCAATTTCGACAGCCCAAGATCAATTCCGATAAGATCAATTCCGACAAAACTTTTTGAAATTTCTTTACAAGAAATTCGATTTGAATTCCGATGAACCCCGAAGTGTTGAATTCCGACAACAGGTAAAATTTCGACAACCTTATCGAATTTCGATAAACCCTCATGTGCAATTCCGATGGATAAGGGTTTGTCGAAATTGCTTTATAAGCAATTTCGATAAAAACTTTCCGATGACTTTTTCGGCCAAAAAATTCCGACCACCTTTAAGACCCACTTTTTTCGACGAGTTATTACCAGTTTTTGAATATAGAATCAGTTCGAAATAAGCTTAGAATGAAGCTGTTATGACAAATACTAATAGATCTGGACAAAAAGCAGTAACGAGGCTTGTTTTGGACAAAAAAAGTGATAAATCTGGACTGATTGGACAACAAATATGCACTTTAAAACTGATAAACCTTTTCTTGGACCAAAATAAGCACTTAAAAAACAGTAATAAGCTTCTAACAATATGTTAAGGACCTTAAAAAACTTGCTTTTAGGACTAAACAGCAAAAATAAGCACAAAATAAGCACGAATATAACCAGAAATAAGCACGAAGATAAGCATAATTTAATAAAGACAAGATTTTTTAAACAATAAGCACTTCTAAATCATCTTGTGGCTCTTGATACCAATTGTAGGACCCTTAAAATCATATCATTTCACACATTAATAGATTAAAGAATAGATTGAGATGAGATGTAGAAGAGAAAAAGAATATATTAGATTAAGATGAATAGAATGAGAGATACAAGAGAGTGGAGGAAACTATGACCTTACCCCTAGTCTTCCACCCATTAAATAGGAGGATATGGTTTCCTTTTATAGATAAGGAACCCTTACATGGTTTCCCTTCTAGACCGATGTGGGATAGGATGGCATACTAGATAAAAGAGACAATCTTACGGTTTTTTACAACTTACTTAAACCGTTTACAATCGATAAAAGATAAATACAATTCACGAGTCACTAATCTAAGAATGGCAATCACTTCATTAAGTCTAACAAAAAGCTTGTTACAATAACAATTGTTCTTTGACTTATTCCGCAGCATATTATTGTTTTGTTATTGTTATTCCTAGATGAGATATAACAAATCTCGAGTTCTAAACGATTCTACAGCTCCGGTAGAAGCTCATCCACTACTCAAATTCCCTGAACCTTCAACGTACGAGAACTTCGACTTACATTATCTCGTGTCTAGACATGACAAATATCGTACTTCAACTTCCACTAGTCTAATGTTTGAAGAATATGGTGATGAATTCCTGGAAGAAGGTATTCATAGAGAAAAGTTTATCATTTCTGAGATCGATCAAAAAGAATACAAGGTGGAAGCATATATGAGAATAACCGAGATGAATGAGGCAGCTCAACAGTTTTTCATAAGCAGGTACAGAGATGCAGCTCCTCGTCACCAAGTTTTCACAAGACACCGGATTGTTCATTATGTATATAATTGATGGCTTCATCAACTTCGCGGTAAGACGAGAAGACAGCCTCGATTATGTCTTCCGAGAAGCTGATTTTCACAACCTCCACCCACAAGACATTCAAGACATGTACCTCTCCAACATCAGCTTCATTAACGACCATGGGAAAGAAGATGATATCAGAGATTCCCTGAAAATCTTTATGAGGTCACAGTTAGCTTTGGTACATGTTGAAGACTTCCAAATGGGAGTTGAAAGTCTACAAAGAAAAGTCAACCTTACTCATCCGATGATTACATTTCCCGAAATTGATGAACACGAGCCTTGGACATGCATTCAGAGTCCATTGTTCGTGCACGGTATTGTGTATGAAAATGCATCGGGAGTAAAGAGGTTGATGATATCGAACAAGATTCCTTAGTTCAGCTCAGGTATGTTGAAATGGGTTCAAAACGGAATAAATGACTTGTTAAACCAAGATCTCCAGGGGACAAGTACCAGACTTGATGATGATCAAAGAGTGAGGCTTAGATTACTTGCTCAGTATGTGGAAGAAAGACTCGTGCTTCGAAAAATATGGAGATTCATGAAAAGATGCGTTGGATATCGAAGATGAAGTCTACATGAAGCCTAGAAATAGAAGACATGCATGATCTACCCTTAGGGAGAGATTGTTGGAACAAAAAAAGTGTAAATCATTAGTGCAGGGACTTCTATTTATCTTTTGTATTAGTATAGAATATGTTGTGTAACATTGTGTGGTTGCGACAGCATAACACTATCGCAACACTTGTATAGTTGCGATAGTATACTTTACTATGTATGAGTATAAATATCCCCTACCTCATGGGTTAGGAGGTGTGTGTTCTTTCTAGTATCTATGCGAGACTTTACTTCTTTTCTCTCGTTTTTCTCTCTAAACTAAAGTTTCAACACTCACTTTATCTCACTAAGATTATTTTATTAGACATGATATTATTGGAACAACATTATTTCACATGTTCTACACGACAACTATTTGATTAAAGAGTTTCTCACACAAAATTAGATACTAGTAGAATACAAGCTTTTTGATGTAATTAATACATTGTATAACAAGTTATTTTAACTCCCTAAAAGTAAATGCATCACGACTACGGTTCTTATCACGGACACGTAAATCCTTTCTCAAACCATTCAGACATTATCATGTACACATCTTCCTTTCCTTTATTTCTTACTTTTAAACTTTTACTCATATAAATAGAGAATGGGGATTAAATCCGAAATATGGACAAAATATTTCAAAGTTCGAGGATGTCCTAAAATTCTAAAGTGTCCCTAATTTTCCACTTTTTTTACATGATTTTTCAACTTTTGGATCATTTTTTTATTTTCAAGTCATTTGTAATCATCAAAAGTAATTTGCATTTACCATAAAAACAGGAGTTTATTTTAGTTGTTATCTAGCTTTGTCATTGAACATTTACTTCTGATTGCATACATACGATTTAATGTATGAATTAAGGTGTCTCAATAAAAAAACGCATATGTGCAAATAAACTCCTCATCTAAAACAAATGAAACACAAAATGGACACATAGTAACGTGGTTACGCTTAAGACTTAACCATAATTAGATTTATATCGATATTTAACAAATATCAAGCAATACTATGAATAATTGACAAAAGTAAGTAAAAAGAATGAGGATAGAAAAGGGAAAAGGGGAAATCAAGAGGGCAATGACCGACCACTAAAAGAAAAGATAACTTTCCAGGCTGTTTTAGGAAAATATTTCAAAACATGTTTGATTCATTTTACATAAATGACACTTGTACTATTGGTTACTTTTCCCACCGAGTTCACATTCAGATGACTCATCCCCAAAATCAACTTTTAGGACTCTAATCCATATTGCAGGTGTAAAGCAAGTTACGTGCTAAGAGCATTAGGTTACGTGCTAAGAGCATTAGATATCATGAAGAAGGAAAACTCTTCATTCGGGCCGTACGGGGTGCCACTTCATCATGACATACCTCCCTTTACAACCCTCCTTCTCATAACATACCACAACTTACTCATTTGGGCTCCACCACACCAATCAATCCCAAACACTACACACACAAAACACCAATTGAATCAATTGTGGGACCAGATCTGGCAGTATTCAACATCGCCGTGCAGACGAGCAGCTGCTCCACGGCGAGGAACGGCGAGCTCCGACGGTATCACGGCGAGCTTCAGCGAAGAGTCTAGTTAAGCACGGCGAGGGGGACGGCGAGCCACACCGGGTGCTCTAAGTGCTAACCAAGCACAAATTCAAACATTTCGAGTGAAAAAGAGGTTTCTTTGTCAAGTAATCAAGTGCTACTCATGTATACCTTATACAGTGTTTTCATTTCGGTTGAGTCGAATAAAGTGATTCAGTGTAGTTCGGGTAATAAAAGACTCATCATTCTTTTAGTTCTAAGAGGGTCAGGTGTAGTTCGGGTTATCCGCGCATCATGTCATCTTTTATTATATACCATTTTTATAAAACAAAATTTGAAAAATCACACTCTTTAGCTATAACATATTATAAGTACACGTGAATCTCATTTTTTATTTTGTTTTAGTTTTTTTTTTTTTTTATTCAAACACGTTTAGAATTCATAAACGTGGGTCTCAGTTTTTATTTTGTTTTCATTTATTTATAACATAATATCAAAATAACAAAATGTAGAAAAAAAAAGAATTTACGATTCATATAACACTTAGAATTCATAAAGAAAAGAAATCAAAATAACAAAACTTACAAATCTCAAAGACCTAAACTTTTAATTTGTCATTTGCAATATATAAAAAGAGGAAGAATATATGCATCTTCTCCATCTTCGTTTGACCTGACCTGCAAATCTGACCTGCAAAACACACACACACACCGTATAAACACACACAGTCGAATTAAAAAAACACGAAAAACTCTCGTTATGGGCATAATGTGGCACCTATAAGTCTATAACGCATCTATAACACATCAAACAGTGCAGTTTGGCGCCGTTATTGGCAGGGATGGAGCCAAGGGGTTCCCGCGGGTGCCCGGGCACCCCATGAATATTTTCAATGTAGTGTTAATTTTTGGATAAATCATCGATTTTTTCTAAATTTATCTTAAATGCACCCGGTTCATCGAAATATGTTTCTAGTATTATTGTTCAGTTTTTTTTTGTGTGCAACCGGTCACATTTAGTCCTGGTTCCATCTCTTATTGGTAACACATTCACCATATAACGAGCCGTTAGCCGGCTACACCGAGCACTCTTTGTTAACATTTATCAACCAGAATTTTACTGTTCATGAACATAGAATTTCTAATTTTCGCAAAAGTGCACCTCAACTTTTATTAGCTAATAAATTATCTCAAAAACTATTAAACTTTATATTTTAACATCTCTTAAGTTTAATAAAATAACAAAAAATTACTAGATTTATTGAACTTTATATTTTACCTCCTTTCATATTCGTTTTTCTTATTACTTCTAGCACTTTTTACTTAGAAATGATATTTACTATCAACAGTCTGGCAATATATATTAAGACTGCTGATGCAAAACTTGCCAAAAAAGCGCAAGATGATACCTACTCGTTATTCACAATTATCATGCTCAAGAGCATGTTGACGCGATCAATACTTGTATAAGAGACAACAACAGTACATTTAGGGACAACGTGGTACATTATATGCAAATAATTTTCGTTAATCTTATATATTAAAAGTGTCTTATAATAAAAAGTGTGGGAAGTATTGTGAGAGTGACATGTGTCACCCCCATACCACATCATATGACATATCATATGACATGCAGTTTCTTATAACTATAATGCACTTAACTTATAACTATGATGCATTAAAAAACAAGATGCATCACGGTTATAAAAATTGGTGCATCATAGTTATAACTAATTTTTATAACTATGATGCACAAAAAAAATGCATAATAGTTATAAATTTTTGGCCTTTTTTTTTTTTTTTTTTTTTTTTTTTTTTTTTTTTTTTTTTTTTTGGGGGGGGGGGAGGGGTGACGCATGTGATATTATGTGTCATATGATGTGGCATGGGGGTGACAAATGTCACTCTCACAATTCTTCCTACACTTTTTATTATACTCCGTAAGAGACTTTTTATAATAATCCCACCCCAACGTGGTACATTATATGCAAATAATTTTCGTTAATCTTACATATTAAAAGTGTAGAATATGTCTTTGATTTTTTTAATTAGTACCGCAACATCTATGATTTTACGTGTTCATCAATAGATAAGAGTTGCTCATTAATTAGTTGAAAAATAGTTATCTTTAAAATATTGATAAAAATAAAGATTATTGTGAAAGATTATGACTAAGCTTGGTGTGAGGTGGCGCATGGCTATTCCAGACGGTCTTGTGCAACGTGGTATGTGGTTCGTTACACACTGAAGAGTGGCATGTGGCATACAAGGCTTCAATCACTACGTGAGTATTTGATCGGTTTCTATTAGCTATGTACTTTAATGCTTTGCTAGGAAACTCTTCGTGCTTTGAAAGTGTATCTCGTGTTGTTGCTTTGTACAAGTGGGAGTCTGAAAGGATTTGTGTGCAAAGAACAACGTCTTTCACAATTAGCACTCATATATATGCTGATGAGTCACATTGGTACACATTAAACAGAACAGATAAGTTTGTAATGAGAAAAGAGATACAAATTAAAATGAAAATGATAAGGAAATGAGAATATGAAAATAATCTCATAGATGGGTAAATTGGTAATTATCAAATGTGTACATATTTATATGTGATAAATATATAAGTAAACTCTATGGGGTGTTAGGGTTTTGGCGAATCTTCCTAACGAGGGGAAGGGGCGAGTACGACTTCTTGTCAAACTTATATAGTTATGGTTAATTAATAGGAGTCCTAGTGGTATTAGGAATGTTCTTTGGTATATTTAAAATAAAAAGCATCCAAAACTAGACTTATAACAAATCCTCTAAACCCCAAAATCTTACCCATCTACTCTTCTTAATCGATCGACCACCAAAGGGTTTCAAATCTTTAGCTGACTTCCTTATTTGAATTCTAGTCGATCTCGTACTCTCCAAAGTTCGCATAGGATCTAGCACTAATTTTACCTGTGCAGTATTGGTGGATACCTAACACAACCGATGAAGTGATTCTTCCCTACAAACCTTAGATCGATTGAACAAGCATCAATCAAGAAGAATAAGGCGATTCCGTGCACGCAGTTGATTGCAAACAAGAGTTGAAGCGTACGTATTGTAGGAACAAGTAACTCTATAAACACCCTTATACGTGTTTAGACTTAGGTTATATCACTGATTAGGAGATTTTGTGGTTACTAGAGGTTTGGTCTGCATGACCCTTATCAGTTAATTTTCCAATATGCATATTTTATAGGTCATGCAGGTGTCCACAAATACCTTATAAAAATGCCTGAATCTAGTGAAATAAATTAAACAATGTTTTATTATTATTATTAGAGTTAATTGCAAAAATCGTCCTTAAAGTTTGACGAAATTGTAGATTTAGTCCAAATACTGAAAAATTGCAAATATAGTCCTAAAATGAAACTATTTTGCAAAATTTGGTCCCAGCTTTCTAACTCCGTTAACCGACGTTATCTTTTCAGTTAAATGTTTGCATCGTTAGTCCCTCCGTTAGTTTTGTTTGCATCGTTAGTCCCACCGTTAGCATTTTCGTCTGACTTTTAACTTTTTCGTCCGATTCTTTACGTTTTCGTCTGAATTTTTACATTTTCGTCCGATTCTTTACGTTTTCGTCCGAATTTTTACGTTTTCATCCGAATTTTTTCGTTTTCGTCCGATTCTTTACGTTTTCGTCCAAATTTTTACGTTTTCGTCCGATTCTTTACCTTTTCGTCCGAATTTTTACGTTTTCATCCGAATTTTTTCGTTTTCGTCTGATTCTTTACGTTTTCGTCCAAATTTTTACGTTTTCGTCTGATTCTTAACGTTTTCGTCCGAATTTTTACGTTTTCATCCGAATTTTTTCATTTTCGTCCGATTCTTTACGTTTTCGTCCAAATTTTTACGTTTTCGTCCAAATTTTTATGTTTTCGTTCGAATTTTTACATTTTCGTCCAAATTTTTACGTTTTCATCCGAATTTTTACGTTTTCATCTGAATTTTTATGTTTTCGTTCGAATTTTTATGTTTTCGTTCGATTCTTTACGTTTTCGTCCAAATTTTTATGTTTTCGTTCGAATTTTTACGTTTTCGTTCGATTCTTTATGTTTTCGTTCGAATTTTTACGTTTTCGTTCGAATTTTTATTTTTTGATAACCCGATAGACCCTATTTCTTATAGGGTTGGGTTGCGGGTTAGTTTTTAAATTTATAAAAATTCAAAAAATTTATAAAAATTCAAAAAATTTATAAAAATTCAAAAAATTTATAAAAATTCAAAAAATTTATAAAAATTCGAAAAAACTTTAAGAATCCGAAATTTTTTTAAAAATTCGAAAAAAATTTATAAAAATTCTAAAAAATGTATAAAAATTCGAAAAAACTTATAAAAACTAAAAAAACTTATAAAAAATCGAAAAATTTTAAAAAATTCGAAAAAATTTATAAAAGTCGGTTCAGTTTTCGTGTTGACCTTAATAACCCGAATTACATAATTTATATTTTTTCGTTTAACTATATAAATTTTTAGCACAACAAAATTTAAACCTTAAAAGTAGTTATGTTTACACTAGGAGGAAAGAGTTTTAAAAATTTGTATGAAAACGTAAAGAATTCGAACGAAAACATAAAAATTCGGATGAAAACGTAAAAATTTGGACGAAAACGTAAAGAATCGAACGAAAACGTAAAAATTCGAACGAAAACATAAAAATTCGGACGAAAACGTAAAAATTCGGATGAAAACGTAAAAATTTGGACGAAAACGTAAAGAATCGGACGAAAACGAAAAAATTCGGATGAAAACGTAAAAATTCAGATGAAAACGTAAAAATTTGGACGAAAACGTAAAGAATCGGACGAAAACGAAAAAATTCGGATGAAAACGTAAAAATTCGGACAAAAACGTAAAGAATGAGACGAAAACGTAAAAATTTGGACGAAAACGTAAAGAATCAGACAAAAACGAAAAAATTCGGATGAAAACGTAAAAATTCGGACGAAAAGGTAAAGAATCGGACGAAAACGTAAAAATTTGGACGAAAACGTAAAGAATCGGACGAAAACGAAAAAATTCAGATGAAAACGTAAAAATTCGGACGAAAACGTAAAAAATCGGACGAAAACGAAAAAATTTGGACGAAAACGTAAAGAATCGGACGAAAACGAAAAAATTCGGATAAAAACGTAAAAATTCGGACGAAAACGTAAAGAATCGGACGAAAATGTAAAAATTCAGACGAAAACGTAAAGAATCGGACGAAAAAGTTAAAAGTCAGACGAAAATGCTAACGGTGGGACTAACGATGCAAACAAAACTAACGGAGGGACTAACGATGCAAACATTTAACTGAAAAGATAACGTCAGTTAACGGAGTTAGAAAGCTGGGACCAAATTTTGCAAAATAGTTTCATTTTAGGACTATATTTGCAATTTTTCAGTATTTGGACTAAATCTGCAATTTCGTCAAACTTTAAGGACGATTTTTGCAATTAACTCTTATTATTATTATTATTATTATTATTATTATTATTATTATTATTATTATTATTTTTAAATTTAATTGATGCAAAATCTACCTAAAGCGACGAAGTATCGGGAAATTACAAGTTATTTATGAGAGTAATACATACATCAAGGTATGAGTTATTTTAAGGCTTCTAATACCTTTACACTTAAGATGTACATTGTCCCTAATGCACAAATTGTTGTTTATGTGTGGTAATTGGGGTGAGATTGGTATCCTGATAGCAATTAGAAGTCACGAATTGTACGCTTTCAGATCGATTAAATTGGAGTGTATACCAATTAACGACCGGATAAAATCTAATTGATTCAAGTTTGTGAATGATTGTATGTTTGCAGTAAAACGTGATCAAAATATGGTTGATCAGCCTTATCTTTTCTCTATACGAAATAGAGAATATATAAGACGGTTTATGGAGGCGGTTATTAGGGTCCAATAACTGTAAAACAGTTATATTGTCATAAAACAGCCAACAGCAGAATCTGCACAACTATCAGCAGGAACGAGCAGCAGTGTCTAACACTATCAGCAGGAACCACGCCATCAGCAGGAACCACGCTATCAGCAGGAACCACGCTATCAGCAGGAACTGCACTATCAGCAGAATCCACCAAGACTAGCAGCAGAAACTTACATGCATTATTTGGTGGAAAACAAATTCTAATGAATTTCTAACATAGCAATGTTATACCAAATAAAAAAAATTTCAGCTGACCTGGCAGCTCGACCCCAGCCAAGGGCTCTGCCCCTTGGACCCTGCTTCTCTCAGGGGCGTTGCCCCCGAACCCCCACCAAGGGGGCTACGCCCCCTTGGAACCCCCGTTAGTCCAGTTAATATCCAAATAAGTGTCGACCCTTATTTGCATATTAAACTCAATCTATTTTACACTAAAATACTAATGCACAAATTAAGTTAACCAATTAGGAAAAAACGAGTAAAAGAGATAAAGGAAATCATTACTCCACTGGTTTGCTCAGTATGAGCGAAAACTGATGCTAATAGATAAAACCGTCATCCAAGAATCATCAAGATGACCATGCTTCTCAAATCCAAGACAAAATAATAAAGCCAAAGCATAAAACCAAACAAAAGTTAAGAATAGTAAGATGTAATTCGAGAGTTAAAAGCAAAAACAATAATCAAAAGAATAGCAATTCTTTACGTATTTGAGTTCTCAACTTGTCATTTGCTTCTTTTGGCTTTTAACTTTTCATTTTATATCTCACCTACTCATAACTCATTAGTCATAGTCATGTCCATGATCAATTTTTTAACTTTTTTCTTTAACATAATATATATAACTTCTAGGTACATTTTTTTATTTGTTTAAACAAAGATACGTAAATATTTTGTGATAGTCATGTACTTCTAGGTACAATTTGATTAATTGTTTTGTTTCTAGGTACATTTTATATTACGTTTAACTAGATAAATTTACAGTGTTAATTTGTTATCCGCACGCATGTGTAATGTAATTGGATTTAAATAACGGAAAATAACTTACAAACTTATTCAAAAACCTGAAAATCTGCTCCAACTGGGGCTGACGTCGTCGGGACTTGAAGACATGATTTCCTGAAAAACGTTTTCTGAAAGATCTCATCCTTTGACATCTAGTTTTCCAGTACAAAATAACATAGACCAAATATAAGCAATATACAAGTAAAGAAAAGTAAAATAAGCGAGGCATGCAAAAGAATCCAAGTTACTTTAGAGTTTAGACGGGCATGATATATTGATATGTAAAATTCTAATAATTTTCTTGCATGTAGCGAAAAGTTTATTGGGATTGACTTCAACTCTGCCAAACCTACCTCAACGCATAAAAAGAGTTTTTTCGTTAGAACTGAACAAAATACGTAGTTTATAATTTATAGTAATAGCAAGGTAAAGTTGTGGAGAAAATTAATCTCTTGTAGCCACGTAGATTCACCAGCTCTGACTCCGGGCTATCCAAATGGGTAGTCGCTCTGCGATTCGTCGGCTTGCAATATCGAGTCGGAAACCCAGGTTACCTTAAAAAAAAAAAAAAAAAAAAAAAAAACCCAGGTTACCTAAAAAAAAAACTTTCATAAATTTTAAGCAATTTTATAACTTATAAGCCTTCAAGAGCACAAAAAACTGCTTCGTTTAAGTCCATTACATTACTATTAAACTGTATAGTTTAGGCCCGGCCCAAACATCGTACATTTGAAAGATTAACACCGGGTCATCGGCAGGACGACACATTACATAATTATTGAAGTGTATACTTTGGAGAGTTGTGATCCCTTGAAAAGGGAAAAAGTTTAAAAAGTCTAAAAAACCAATAAGCTAGTGTCATGTGTCCCCCACCCACTCACTGCCTTTTTCCCTTAATATTTTCGGTTATAGGGTATTTTGGTCATTTGACCTAAACTTCAAACGTAAATAACTTTCAAACGACAAACTTTTACGAAAAATCGATTTCATCATAATTTTTAAAATATAATTCTCTTTAATTTGGTATGCATTTTGATATATGAATCGCAACTTTTTTTTTCTTCATCTTTTTTACTGTGTGTTGATTTTATTGAAATTTTTGGCATTTTCAGCTCTAATTTTGTCTAGTTTAAAGGCCGAATTATGCAACACTTAAAACACAAAAGTTGTAGCTTTTTGGCCATTCTTTACCCAGAAATTTGAATCACTCAAATCTAATATAACATGAGTGAGATATCGCACGTTAAAGATGACGTTTTAGTCATATTTAGTGCATACAAAGTGTTTGATAAAATGCCTAAAAGAGATTTATCTTATAAAAGTACATTTAAATGCACTAATTGCTGTATTACAATACATCTTTTGTTAATTTTGTTACTTTTAGCTTTTTTTTAACTGATGAACAAAGATTAAATGATAAACAGACTAACTGATAAACAAATAACCAACTGATGAACTGATGAACACTGTGACCTTAACTGATGAACATTGTGATTTACTTTGAACAACTGATGAACACTATGATTTTTTTTGAAAAACTGATAAACTGATGAACAATATAATTTTTTTGATCAACAACATTTTTTTATTGATGAACAACACTTGTATTAATGACCAAAGTATACGATAAACAATATTTTTTTTATTGATGAATATTGTGGTTTAACTGATAAACAAAATTAAAGAGAACTGATGAACAAAACTTTTATTGATAAACAAATGAACAACTCTTTTATTGATAAACAGTACTTTTTATTGATGAACGATATTTTTTGATGAACAGAATCTCGTTTTGTGAATAGAAGTATGTCTTGTTCATCAGTTAATATTGTCCATCACCTCAATAGTCTTGAACAGATTATTAATGAACAAAGACTAATTGATAAACAATACTAACTGATGAACGAGATTAATTGATGAACAAAGATTAACTGATGAACGAAGACTAACTGATGAACAAAATGTACATTTTAATAAAAAAATTAACGATTAAATTACATCACTTTTCAAATCTTACATTAATAAAATGATTAATAATGCATTGTGGTACAAAAATTAGAGCCAGTAACGCAATTTTAACACTAAAAATCTAAGCTATACATTTCATCAAACACTCTGTGTGCAACAAATATAAGTAAAACGTCATCTTTAATGGGTGATATCTTATTCATATGACATCGGATTTGAGTGATTCAAAAAGCCTGTGTAAAGAGTGAACCAAAGTCTACACTTGTTTTAAGTATTTTATAATTCGACAATTTTGAAGGTTAAAAATAGGGTCGAAAATGGTAAAAAACATCGAGAAAATCAAGACTCAATGAATATGTAAAAAAGAAAAAGTTTGGAATTAATTAACAAAATTTATACCAAATTAAAGAGAATCAAAATTTAAAAATTATGGTGAAATCGTTTTTTTTTTTTTTTTTTTTTTTTTCTAAAAATTTATCGTTTAAAAGATATGTGCGTTTGAAATTTGAGGTGGAAAAACAAAAACTGGTCAAAAGACCATTTAAACCCCTGGACGGATTCTTTTAAGGGTTCTGTTAAATATACCAAGAAGTGGTCAAAAAGTCCAACATAGTTTTTAGCTGGTCAAAAAGTCCAACATAGTTTTTAGCATTAAGGGTCAACATAGTTTTCATACAATCTGATATACCTCTAATCCTTCTTTTCCATATAAAGGTATAAAATTCATACAATCTGATATACCAAAATTCGTACAAAAATCTAAAGGTATAGTTTTTAGCATTATGGTCAACATAGTTTAGTCGTCGCCATACAGCCACCACCAGTAAACATCACCACCGCCACCACCCCTTTCTCTGCCGCCTTCAACACCGCCGCATGAACCAAAACCAAATAAGCTCGTGAGCTTAAAAATAAGCTCGAGTCAATAAGAAGGTTGTGACTCACACCGAAACCATTTGATTTTGACTCAAATCCAAATCCAAACCATTTGTCTCCCCGCATTTTGACTCACACCGCCTTCAACACCGCCGCATCGGATCCTTGTTGGTCCACAAATTGTATATGGATCACTAAGTAGTCTTGAATACCTAGTAGATGGTTAGGATAAATCCGAACCAATCTAAGTGAGAAACCCTAAGTGATTGTTATTGTTAATGCGGAATCTTAACAAGAACAATTAAGAACACAAGCAGGGATATCACTAACTTCGTATATTGATATTCACTATTAAGAATTCGTACAACTCACACACCAACTAACAACCTTTAGGGATCCTTTTATAACACAAGGAAACCCTAGACGACACAGAAGATATACACAAATCTTCTATAAAGATACATACACGCATTGTATCTTTTCCTAACATAACTCTAACAAACTTTCCTATCTTCACGACCAGACTTAACTTTATAAGTCAACCAGACTTAAATGTACTACCAGACTTAACTTTACATAACCAGACCTAAATCACAAACAGACCTAACTTAGTAAACTACCAGACCTAAGTTGTCTGCTCTTGATACGCATCATAATTCCCAACAATCCTCCCCTAACTTGATCTTCATGCTTCATGAACTTCAAGTTCTTCTGATTTAGCCTTCTGAGGATTGAATCTTGAATACTTTGAAATGTATTTAGGTCTTGTTCCTTTCTAGCAGCTTGAATCTTGATAAGCTCTTCTGATATGGTCTTTGCAGCAACATTGACTATATGTACATCAATTCATATTAAGTTTCATATCTATTCTCATCACTTCCAGGTGTGTTAACACCTGTGAGAGGTGAATCATTGAAATTTAATGGATTTGATGTCTCTTTACCAATAGCCATTACTACTGGAGTAGCCAAATGTTTTGGTGTGTAAGACCATGGTATACTGATAACCATATGATTTTAAGCAAATCATCAGCTTATCAACGGATTTGTTAAGTCTTTACCAAAAGCCGTTTGCTTCTGGACTAGTCAATTCTTTGATGGAAAAGCACCTCATCATGGTGAATTGATTACCATTTATGGTTTTCCACAGCCTTTACCACAAGCCATAACCTTGTGGGCTAGCCAACTCTTCACTTATCTTAGATATGGTGAGTTGAATACCATACAATTTTTGGCAAATTGTCAGCCATAAACGGATTTGAGCAATCTTTACCTGTTAGCCGTTTGCTCAGGATTAGCCAGTCCTTATGTTGATGAGACAAGGTGGACTGATAACCTTTTGATGTGTTAGTGCAAAGCACCGCCACCAAGTGAGAAGTTCCAATAGTCTCACTCAACAACTTGTGAAAATATACTTAATCCAGCATTGCCTATAAAAGAAATAAAAGACATAGATAAAACAAAACAATTTTTTTTTTTTTTTTTTTTTTTTTTTTTTTTTTTATCACTAACAGAACTAAAATCAAAACTACAAGACTTAAAAATAACCTAAATGCTGGTAAGTATTCATACTTTACATACTTCACAGTTTGACCTCCCCTTAGGCCAAACCTCCCCTTAACTCAAACTAGGGGTTCATCATACCAATGTTAACTACCAGATAATTGAATCTAGGACCATCAAATGCCTTAGTTAACAGGTCAGCAACATTAAAATCTGTATGTATTTTCTCCACTCTAATCAACTTCTTTTCAAAGCAATCCCTAATGAAGTGATGCCTTATTTCTATATGCTTAGTTTTTGAGTGATATACTGGATTCTTAACAATACACTTGTTGGTCCACAAATTGTATATGGATCACTAAGTAGTCTTGAATACCTAGTAGATGGTTAGGATAAATCCGAACCAATCTAAGTGAGAAACCCTAAGTGATTGTTATTGTTAATGCGGATTCTTAACAATACAGATAGTACTCTTATTATCTATGTGGATAACAGTATTCATAAAATTCAAACCATAGTCCAGCATCTGATTCTGAATCCACAAAACTTGTCCACAGCAATGAGCAGCTGCTACATACTCAGCCTCAGTAGTTGAATTAGCCACAATCGTTTGCTTCTTGCATTGCCAAGATATTAACCTCCTTCCAAGGAACTGACAACCTCCTGTTGTTGATTTCCTATCCAGACTTGCACCAGCATAGTCACTGTCTGAATAAGCTGTCAGGTCAAAAGTTGACTCCTTAGGATACCAAAGGCCCAAATTTGGTTTGCCCTTTAAGTACCTAAAGATTCTCTTCACAGCATGAAGATGTGAAGTCTTTGGTTGAACCTGAAAGCGTGAACAAACACAAACTGCATACATAATATCAGGTCTAGAAGCAGTAAGATACATGAGGGAACCTATCATGGATCTGTAAAGATGCACATTCACATCAGCAGCATCTTCATCCTTTGTTAAAGGCACTTTGTTCTCCATGGGAGTGACTGCTGCCTTCACATTTGAGAACTCAAACTTTTTCAAAATTTCTGCAACATACTTGTCTTGAGAAATAAAAAGTCCATCATCCTTTTGCTTAACTTGCAGTCCCAAGAAAAATGTAAGTTCTCCCATTGAGCTCATTTCAAACCTGCTCTTCATTAAACCTTCAAATTCATCACACCAAGACTTTCTTGTGGATCCAAAAATGATATCATCCACATAAATTTGGACAAGGATAATATCCTTCTGATCTCTCTTAATAAATAAAGTCTTGTCAATTACACCCCTGATGTATCCATGTTCTTCAAGAAACTGTGAAAGAGTTTCATACCAAGCTCTAGGAGCCTGATGAAGACCATATAGAGCTTTAATAACCTTATACACTTGATTGGGGTTAGCAGGATCCTCAAAGCCAGGAGGTTGATGTACATACACATCTTCTTCAATAGTGCCATAAAGAAAAGCACTTTTGACATCCATCTGATATACCTTGAATCCCATGTATGATGCATAGGCCAAAAATAACCTGATAGCTTCAATCCTTGCTACAGGAGCAAAAACCTCATCATAATCTATGCCCTCCTCCTGTTTGTATCCTTGAGCTACCAACCTTGCTTTGTTCCTTACAACTACCCCTCTTTCATCCCTTTTATTCCTGAAGACCCATTTAGTACCAATAACTTTAGCTCCATTAGGTAGGTCTACAAGAACCCATACTTTCTGTAGCTTGAACTGCAACAACTCTTCTTGCATAGCTTCTACCCAACTTTCCTCCCCTAAAGCTTCAGAAACTGTAGTGGGTTCACTTTGAGAAAGAAAGCAAGCAAATAAGCAGTGTTGCTGGTCCTTATGATTGACCCTTTGTTGTTGCTTAATCAGGCTAATGAGTGCAAGAGAATCAGACTGATGTTGCACTCTACTTCTTGTTTGAACAGCAGACTTGGGGTTACCAATTATTTGGCTTTTGGGATGAATGGTGTGGATCCTGAGAGTGGGGGTTGGACTTACTTCCACTTCAGTGGGTAAGTTGTTGAAATCAGTAATAATTCCTCCTTCATCATAGGAAGCCCCATCAAAAACACCTTCATTAGGATTTGGAAATACTTCAAGTTCTGGCATCTCAGAATCAGCACATGCAGTATTTGAAGAAAGGTCTGGTAGAACATCACTACCAGACTTAAAATGTGAAGTACTGGTAATGCTAGGGGATTTGACTTTGCCAGACTTAACTTCAGAATCTATTTTCTGAGTGGAAGAATCCTTGATTACTGCTTCAGCTGCATCAGACTTGTTCTCTGTAGATGGAATCACAACAAGCTCAGCCATATCATCAATGTTCCCTGAATTTGAAGAATCTTTGGTACCTGCAATGTTAGTAGCTTCTTGGGTACCTGTAATAGGGTTAATTTGATTCTCCTTGGAGACAGGAACATAATTCATAGAATCAGTCAAATAATCAATATCAAACATCCACCTATGACCAATTCCCTTGACATTGGGTTTTTCCTCAAGAAAGTTTACATGCAGATTTTCTTCTACTTTCTTGGATACTAGATTGTAAACCCTAAAGGCTTTACTGTTTAATGCATACCCAAGTAAAAACCCTTCATCAGACTTTCCTTCAAATTTTCCAAGAACACTTAGAGTATCAAGAATGGTAACATGACACCCAAAAGGTCTTATATGGCTAACAACTGGTTTGTGGCCAAACATAAGCTCATAAGGAGTTCTATTTTGAGGCTTGGTCACTCTAACCCTATTAAAGATGTAGCAGGCATTGCTGACTGCTTCAGCCCAAAATGTAGTAGGTAAAAGTGAATCTGCTAGCATAGTCCTAGCTGCCTCAATAAGTGTCCTATTCATTCTCTCTGCAACTCCATTTTGCTGAGGAGTTCTTGCATTACTGAATTGTTGCTTAATTCCTTTATTACCACAAAAATCTAGCATGCTCTTGTTTTTAAATTTAGTGCCATTATCACTCCTAATGATTTTAACTCGTTTATCAATAAGGTTTTCAATCTGTCTAATGAAATTTTGAATCAAAGGGGTAGCTTCATCCTTCCTAGACATAA
Organism: Artemisia tridentata subsp. tridentata; assembly: GCA_021014915.2. Lineage (NCBI taxonomy): Eukaryota > Viridiplantae > Streptophyta > Magnoliopsida > Asterales > Asteraceae > Artemisia > Artemisia tridentata. Next base: position 301,201,113 of record CP139506.1, read on the forward strand.
AGAACACCCAACAATATCTAGTACAATCATCTGTAATGACAAGGCAATAGCATGCATGATTAATACTATGGACAGATGTAGGGCCAAAAAGATCCATATGTAGGGTATGCAAAGGTTCAGTGATTAATCTTTCTAATTTAACCTTACAGGATGCCCTATGTTGTTTTCCCTTGTTGCAAGCCACACAAGTATGATCATTTTTAAACAATTTTGAAGGCAAACCTCTCACAAGGTTATTCTTCACAAGTTTATTCATGTTTTTGAAATTCACATGGCCTAACCTTCTGTGCCACAACTTAGATTCATCCAATGTAGCTTTTGCAATTAAACAGGTAGCACCTTTTGTAGAATTAGATGCTTTCATATCAAAACTGTACATTTTGTGTTGTCTGGGAACTTTAAGAAGAATTTGATGTTCTTCAGGCATCTTAAAGTCCGGAGTCAACACAAGACAATCAGTTTCAGTAAAAAGCACCTTATGCTGAGTATCACAAATCTGTGATATTGAGAAAAGGTTGAACTGCCCAAGTTCTTTCACAAAAGATACATTGTCAAATTCTATGTTGCCCACAATAATTCTTCCTTTACCAGTTATCTGTCCCTTGCTTCCTCCAAAAGTAACAGAACCTCCCTCGAATTCATGAAAATCATTAAGATAGTTCTTGTTACCAGTCATGTGCCCAGAGCATCCACTGTCAAGTATTCCTCTATCTTCCATATAGCATAGTGGATGATCCTGCACATAAAGAAGAGAAATTAGTTTCTCTTAGGAACCCAGGCCTGAGTAGGCTTGGGTCCGCCTTGTGGATCAATATGCTTAAATTTCTTAATTGAACTTGATCCACTGTTGTTTTGGGATTTATACATGGATTTATTTTTGTTTGAATCCCAAGACATACATGCTGAGGTCTTAACAGCAGAATCCCCATTTCCCTTTAAGGGTTTTGCTGTTTGCTTTCCAACTTGTTTTCTCACAGGTGAATGAGCTTTGTAAAAATTATTTCTTTTAAAATTTGCATTCACCTGAGGTTTTTGAAAAGGTTGCTTGGGTCTTACAAAACCAGTGTTCACATTAGGTCTCACAGAGTTAACATAACCAGTATTCACTTTAGGCCTCATAAAGTTAACATTTTGCCTATTCATATTAAGTTTTCTGTAGCCAGACCCAAAATTTGGTCTACCAGAATTAACAAAAGAGTTAGGTCTGGTAGTGTTATTTAGTTGAACAGGTCTGGGGACAAACTGGTTAGCATGGTTAACTCTACTAGCATTGTTCCAAACTGGTTTATTTGAACCATGAACCTTATTAACATTCATTCTCTTTTGCTCAGCCTCTCTTTTCATTCTCTTTTCATGGAAGTCACAATCTCTTATTAAATGACTCAAACTTCCACACACAAAGCATCTTTTAGGAGCATAAGTGTAACTACTCCTACTTTCTCTATGAACACTATTGCTTCTAGGTGACTCATTCAATTTAACAGATTCCCTAGGAGTTTTTATGTGATTGACACTACTAGGTTTAACTGTCTCAGCCTTTTGTTCAGTCACTAAAGGTTTAGTAACAACAGGTTCACACTTCTTAACAACCTTAGGTTCAGGATTCTCTTTTTCCTCACTGTTTGACTCAGACTTAGAGTGATCAGAGGAACCATCAATAGATCCTTCAGAGTCATTGGATTGACAAGAAGAATATCTACTAGATTTGTCCTCTGAGGTAGTTGGTTCAGGCACTTGAGGACCTTTCTTTCCATACACAAAGAGTGAATCATTCAACTCTTCTTTTTCAAGAGGAGTATAGTCATCACTCAAAGGTGGTGGTACTCCCTTAAAGTCACCAGTCTTAACAAACCTATTGTACAAAGGTTTATCAGCATAGTCCTCTTCTCTATTCTTAAATATAGCCCTATTCTCATTTTCCTCATATCCTAAGCCACATTTTTTATTTGACTTAATTTGAGAATCCCAACACTTAAACAGGTTATTATTTGAATTGTTCCATTGATCTACCCTTTTTCTCAGCTCATCCCTCTCCTTCTGAATTTTAAGCCCTAATTGTCTATACCTTTTAAGCTTCTCATCTTGTTCATATATCTTATTAGCTTGAAAGTATAGTTTTTCATTTAAAGCAGCATGTTGGTTTTGAAGGGTGACCTTTTGTGCCTCTAAAGTTTTTACAGCATTTTTATGTGCTAATAAATTTACTTCTAGATCACCTATTTGTTCTTGCTGCTCATCACACAAAGCCTTAACATGATTATATGAGTCAGTACATAATTTAGAGCATAATGATACCTCATTACCAATGGCCATGAGAGCATGATCAGTCTCCTCATTTACCCTTGGATGCTCACCCCAATTGACTCCTCCAGCTTCCATTGTCAGTAGGCTCATCTGATTCTTTTCCATCTTCCCATCTTCAACTCTTTTCTCATCAGCAGACTTCTTCTCTGGACAATCTCTTGAAAAATGCCCATGCTTGTGACAGTTGTAGCATTCAACAGTCCTCTTTGTGTATCCCACTGGTGATTTGTTGTTGAAGTTGATAGTCCTACCATATTGCTTCTGAAATCGTTTGACCCTTAAAGCAACCATGGCAATGTGCCATTTTATGTCCATCTCCTCAACTTCAGCATCATTAATCTGTTCAAGGTCTTCACTAATAAAGCTTTCATCTTCCGTTTGATTGGCAAAGAAAGAATGTATCACCTCATCAGTAAAATTTGAAGCAGACCTTTCACTTGAAGGAGTTTCATAGTTACCAGACCTAACACCACCAGATCTAACCTTGTAAGTACTGCTTTTGTTTTGAGACACAAAAGCAACATTTGATGAACTGGTTGAAGCCTGAGTGGTGTTACTGATGTCCCTTTCAAACATCCTAAGATTATTGTATAGGTCATCAGGTGTCATAGAATCTACTTCCTCCTTAATCCTCATCGCCACAGATACATTGCCCCATTCTGATGGTAAAGATCTGAGGAATTTGTGATTTGCATCCTCATTCGAGACTGCTGCACCATGAACTTCCAGTTGTGTTAACAGATGTTGAAATCTGTCATATCCCTTCTCCAAACCTTCAGTCTTTGAAACACTGAATGTTTCAAATTGCTGTTTAAGAACAGCCTTTTGCATCTTTTTGGAGTTAGCATTACCTCCAAATCGTTTCTTGATAGCTTCCCACATCTCCTTAGCATCAAGAATGCCATGAAACCTTTGTAGATGCTCCTTAGGAATAGCCATAAGAAGCAAGGTTCTGGCCTTCTTTTCCTTCTCCACAGCCCTAATCTCCTCAGCAGATACTGGTGGCATTATTCTGAGCTGCCCATCATTCCCTTGTGAAATTCTCTTCTTAGAATTTCCCTTTTGAATCACCTTCCATACATCACTATCAATGTATTCCAGATAATGTTCCATCTCCATGGCCCATATATCATACTCTTCTCTCTTCAGTAGTGGAAGTTTTATGTTTGAGATTGTGGTTGTGGAAGGGATGGGTTGTTGTTGTGTTTGAGAGTTACTGGTTTCGGTTTTTCCTTCATCTTCATGGTTTGATTGCTCATCCTCACTGTTATGGATTGAGAAAGTTTCAGGCTTATCGAGTTCAGACATTGTGAAGGGTGATTTGAGTGAAAATTAGGTTTTAGGGATTTAGTGTTCTTCGAATTCAGAGTCTCTCCCTTGCTCTGATACCACTTGTTGGTCCACAAATTGTATATGGATCACTAAGTAGTCTTGAATACCTAGTAGATGGTTAGGATAAATCCGAACCAATCTAAGTGAGAAACCCTAAGTGATTGTTATTGTTAATGCGGAATCTTAACAAGAACAATTAAGAACACAAGCAGGGATATCACTAACTTCGTATATTGATATTCACTATTAAGAATTCGTACAACTCACACACCAACTAACAACCTTTAGGGATCCTTTTATAACACAAGGAAACCCTAGACGACACAGAAGATATACACAAATCTTCTATAAAGATACATACACGCATTGTATCTTTTCCTAACATAACTCTAACAAACTTTCCTATCTTCACGACCAGACTTAACTTTATAAGTCAACCAGACTTAAATGTACTACCAGACTTAACTTTACATAACCAGACCTAAATCACAAACAGACCTAACTTAGTAAACTACCAGACCTAAGTTGTCTGCTCTTGATACGCATCATAATTCCCAACAGGACTCATTAACAACATATTAGTCTCCCCCTTCATCAAAAGCGCTTTCCTAGGCGTCCCTTCCACGTGCCCTTTCATCGACTCATCAAAATTCACATAAACACCCTTCCCATGAATCCCATGACTAAAAGTCTTAATAATCCCACCTCTCGCCGCCTCCTCAAACTCCACCCGTAAAACTTCCCTTTATTAACATCATTACACTCAAACCCAACTTTCAAAAACCAACACAAATCCTCATCAACTACAGCTGCTGATCAACTAAAGCCTTAACCCTCAACCCAACTTTCAAAAACCAACACAAATCCAAACCATTTGATTCGGTTTAACCGCGACCCAAATCATTTGATTCGGTTTAACCGCGACCCAAATCCAAACCATAACAAAACCATTTTATTTTGACTCATACCGATCCACACAAGGTTGTGAATCGATGTGGTTATTACCCTTACCTCTAGATCTAATTTTCACGCTTACCAAGACAAGAAAAACGGGACAAGAAGTGGCGGTGGTGGCGCGTTGGGTAGGATTAACGCGCGTTGATCACGGATTCGACTTCACTACAAGGTTTTAATGATGGGTTTAGTGGTGTTTTTGTTGTGGGAGTGGTGGTGTCACTCGGTGGTGGCAGTTTAATGGTGACGGCGGCGTTTTTTGGTTTAAGGTTTGATAAGAAATGAGAGGAGAGAGAGGAGAGAAAAGGGAGGGGGGGGGGAGGCGGGGGCGTTTTTTGATAAGAAAAGAAATGAGTAAGAGAATATATCAGACTAGTGTGTGGATTGCCTTTTTTTTTTTTTTTTTTTTTTTTTTAACTACTCCGAAATCAATGGTTTAGGTACAACTATATCAGACTAGTGCTCATTTTAATTTTTAGCACATAAAATTAAGCATCTTTTATTCTCGTATTTGGTCTCTCATGGTGTTTTAGAAAATAAGCATGTGACTATGGAGATTGCCATATATATATATATATATATATATATATATATATATATATATATATATATATATATATATATATATATATTTTTAAGTAGTATTTATAACTACTCCGTATTATTGTTGTCATATATCGATCTAACTATTATTTATATTTTATTGCAGGAGCGTTTTTTGCTTTTTACGAAAATCATTCAATGGAAGCTGACGATTTTATTATGACTACACCAGAATTTTTCACTGATCAGGTATTATATCTATAAACAATAGAGTATATATATGTTTTGTTGAGTTTTTATTAGTAAGTGTATTTGGTATCATTATATTCATATGTATTTTTGTTGAATTTTTATTATTAAGTGATTTTTTAGAATTATATTTATATGTTTTAACTTTCAAATTCTTTCGATAAATTCTAACACAATGGTATTCATTTTAGGTGTTCAGGTCCCGGGAAGAATTGATGAATTGGGTAAAAGACTTGGCACACTCTATTGGTGTTGTCGTCATCACCAAAAGATCGAACAAATATCCTAGTGGTTTCGTGTATAAAGTTGTACTCATGTGTGATCATGGCGGCAAATATAACGCGAAGGGTTCAAGTAGAGCACCTCGCACAAGAAAAACTGACTGTCCATTCGAGTTAGAAGCGAAATATTCAAATGAATATAATTTCTGGACGCTAACAGTCATATGTGATGAACATAACCATCGCCCTTTACAGAATATGGAGGGGCAACCATATGCAAAGCGGTTAACTCAAGATGAATTTAGTTTGGTTGAAGAATTGACAAGGATGAATGTGGCGCCACGTGATATTTTATCAATACTTAAGGAGAGGAATTTAAGTAATGTGTCTACAATCAGTACGATCTACAAAGCACGCACTAAACTTCGCATGGTCGAGCAAGTTGGCAATTCTCCAATGCAGGTTCTCATGGCTATTTTGCATTCTAATAATTATGTTTTAATACAGGTCAACATATTTCATTGGATTCTATTGACCTCTTTTGGAGGAAGTTAGATTTTTCAGCAGCAACATCTGTGCAAAATGATGATGTTAGGTGTGAGAGTGTACCGAAACATTTTAAAGAAAACTTCAACAAGCAGTCCAAAGTTGGAAGAAAAAGCTGGTTAAGAAAGTTGAAGAATATATTCAGTCCAGGTACAACCGACATTCGGGAATCTCAAGTTCTAAAAAATACTCGTGGACGACCAAAGAAATCGCAACAAAAAGGGCGTGCCGAATTTTGTTCAGCCAGACATAGTTGTTCAGCCATGCCTAATTTTGCCGATTCGGTTAAGGAGTCGGCCCGACATAGCTATTTTGAATTTGATCTGAACGAGGTCCCTGATGAGTTTGAGCATCATGATAGACTTGAATGAATTGCCACCCATGAATGGTTCAAATTTAATGGACGATATACGTGAACCTGCTGTAGATCACCGAAGAAGCAAAAATTCAAGATCTACAAAAGTCCCGGACTTGAACAAACAACATGCGAGACATAGTTCTTACATGGGTCCTAGAGTTGAAAAAAGTCCCAGACACAGGTTATACGTTGGAAATAAGGAGAGCGACTATTTGATTCAGCAGATTCCACAGCTTTTCCGTCGATACATCATAAGTATTTATAATGTGCAAGGTGATGGAAATTGTGGGTTTCGGTGCGTTGCCCACGGTATTGGTCAACCCGAAGAAAGGTGGCTCGAGGTTCGAATGTGGTTATTGCAAGAGTTAGACATTAATCGTGACTTTTACATAAGTATGTGGTGGCAAAGAGACTATGACAATCTTCGGAGATCAGTAGACTGGTTCCATAATGGATTTGCACCGCAAGACTACTGGATGAATATGCCAAACACGGGGTTGGTTATTGCTTCAGTGATTAACCGGCCTGTTGTATTTATATCCCAGCGACAAAGTCATACATGTTTTCCGCTTTTTTCCGGTCCAAATCCAATCCAAGGAACTGGCCCCCTTGTGATTGCCTGTGTGGGGAGTGAGGATTGTGGTCACTTCATTCATCTGACGCTAGACGAAAATTCACCAATTCCGGATATTCACCCACAATGGAGGGCGTTCAAAGTTGTCGATGCATCCGAATGGGCAACTTTATATTACGATCGACTACACCTGTATACTGAGATTAGATAGTTGTTTTTTAATTGAATAATGTGTTAATGTTGTTGTTTAATTGAATAATAACAGTTATTTTTGTAGTTTAATTGAATAATAACAGTTGTTTTTGTAGTTGTTAATTGAATAATAACAATTGTTTTTGTAGTTGTTTAATGTGTTAATGTTAACGTGTTATTGTTATTGTTGTTTAATTAAACAGAAACACATTAGACGAATACAAATAACATAACATAAAAAACATAACAAATAAACACTAAAAAAAACACTACACAAAAAAATATAAACAAATGAATACTTTCAAAAAGGAAAAAAAAAAAAAACATCATTATTAATACATTATTAAATGGAAGACTCATCATTACTACATGATTTTGGTATATTTAACAAAAAATATTGATATGAATAAAAAGACTCTTTTTTTTTAGGGATAATTACTAAAATGCCCCGGTTGCCCAAGTGCTAAGACTATCCGACCCGATCTCACAAAATTCTCCCCTTAGACCAGGGCAACTGATCCGACGATCCACAGGATGCCACGTCACCGACCAAAATACGTAGTGTATTTTGGGCAACTTTTGATTTTTGGGCAACTATATATTGTACAAGTGGTTTTTTGGTCATTTTACATCTTATTAACTGTTTATGTATACACAGATCCAACACATTTAACACTACCATCACCAATTTCACACAATTATAACTACCTCCACACCATCGAACCCCCATCACCACCGAACCCTCCACCACCGCCGTAAGCCTCCACCGCCGCCGTAACCCTCCACCACAGCGATGTACGCGGAGGTATGATGGCTGCTTTGATTAGATGGCTGCTTCAGTTTAGTGGCTTTAAGGAAAGGTTGCTTGCTGATGATCTTTTCTTGACTAAAGTTGGTATTGAATGTGGTGTTGGGATCTTTACTAAGGTAATTTGTGAAGATTAATTATCTTCATTATATTATTATTCTGTTATTATTTGCATCTTTATTATCAATCATTCATTGTCACAATGAGCAGCAGCAGCATCCTGTTACACCCATCAATCGCGATCTATATCGTTCTAGGTATATTTATTTTTAATTGATGTGTTTTCTAACTGTTAATGAGTGATTTTTAAGTGACTTTAATGGGTTTTCATAATTGGTTATTTACTTATTTATATATGAAGTTATTGTAATTTGTCTATAGATCTTATCCAGTTATCCATAGTACGTAGTATATTTAGTCACGAGTTTGGAGATACTATTGTGCCACAAATTTCAAACTTTGATCTAGTATTGGTTTTTTTAGAGACATTGGTATTTGTTTACTTTCACGTAGATCGTCAACTCTTTCCGGAGAGATGGCGATCTTTGAGTATAGCATAACGCTGATATTTGTTTGAACGTTGTTATAGCTGCTTTCGATTGCTATTTTTCTTAGACACATGCTCAATTCAACCATTTGAAAGGAAAAAAGAACTATTAACCCTTTATTAAATTGTTCGTTTTTGTTGCCATTTTTAATCTAGTGATGCTTTGATGGAAGAGATAGAAGCATTGGTTAACAGACACAAAGATAGACTCCATGTGAGTGTTCTCTCGCACTTTCTTGCTATGTCCAGTTTGTGATATTTGCTCATCTGATTTGGTAATCTTTTAACAGATGGAGACATTTCAAAGTTCAAATAAGGGATATCGTGCTGAACTAAATGTAGTTACATATTGCCGGAATAGGACAGCTATTGATGACAAATCTAAGTTCCGAATACTTCTTGTAAGTACTGTTACTATAGTACTTTTAATTGCATCACATGGAAGGCAGATTGAATTCCAATTTTGCCTTCGTATTCTTGTATATAAACAAAGTGAAGATCTGAAGAAAGCAACGATTTTATTGTATTTGACATGTATTGTCTCATTATTGCGTTTTTAAGTCACATATATGTTTAGTATGTTGTTTAATATATGTCATTTCGTTCACTTACCCCATGTGACTAATTTTTTAGCTGCAAACTACACACTCACAATCACTTCACACACCCTTAACCGAATTGGAACTTGAACTCGAACAAGCACTTGGTTTGTTGCACAGATGTACCTTAATTTTTATATATATTTGAAAACAAAGAATGGTCTCTTGATCTCGCGTATCACATACTTATTCAATTAAACCCTTAAACTCATCGACTGTCACACAAATTAGACTAGTGACCCACAATGAAAACAGTCTATGCTCTTGCAAAAAAATGTGTTGGTCATACTCACCTACAAAGCATCCCCAAAGTCATGCTTCAAAACTTCCTGCATGCATTTACAGATAATAGAGTTTGAACTTGATTTTTTATGTTATGCTTAACAGTGGTATTCACTAAGCAAGATTGGGAAAGGAAATGCAATGATATCCGCAACAAAGTTTTCATATGAAAACCGTATGTCACATAAGTGGAGATGTATTCTTATATAAAGGTTCATGCTTACTTTGCTTGAACTCTTGATTTGAGTTTTATGATAACTCTTTATTTGAGTTTTATAATAACTCTTGATTACTAATTGGTTATTCTTTCCCTTTTTAAATACAGATCTTCGTCAGACTTGTTGGATCTGATGATCATATGTATGCTGATTCCGCGAATGTGATGCAGTGGGTAACAGATAGCAACCTGTTGGAGATGATTGTAGATAAATTGAGCCCATCTGTGAGTACAACTTCATGTTACATGTTATTTTTGTGTATAAATACATACATACATACATACATACATACATTGGCAGCTCATATGTGACTTTAGATGCTTTCACATGTGCCATCTACTGGTTCAATATTTAGACAGCTCTCAGGGTAAAATTGTAGTTGTCATGTATAGTATACCTCTGATTGCTTCTAATACGTCCATTAAAATCCTTTCACATAAGTGGAGATGTATTCTTATATAAAGGTTCATGCTTACTTTGCTTGAACTCTTGATTTGAGTTTTATGATAATAGAGTTTGAACTTGATTTTTTATGTTATGCTTAACAGTGGTATTCACTAAGCAAGATTGGGAAAGGAAATGCAATGATATCCGCAACAAAGTTTTCATATGAAAACCGTATGTCACATAAGTGGAGATGTATTCTTATATAAAGGTTCATGCTTACTTTGCTTGAACTCTTGATTTGAGTTTTATGATAACTCTTGATTACTAATTGGTTATTCTTTCCCTTTTTAAATACAGATCTTCGTCAGACTTGTTGGATCTGATGATCATATGTATGCTGATTCCGCGAATGTGATGCAGTGGGTAACAGATAGCAACCTGTTGGAGATGATTGTAGATAAATTGAGCCCATCTGTGAGTACAACTTCATGTTACATGTTATTTATGTGTATACATACATATGTGACTTTAGATGCTTTCACATGTGCCATCTACTGGTTCAATATTTAGACAGCTCTCAGGGTAAAATTGTAGTTGTCATGTATAGTATACCTCTGATTGCTTCTAATACGTCCATTAAAATCCTTTCACTGATGACCTGAACCAGCGCAGATGCATTTTACGCAAACACATAAATTCAAAGTGTACCAAAATTGGTTACGTATCTCATCTGGGAATGTCAATACATTTATATATACTCTTATAGTAACTCTGATCTTCTCCAAATTGCTACAGAGTTCCCCTGAAGTACATGCCAATGCAGCAGAAACATTATGTGCTATAACTAGAAATGTGTCATCTCCTCTTGCTATTAAACTCTCTACCCCAAGGTTTGTTGACCTTTTATACTGACATTTCTGTTTATTTACTCCATTAGGTACATGATAATATTAATGATTTTTTTTTCTCTCCACATGTTCCCCAGGAAATTCTGAACCAACTTGAAGCATTAACTCGAGAGAATGAGAAGCTGAAGTTGGAAAATAAGAAGCTGAAATTGGAGAATGAGAAGCTGAAGTTGGATGATGAGTGAAATCAATTTTAAGTCATTTAAAACTTTCTTTTAACAAACAAGATGATAGTGGAGTCGGTAAATATTTTGGTCTATCTAGTGTATTAAGTGGATATTGAAGAGTTGGTTTTGATTCAATGTGATTTGAGTAGCTTTTGTTCCAATTTGTTGATTCCATACATCAGTACCCATAAGTGCATCAGTTTTGAGTAGCTTCCTTCTAACTGTTATGCCCTCTGTCATGGCCAATATATTTTTTCTTGATTCCAGCCGTCATAGTAATCCATGATATTGTTGTTCAGATTGTATCTGTTGGGATTTAAGATGCTGCTGCTCAGAATGGATACTACTTCTCATGGTACTAATTGGAAAATATTGTGTCATTCTACTTCTAGGCTTAATTATACTACTGCTGGTGTATGTCATTCTACTGCTAGGTTTAATCATACTATTGCTGGTGAAAGAATGACACTTTTCTGCAACTGATTATTTTTTGGGCAACTTTTGTATTTTGGGCAACTAATTGTATTTTTTGTGCAACTTGTGTATTTCTTGGGCAACTTGTATATTTTTGGGCAACTAATTGTATTTTTTGGGCACCTTGTATATTTTTTGAGCAACTTTTGTATTTTTTTGGGCAACTTTTGTATATTTGGGCAACAAGTGTCATTCTCTCAACAAACACTTCAATACATTAAAGAATGTATTAGTTGAACAGCAGAAGAAGGAACACGAGGCTGCTAAGAGACAAGCTGAATACATTAAAGAATGTGTCATAAGAGAGGCTGCTTTGTGATTTTCCTGCCGCTCATACTGTTGCTATACGTTTTTAATACTGCTCGTTGTAAGACACTACTGCTGCCCTTTGTGTCCCTAACACCGTCCTTTACCGATGAAGAACTCACATTATAAAGGAGTAACATCCTCAGAGTGTAGCAAGAAAGCAAAACTTGGAGTACGCAATATTTATTTGTTTTGTATTTTTTGGGCAACTTTTCCAAAAAATACAAAAGTTGCCCAACTATACCAGCAGGAACTACATAGCTGCCAGCAGGAACCAACTATACTAACAGCAAAAATGAAATAACTTCTATTTTAATAATTCCTGTGGGTATAGTTGGGCAACTTTTGTATTTTTTGGGCAACTTTTCCAAAAAATACAAAAGTTGCCCAAAAAATACAAAAGTTATTTGGCAACTTTTGTATTTTTTGGGCAACTTTTCCAACAAATACAAAAGTTGCCCAACTATACCAGCAGGAACTACATACCTGCCAGCAGGAACCAACTATACTAACAGCAGAAATGAAATAACTTCTATTTTTATAATTCCTGTGGGTATACTTGGGCAACTTTTGTATTCAAAGATCGTCACACGCATATTATTGCTACGCAATCCCACAAATTGCACAGAAAATAGCACTACATTAAACAAAGTTTGAATATAAACAATCCATAGGATTCTGTTTTTCTGTTTCATTGACATCCTAATATGACCATTCAAACAGGCATGATTAAGTAGTTAAAAAGCAACAAAAACAGCACCAATCCCGCCAGTGCGATTAAACAGTTAAACTACATAGTGATATTCTATTGGTAGAGAAGAACAACAAATGTCACAAGTCTTGATATATTAGATCAACATACATGCATGATACACCATTCTGATATGCAACTTTAACACAATTGAAAATACAAGAATATCAGTTGATAAGGCACCACAGGTTTCAGTAAAAAAACTACAAAAGAATAACAAGAATTGAATGTATAAGACTTTGCCTTCTGAAGGGTGCTCAAATCCAGAATCTACAATGGCTCGAAGAAGCTCTGGTTTCAGCAAGAAGTCTCGGAATCCGGAGCTGTGAATTCCAACGTAGCCCCTGCAACATTGATTCAAGTAACAAGTTAATATCTTGGATTATCAACGTCATGATTAATAATGAATTACAAGCCACAATAACATCGATGAACTTCCACATGCAATCATTTACAGCCAAGTGAAGTATTTCATTTAGAAAATATGCAAGTGAGTTAATAGCTACAATAGTTACATGGTCATGTAGTTGTGTTATATCTAATATCCAAATGGTAAAACAAAATAAAAACAAGCTAAAAAGAAACATGAAAAATGGTTTGAACAAGTCTAAAGTTGTCCATAGCGTAATATAAGTGCATACACACGTATACAACCCTTCAAGATTATATAACTAAAAATAGTAAATAATGCACAAGTTGTAATCAGCATTTGAAACACTAATTAAATGTTGAAGTATTCAAATTTATGTGATAGAAAGTACTTGAGGTCAATTCAAACCATTTTCATAAGGTTCAAAAAGACCCATTTTGGCACCTTCAAGTAAGGAAATTATTTGACTGGTCTAAAGTCGAAGCATACCTCAATTTAAGTGCTGTTTCTGAATCAGTGTTATCAGATCCATAGTAGCAGACAGTATCCGGGCTGAGCCTGTCCTGCTTCAAGAGACCTGCACTGCTACTTGGCACATCAGCCACTGGATTGTACTCTAGGAAACCCGGTTGAGTAGGCTGCTCACTTTGAGGGATAAAGCACTTCAATCTTTCAATCTGTAACACATGGTTAATGTTTGAGTATGCTTAAAAAATCCAATAAAAACTTCATTGAGTCTGATGTTGTAACAGGGCTATCAGAATTACTTCTCCATGAAGTACATTATTTTCAAAACCAAGCTCTCGCTCCTGGACATTGCAACACATTATAAATCAACATGTAAGAAAAAGGATAGCCTAAACCATCATATAATTGCAATATTTGATTAATGATTTATCAAGAGTTTATTACCTTGGGATTTGAACGATCAATTTCCTCAAACAGCATAGCATCCTGATATAAAAATATATTTACGATATCAGTTAAAGCTTTACAAGATTCCCATATGTTGCTCGTGGTGGTGGTGAAGAAATAAATCAAACCTTCTTTTCTTTGACTGAAATTAGACCATCATTCAGTTGTTGCTCTAATTCATGCAATTCCTGCACAGTCGCTGCATTAAGGTTACTGCTCGTTAATCGCCTACACCACATCAAGAAGATAATTAAGTGCTTTACAAGATGATTAGGGGTTCAAGTCACTAAAGCCAATGAAACTTGGTGCAGCAAGAGAGGAATTTACCAAGTAACAAGTAAACCATGAGAAATCACTTCATGAAATAATCATAGTGTGTCCTATTCTAGATGATTTTAACAGCACTAACATATATTCATAATGGTATAAACTGAGCGTTAGATGAGTACGTACGCATTTTCAGTTCTGAGCCTTGACACTTCACTTCTCAAATGTTCTAGCTCAGCTTGTTCTTGCCTCTGAACAAATGAAGTATATACATGAAATCAACATTGCATACATACAAACATAGGATAACACCTCATATAAACTTGATTCTATATAATATGGCTAGAAAAATACAAGACATAAAAACGCAATCTTGTAAATCTGTTATGAATTGTAACTGGGACACCTAGCAGGGTGTGTATAAGAAGTTAATTTAGGTACGCATGTGCATACACGAAAACTTTTTTTATGGTGTAATTAAAAAAAAGGTATACTAGTAATACATATCCAAGATATGTTTTCATGAAAAAGTGTGCAGATCCTCAATCTTCTAAATCTGCAACAAATTCATGGTATAAAAGCAAATAAATTAGATTGTGTACCATCTCAGCTTGCAATTGTGATGTAGATGGTTCTGTCGCCACTTTTTCCTTCCCAATGGCGCATTTTCTTTTTTTCGTTACCCCAATGTAAAAAGTAGGAAACTGAATTCGGTCTCCTAGCTGTGATTATTGATAAATGACAATATTATAAGATTTATCTTAACCTTCCCCTCATTGGTTAATTCAGGCTCGTTACAGCAGCTAGAACATAAAACTCTTATTCAGAGAACTCGTGTCTCGGTATTTTACTTGTTTTTATTAATATTACAAACCTTTCCAGAGCATAGAACTAGACGTCTGATGCCTTCTTCAAGATCCGAGTGTCCACTCTGGTCCTTAATGAGGCGCTTGAATCTGGTCCCTTGTTTGTCAAAACCAGGGTGACCTTGAACATCATCAAATTCAGATTTGACTTGCAGTCTTTGTGACGAAGCAAGTTCTTTGGAGCCATCACAATAAGTGGTACGATTACAATCCAATAAACAGTATCTGTCAGCATCGCCGCCCCAGCACTCATCTGTGTTCAGCAAACAAGTGAACCATCATAAGCAACACAAACATTCAAGATAAAATAAGCACAGCAAACAAGTGACCATGAGTTACCAAAGGGAAATAATACCTGAAAAATAATTTGAAACACGTAACTACAAAATGCAGCTGTTAGCACGAAATGACTTTTTGCCCGTTGACTCGTTGTATTCTCCTCATGACTGAGAGGCAATAAAAATTCTTGATCTTTACCAACATTAAATGTCTTGTGGTGTCTGAAACATCCATAAACCGAGAGTAGAGATCCAAACTGCAAACAAAATTTGGGACAGTGATAAGAACAAGTGTATCAAAATCATGTAAGTTCAAACAATTGATCTAAAATACAGAAACTTGGATAAAAAGAAGCACATACCGCGAAATAGAAAGTAACCAAAGACAAAGTCCACCTATACTAGAAATTAAGCACTTGTAATCAATACAACAACAATATTCAATTTTATGTGAGAGCTTATGGTCCCGAAAATTTGTATTCGATAGATATGCACCCTGCAGACGATGCCAACAGTAACGGGTAAAAACAAGGGCTTTTAGTACGGGTCAAAACAAGCCCTGTCAGTTATTTGACCCGCAAACACCTTTTTTATAAAAAAAAATTAATGATAAATGTGTTAACTATAATTATAGAACAATGCTGAAACATAGGAATCTAAAACTTCGAATAAATACTTTTGGATGTTGTATGCATTATAAGAATAACAAATATATGTGTGGCAAATTTCAGCCTGTTTGACCCATTTCACTGTTTTAGTAGAGAAAAAAAATGGATTTGACTCGTTTAAGATAAAACACAATCCAAATTGACATAATCATACATGGATGGGCTAACATATCTAGTATAAAGTTATATAAAAAAGCTTACTGAGTATAATAGAAAAACAAGTCGGTTCCATTAATGGCAACATCAGAAACGCCAGCTGCTAAAAGCAAACAAAAAGATATGATTCGAAAAACCAGTAACCAAGCAGGATGCAATCCCTTTATACATGGCATCCATGCTTCACCATCATAAAGAAACCAATCTGTTTCTTCTTGTGTCACGTCTTTATAATTTTTTGTATTTCCTGAACCTTCATATTTCCATATCAGATATGACGCTATAATCATGGAACCAAACACCCATATTACGCAGAGAAAGAACTTCCAGGTCAGCCAGTAATTCAGACTAGTTGTGTCACTGGCCAATGTTAGCTCCATCCTATCAAAAGCATATGAAAAATCTTTTAAACTCATTTAATTTAAATAGGCGTTTTCAAAGTATTTACCTAATGACTCCAAGTTAAAATACTTATTTCTTGAGTTTAAATAACCGAATTCTGCTACGCATATATTTATGCAGTAATTTTTTATTGGTTAGTTTAGACTTTTAGCCTGATATGAGCTGCAATAAAAATGGTTACCAAAAGGTAGAGTAAACTTATATATTCTTATTTTACCTTTTATCCTGTACAACTTGGATAATAAGAATTTGTCAATACTTTCAACACGGTAAAAGTGATTATTACCACTTCAAGTAACAGATAACAGAACCACATGTAAAAACTATCTCATGCGCCAAGTTGTATTACAACTGATTACCTTATTCTGATTATTCAATATCACATAATCACTTTCAAATTATTAATATTAAAAAATAAATATTTAGCAGAATTGATAAATGCTGAACATCTTTTTTGACAAGAATCTAGGTCTTTCACAGTTTGACACCATTCCAACATTAAGCGCATAATAGGATTTTGTCACAGGAAGGCTGTGCCCAACCACACTGATGAAGCGAAAAGTGTACCGCTTTTAAGGGGTCATTTAAGCCCTAAATCGTATTTATTTGATCAAATATTGCCCTAAATCGTTCCTTTTGTCATTTTAGGTACTTTTGGGAAGAAATCTGGAAAAGGAAGCATTTTGGACGTTTTTGGAGCATAAAAGTGAAGAAAACGACAAAGTCTCAAAAATCGGCTAAAAGTTACCTTTGACGGCGTCAGATTTTACTCTGGACGGCGTCATGGCTTGGCAAGAAAAGGTGGATGTGAAATTTACTCATGATAAGCCAGTGAAAATTGCATGTAAATTCTGACGGCGTCACGCTTTAACCTGATCAAGGGCGTCACGGCTTAAATCAAAGAGGGACGGCGTCACGTTCAAGAGCTGACGGCGTCAAGCCTTGATAAGCCAGAACGGATTTTGGAGAGCTAAAGAGGGACGGCGTCAAGAAGGTCATCCGGGAACCCTAAAAGCGGCGAGGTGACGGCGTCACACTCCATAAGGTGACGCCGTCAGATCCAAAAGTCTATATATAGTTTTCTAATTTTTTGTCATAGAGAGAGAGGACTTAGTGTGGAATTTTTGGGAGAAAACCCTAAGACGATTTTAGCATCTTTTTCAAGGCTTTTTGCCTTGAGATCTTCCATGTTACATTGAAAGATAAGTTATCAATTAATCATTCAATATGTCTATGTGTTGTTTGATTCTATCTTGTTCTTGTCTTTTGTTTAACATGTTAGGCTAGATTTATCTTGTGTTTGCTTAGATCTAATGAAACCTAGCTATTGATTATTGGTTATTAGTGTGTTATTAGTTGTATTGGATGATTGTTTATCTATGTTAGGCTTAAGAAAACTGGCTAACTTCCTATTCGGTAACTTGCTTGAACGTCTTAAGAAACATGAACCAAATGCGTACTAAAGGTTTTTATGGTTGTATTTAATGCACAAGCGAATTCTAGTGATCCCATGTTAGGAGCTTCCTAGCCGGCTCGACATAGGAGTGAAGTAGGAGCTTGTAGAGTTGGGGAAGTACGTACGCCACCCCACGAATGGTATTAAGGAATACACCCGTCATCCACGCGACTAATACACACTAATCAACCGGTAAAAGATAGTTAGGGAGTAAGGAAATCTAAGTAAACACATTTCTCTACACTTAAGTTTTCACCAACATTTTATTTTCAGTTATTTATTTTATTTGCATTTGTAGTTATTTGGGTTAGTTGACTAGCAACTAATTCCGCCCACTCTTTCAAAGCCGAGATTTTACTTGCTTTCATAAAATTATAAAAACACAAAAAGAATCTTCCTCAACCCTTAGACCTATTAGAGTAGTTTTTCATACCTAACGAACACTATTCCCTGTGGAGAACGATCAATCCCCCGTACTTACCACTACACTATACTACATCGGTCAGGTACACTGCCTGGTGGGGTTGTAAGCCTCTTGAGATCCCTCGAGAGGTAAAACCTGTTGTAAGGTTGCAAAACCACGCATCAAGTTTTTGGCGCCGCTGCCGGGGAATAGTTATTGTTTAGGTTGAATTTTTACTTTATAGGTCTACTCACTAGATTCCCTTCTAGTGAGATTTTTATTTTATTTTTTTCTAGGTCTTCTTTAGTCTATCTTTTTTCTTCGTTTCTTTGTTCGTAACCATACCATCCGACATCATGGAAGATGGTAATATCCTTAATCCCAACAACTCACCACCACAACAACCACCACCTCCTAGAGCCCGTACTTTAGGAGAGTACTCCCGTCCTAGCCACCACGGCTATCGAAACACCATTGAGCTCACTTCAGGAGCCAATGTCACACCCTTGCGATCCGACACCATCCGGTTGGTGCAAAGCGGATGCGCATTCCATGGACTTCGTTCCGAAGATCCTAATCAACATCTCAAGGACTTTCTCAAAATCGTTGATTCTATAGACCTTGATGTTGCCACTCGAGAGACGACCCGATTGCGTCTCTTTCAATTCTCTCTGCGGGACCAAGCTAGTCAATGGCTAGAACGTCAACCCGCAGGATCCATCACCTCTTGGGATGATCTCACTACTCGTTTCCTTGCTCAGTTTTTCCCACCGGGAAGAACTACCAAGCTAAGGAATGATATCTTGATGTTCCAACAACGTCAAGGCGAAACTCTCTACGAGGCATGGACTCGATTCAAGGACTTACTCCAAAAAGTCCCTCACCATGGCATAGAACTTTGGCTCCAAGTCCAAATCTTCTATGACCATATCAATCTCTACACAAGGCAAACCATTGACCAATCGGCCGGTGGTAAGCTACGTGATCTAAGTGCGGAACAATCATGGGCTCTCCTAGAGGATCTTGCTCTTTATGACAACGAAAGTTGGAGTGATCCCCGTGATTTGAATAAAACGGTCAAGGCAATATCTTTGCCTTTGAACAATTCAAGCACTTCCGACCGTAGGATCATAGAACTTGAAGACCAAGTCAAGTTTCTCATGAAATCCTACGAGGCTCCTAAACTTTCAAGCCAAGTGAACAAAATCACTTCTTCATGTGAATTATGTAGTGGTCCCCACGACACTCGTGATTGCATGGAACTCCCCGAACAAGCTTTTGTGGACTACGCATCCTCGCGTACCGACGGAGCGGGAGACAAGTGGTACACTTTCAAACCCGAGCCAAACCATTACGGTGATACATACAACCCTTCATGGAAAAATCACCCGAACCTTAGGTGGAAACAAAACCAAAACGCACAACAACCCAATTCTTCCAACCCACCTAATCGTTTCCAATCAAGCGGTTCCAACTCGAACCGTACTTTCAACAACAATCCTTCCGGCAATGGTAGTACCAATAACTTTGAAGGATTGATGTCTCAATTTATGGCATCTCAAGAAGCTCGTTTAGCCAAGTTTGAAGCCGATTTCAAACAAAAACAAAGCGAGATGACCAATAAGATTGACACCTTGTTGAAAGCCCTCAATGACCGAGAAATGGGAGCACTCCCTAGCAACACGGTCAAGAACCCGAAACTAAACGTCAACGCTATTTCATCGGTTTCGTCCCCTAGTTCTTGTCCACAATATTATTCGGTCAAATCCATGAGCACGTGTTTCAAACAAACCCAAGTCGTTCCAAATGACCAAGAAGTTATGACATCCAAATTGGTCAACAACATAGTTGAAACACCTCCCACTCAAAACCTTGACGAAGAATTCAAGGAGCTCCACCTTGAAAGTCCGGTTGTTGATGTGTTGGATGAGAAGAAGCTCAAGTTAGGCAAAAAAGGGACCGCCTTCGTTCAAAACAAACTACCTAAGAAGTTAGATGACCCGGGCTTATTCGTTCTACCTTGCAAGATCGGTAATTCGGAGGCTTATGACACATTAGCCGATCTTGGATCAAGCCTTAACCTACTTCCGTTACCTCTCTACACCTCTCTAAAACTAGGAAAACTTGAAGAAACCGAGGTGATAATAGGTTTAGCGGATGGGAGTGTTGCTTACCCGGTTGGAGTAGTTAAGGACGTGTTTGTGCACATTGGAAAACTAACCATTTTAGCCGATTTCCACGTCCTTGATATGGTTAGCGACCCTACATGCCCCTTGTTGATAGGTAGAGGATTTTTGGCGACCGCTAGTGCTATGATTGATTGTAAGGAATCCAAGATAGCGGTAGGAGAAGGAGATACTTGGTCAGTCTATGATGTGAAGAAACATGCTTATGATACTAGTGATGAACCGACACCCCATTGGTTAGAGTTGAATAGGAGACCATCTAGATATGGACCTTGGGTAGATAGAGGCTTCATAGGACCCCAACGCCCATTTTACCTAGAAGAGGACTTTGTGAACCGAACACATACGGTAGAACAACTCTTGGCTAGGGACACCGAATTGGATCCATTTGAAGACCCTCTAGTTTTTAGAAGGATGATTGAGTTCCTAGGAGTTTTGCCAATTAACCTAGGAATGAATAAGTGGACTTGTGAGGAAGATGATCATAAGTGGAGTTGGGACAAACCACCCAAAGATGGAGATGGGTCATGGCATATTAAGATGACATTGTATGACCCGGATGGAGAGAAGTTTGAAAAGAAATATCGTACCAAGCGGACCAATAGGAAACTTCAATCCAAGCTTAACCCTAAAGACGTCCTCGATGACGAGCTCACTTATATAGGGTAGAGTGACTTTGAGTCTAGCTACAAGACTCGTTAATAAAGAAAAGCGCTTCTTGGGAGGCAACCCAAGCTTTATTTTATTTATTTGCTTTGTGTGTTTATTTATTTGTTTGTTTGATTTTATTTGTTTCCGTATGTGTGTTTAATTTTTATTAGTATTGATTCATGTTAAAAACTAAAATTGTGAAAATGCTTTATTTTGTTTTTAACTTCGTCTTAACTACATATAAAGGTATTTTGCAAAAGATAAGTGTAAGGGAAATCTAAATTGGTTTATTAGAACACAAATTAACATGAATCGTAATAATAATAAATTAACATATATATTAGTATTTGTTTGAGTCAAATGCTTGTATCGAGTCATAATGATGTTTGGCAGGATTTCCAGGAAGTAAGGTAAAGGTTTTTCCAGAAATTTTCCGGAAACTTAAAATGAAAATTTTTGTCAGGTCATTTCTGACGGCGTCAGGGTTTATAACCTGACGGCGTCAGATTTAATTTTCAGAAATTTTTGAAAGTTTTGTTTTTAAAAAAAAGTTTTTATTAAAATCTCCAACTTATAATCTCCAGGAATCTGCAAAGTTATCATTCCACAAGCATTATATCCTTATATATAGATTTATCCCGCCGATGTTATGCAGGTTTTCGTGTTTGTTTTCTCAGGTTTAACAGGTTATTTTGGACAAGGAAATGTTTTGAATCAAGCTTTTGGCGATGCATTAGTCATGGAGCTTCAACATTACTTTGGAAGAAGATTTAACCGTGTTACTTCATTATCCACCGAGCGAATCAGGGGAGTATTTGATTTCATTCTTTTACTTTATGCTTTTACATCTTGTTATTTGAACATTGGGGACAATGTTCATCTTAAGTGTAAGGGGAGGGTAAAAGTACGATTAGAGAATGCTATTACGCTTGATTTTTGTTTGTTTAATAGTAGATGTGTAATAAAAACTGAGATAAATACCTGATAGGGTAATTTTAGTGCCAAATTTAAAATTTTTTACAACATATAGGAGTGAAACTTTGGTCTTAATGAGCGTCTCATGGATAGGAGTTATATGACTAGCACAAAAACCGTACCACTAAAAAATTTTCCACCCCCAAATATGTGAGGTTCGCCCCTAGAATTGGTAGGAAAAGCATTTATGCTATGATGTGTGTACCGGTAGCACTTAGATTCTAGAACTTGCGTTAGGACCATTCCAAGGCCACAAGTGAGACTACATTCGTGTAGTTAGATTTACTACATGATAAGAGGCATTAGGATTAACCCATTGTTTTACACCTGTGTTTTTGTTATAATTACTTTGGCTACATTGGTCAAGTAATTCTCCCACACCCTTTGCGTTGTACTCATTTTTAGTACACGATACCCCTAGTACACCCCTCAGAGCCTATCTTTTCGTTTCGACCTTTAAGCATTTTACTTAAAGGAAGAATTTGTTACACCCCACTAAAATGTACACCCAAATCGCCTTAGCCTACCTTGTATGCACTCATCTTTAGTGCATTATTGTGACAACATTTGTTTAAACCCAAGTTAATTATCTAATTGATTACATGGTTGCTAAGTCGAGTCATATCCTTGTACATATTGTTTTGGGACGATTAGGACTCATGGGTAAAGTACTAGTGTAATGGAGTAATGGGGAAGAACATCATTTATTACCCCCATATGTGCTAAATATTTTAAAAGTACTCCAAGTTTTTCAATTATCTTAATTCGAGTCATTAGAATAGTTATTTGTAAAGTTATGTAAAAGTTCAAGTGTAAGGGGGATGCAACGCCCCTATGATGTATTATTTTGGATGGTAGGGCAAAAGTGTATGGGAAAAAAAAAAAAAAAAAAAAAAAAATCAAGAAAAATACAAAAAAATGAGAAAATAGAAAAAAAAAACATACGGACTACCATCCCGTTTCATTTTATGTTTATTTTATGTTTTTGTTATTTTCTTTCATTAGCTTAAATCGAGTCGAGTCTTGGCTTAGCAACATTGTATAGTACATGTAATTAATCAAGATCTTTAACTCGCCACCAGTAAAACATCCTTTATCCAACAAAACCGTGTTTTCCTTTTCCCTACACCTAACGTTATAACCCATTCAAAAGCCCTCTTTGATAGTTTATCTTAGGTGCTTACGCCTAGTGGAGGAGGTTTTCGATCCTTTCCCAAGCCTATGGTAATCTATTTGCTATGACAGGTAGTGAGAGATATTATCCGTTTTCATTTATGAGATTTATTTTGATGACACTTGAGAGATGTGAGTATCTAAACACTACTTGTGAGGTGCTAGTTTATAATCTCCGTGCTTATTATGATTGAAGTGGAACGATTATTTGTTGTAATTACTTTTATGTTTGCATTAAATGACCCCTAACTTGTACTTTGATTAGAATAAAAGCGCATTTGCTTGAGGACAAGCAAATCTCAAGTGTAAGGGTATTTGATGAAGCGAAAAGTGTACCGCTTTTAAGGGGTCATTTAAGCCCTAAATCGTATTTATTTGATCAAATATTGCCCTAAATCGTTCCTTTTGTCATTTTAGGTACTTTTGGGAAGAAATCTGGAAAAGGAAGCATTTTGGACGTTTTTGGAGCATAAAAGTGAAGAAAACGACAAAGTCTCAAAAATCGGCTAAAAGTTACCTTTGACGGCGTCAGATTTTACTCTGGACGGCGTCATGGCTTGGCAAGAAAAGGTGGATGTGAAATTTACTCATGATAAGCCAGTGAAAATTGCATGTAAATTCTGACGGCGTCACGCTTTAACCTGATCAAGGGCGTCACGGCTTAATTCAAAGAGGGACGGCGTCACGTTCAAGGTCTGACGGCGTCAAGCCTTGATAAGCCAGAACGGATTTTGGAGAGCTAAAGAGGGACGGCGTCAAGAAGGTCATCCGGGAACCCTAAAAGCGGCGAGGTGACGGCGTCACACTCCATAACGTGACGCCGTCAGATCCAAAAGTCTATATATAGTTTTCTAATTTTTTGTCATAAGAGAGAGCTTAGTGTGGAATTTTTGGGAGAAAACCCTAAGACGATTTTAGCATCTTTTTCAAGGCTTTTTGCCTTGAGATCTTCCATGTTACATTGAAAGATAAGTTATCAATTAATCATTCAATATGTCTATGTGTTGTTTGATTCTATCTTGTTCTTGTCTTTTGTTTAACATGTTAGGCTAGATTTATCTTGTGTTTGCTTAGATCTAATGAAACCTAGCTATTGATTATTGGTTATTAGTGTGTTATTAGTTGTATTGGATGATTGTTTATCTATGTTAGGCTTAAGAAAACTGGCTAACTTCCTATTCGGTAACTTGCTTGAACGTCTTAAGAAACATGAACCAAATGCGTACTAAAGGTTTTTATGGTTGTATTTAATGCACAAGCGAATTCTAGTGATCCCATGTTAGGAGCTTCCTAGCCGGCTCGACATAGGAGTGAAGTAGGAGCTTGTAGAGTTGGGGAAGTACGTACGCCACCCCACGAATGGTATTAAGGAATACACCCGTCATCCACGCGACTAATACACACTAATCAACCGGTAAAAGATAGTTAGGGAGTAAGGAAATCTAAGTAAACACATTTCTCTACACTTAAGTTTTCACCAACATTTTATTTTCAGTTATTTATTTTATTTGCATTTGTAGTTATTTGGGTTAGTTGACTAGCAACTAATTCCGCCCACTCTTTCAAAGCCGAGATTTTACTTGCTTTCATAAAATTATAAAAACACAAAAAGAATCTTCCTCAACCCTTAGACCTATTAGAGTAGCCTTTCATACCTAACGAACACTATTCCCTGTGGAGAACGATCAATCCCCCGTACTTACCACTACACTATACTACATCGGTCAGGCACACTGCCTGGTGGGGTTGTAAGCCTCTTGAGATCCCTCGAGAGGTAAAACCTGTTGTAAGGTTGCAAAACCACGCATCACACACTAATATAAAGGCAATCATCACTTACTCATCCATCATCGCTAAAGCCTGTACTTATACCTTCTGCTACTCGTTCCCCACGACAAACGTGACATTCCACTTAACCAGATTCATTTCTTAGTTTATCAAAGATTATGTGATCACTATTCTGTTAGCAGAGCAAATTATTCCGTTCTAAAGCTTGATTCAGGTTATAGTATTCACTCATGATTCACTAAAAGTGAAATTCTAAAAGCTAATGAACGAGGTGTACGCTAATAGGTGAGTATAACATAAAAAACCAAGTTCAAACTCTATTATCTGTAAATGCATGCAGGAAGTTTTGAAGCATGACTTTGGGGATGCTTTGTAGGTGAGTATGACCAACACATTTTTTTGCAAGAGCATAGACTGTTTTCATTGTGGGTCACTAGTCTAATTTGTGTGACAGTCGATGAGTTTAAGGGTTTAATTGAATAAGTATGTGATACGCGAGATCAAGAGACCATTATTTGTTTTCAAATATATATAAAAATTAAGGTGCATCTGTGCAACAAACCAAGTGCTTGTTCGAGTTCAAGTTCCAATTCGGTTAAGGGTGTGTGAAGTGATTGTGAGTGTGTAGTTTGCAGCTAAAAAATCAGTCACACGGGGTAGGTGAACGAAATGACATATATTAAACAACATACTAAACATATATGTGACTTAAAAACGCAATAATGAGACAATACATGTCAAATACAATAAAATCGTTGCTTTCTTCAGATCTTCACTTTGTTTATATACAAGAATACGAAGGCAAAATTGGAATTCAATCTGCCTTCCATGTGATGCAATTAAAAGTACTATAGTAACAGTACTTACAAGAAGTATTCGGAACTTAGATTTGTCATCAATAGCTGTGCTATTCCGGCAATATGTAACTACATTTAGTTCAGCACGATATCTCTTATTTGAACTTTGAAATGTCTCCATCTGTTAAAAGATTACCAAATCAGATGAGCAAATATCACAAACTGGACATAGCAAGAAAGTGCGAGAGAACACTCATATGGAGTCTATCTTTGTGTCGGTTAACCAATGCTTCTATCTCTTCCATCAAAGCATCACTAGATAAAAAATGGCAACAAAAACGAACAATTTAATAAAGGGTTAATAGTTCTTTTTTCCTTTCAAATGGTTGAATTGAGCATGTGTCTAAGAAAAATAGCAATCGAAAGCAGCTATAACAACGTTCAAACAAATATCAGCGTTATGCTATACTCAAAGATCGCCATCTCTCCGGAAAGAGTTGACGATCTACGTGAAAGTAAACAAATACCAATGTCTCTAAAAAAACCAATACTAGATCAAAGTTTGAAATTTGTGGCACAATAGTATCTCCAAACTCGTGACTAAATATACTACGTACTATGGATAATCGGATAAGATCTATAGACAAATTACAATAACTTCATATATAAATAAGTAAATAACCAATTATGAAAACCCATTAAAGTCACTTAAAAATCACTCATTAACAGTTAGAAAACACATCAATTAAAAATAAATATACCTAGAACGATATAGATCGCGATTGATGGGTGTAACAGGATGCTGCTGCTGCTTATTGTGACAATGAATGATTGATAATAAAGATGCAAATAATAACAGAAGAATAATATAATGAAGATAATTAATCTTCACAAATTACCTTAGTAAAGATCCCAACACCACATTCAATACCAACTTTAGTCAAGAAAAGATCATCAGCAAGCAACCTTTCCTTAAAGCCACTAAACTAAAGCAGCCATCTAATCAATGCAGCCATCATACCTCCGCGTACATCGCTGTGGTGGAGGCTTACGGCGGCGGTGGAGGCTTACGGCGGCGGTGGAGGGTTCGGTGGTGATGGGGGTTCGATGGTGTGGAGGGAGTTATAATTGTATGAAATTGGTGATGGTAGTGTTAAATGTGTTGAATCTGTGTATACGTAAACAGTTAATAAGATGTAAAATGACCAAAAAACCACTTGTACAATATACAGTTGCCCAAAAATCAAAAGTTACCCAAAATACGCTACGGACACGTGGCATCCTGTGGTTGGTCGGACAAGTTGCCCTGGTATAAGGGGAGAATTTTGTGAAACCGGGTCGGATAGTCTTAGCACTTGGGCAACCGGGGCATTTTAATAATTATCCCTTTTTTTTAATAGAGTAAATTACACCGTTGGTCCTTGTGGTTTGCGTTGACTGGCGGATATTGTCCTTTGACTAAAAAAATTGCGCCAGTGGTCCTTAAGTCAGAAACGTTATGCACCGTTAGTCCCTCCATCCAAGTGGCCCCACAAACAGATACTAACAGACGTTAAGTGTGAATTTTAAAGGGTCAATTTGGTCATTTCAATACTTTATTATCATCTCTCTTACCACCAACAAAACCAACCCAGATCCAATTCATAAAAAGGGAAATACAATGGTTAAATCCAAACACACCAACCCAGAACATGAATCTACCATGATTGTAGTGTAAGTCAATCTCAGTTAAAGTGTTGGTGGAAAAAGTAAGAGTGAACTGGGAACACACAAACAGAGATGGTGTTTGACTATAAAGGTCAAACGGATAATCTTTCTAATATTCAATATTGATCATAGATTCTTCAAAGCTAGAATCAAACTATTCGCGCATATAGAAATAAGTCGACAAAGACTAAAAAGAAAAACTGTTTGAGTAAAGCTTGTAAGGAAAATACATTTCATTTTAAATTTGCAACCAAAACTAAGTTGGCACTCTCTGGTCTATCACTAGAAATGACCAAAAAAGGAAATTCATCTTGTAGAAGGAGAACAAGAATTGAAGCGACATTTCCATGTAGAAAAAATGGATTCTTGAAAAGGGTAATCACAAAGAAAAATTGTACAAAAGGTAGAAGATAACTCTGACCAACCATGTAAAATCAACTTCTTTTAAGGGGTCGTTGCATTCAGATGCATATCAATTAATTAACTTAGACCAAAGGACCTCTAACATGAAACGAGCACTACTTCATAGTTCATACAAATAGAGATGCCATTTGACTTTTGAGCTCAAATAGTCAAACAAATATTTGTTGATATTTTCTGATTCAAATTTACAGCTAAAGTATTGTTGCATTCATTGTCCCCAAATGGTATGAAGAGACTATGACCAAACCAAATACCAAATCCCTTTGTTGCCTTCATTTTAACATACATCATCAGTCAAACTTAAAATGAAAAACCAAAACAAGAACGATACTGATAATTAAAGAACCAGCCAAGACAATACCAAGTCCAAAACCAACATCAAATCCTATTCTAGACACAACCAATGACCCTTTCCATCACTCCCCAACTCTCATTCACTATCCTAAACTGATAAGAACAACATAATAAGAACGAATCTCAGATTTGCTTCAACTTTGTTTCCAATCTCTCAAATATTTTTTTTGAGTTGAACAATAATCATCATAGATCCTTTAGAAGCCAAGCTTCATGATTTAATATCCGAACAATTTGAAAAAGAACAACACGAATCCGTATCATTCTCTCTCTCGTTCATTTACAGAAATCACAAGGACGACAACAACATAATACAAACTTAAAGCAATACCTACCCGAGACCATTTTATAATGATCTTGAAGCCATTTCCTCTGAAGTTACGCCGCGTAAGACAAGCAAGAAATAGGTAGGGCTGTGAGTTAGTATTGTCTGATTCACAGGGTGGTTGAATGATTGATGGAAACTTAGATTGAGATGAGCTTTTGAATTATTGATTGAAACTTAGTATTGTCTGATTCACAGGGTGGTTGAATGAGCTTTTGATCGGTTTGTGATGTGCTCGATATGATGAGTTTTTGTGATGAAGAAGAGATGAGATTAGAGGTGCTGTGTAATCGATTATTATGATAGATGATGATGGAGATAGTTTTTGATTGTGATAAGATTGAGAGGAAAAGGTAGGTGAAGAAAAGGGGGCTGATGTAACATGAATTGACGAAAATACCCTTTTAAATCAAATAGATAACGAGTGTTAGTATCTGTTTGTGGGGCCACTTGGAATGAGGGACTAACGGTGCATAACGTTTCTGACTTAAGGACCATCGGTGCAATTTTTTTGGTCAAAGGACCATATCCGCCAGTCAACGCAAACCACAAGGACCAACGGTGTAATTTACTCTTATTAATATAATACAGTGGTGACACGTGTCACTTTATGAATAGCTTTTTACACTTTTTAAATTTAACTATTTTGCATAGATCACCGGCCGCCTAACCATGCCTCAAATTTCAAGGATTAACCTCGGCCCAATGGTTACTCTTTAAACTACCAAAACTGCTCCTTGATTTTTTTTTATTTTTTTTTATTTATTTATTTATTTTTTCACAATTTTGTAATTTTGTAATTACGGTAAATATATATAACAAATTATTTGAAAATCTAATAAACAAATCATAGTCATTCAATTTTTGATTTAAAAAAAAAAAAAAAAAAAAAAAAAAAATTTTTTATTAAAAAAAAAAAACCTATTTTTAATCTTTTTCTTAAAATTAAAATATTTTGCAAACGGTAAATCGTTAAGCGACAAAAATAAACCATCGCGACAATAATTTTTTTCTTTCAGTAGACGGGCATTTCGATATACTTTCGACGAACTTTTTTTTCACGTTTTTTGCCTGAAATAAAGGGACGTGTGATTCACAAATTACATGCAATTTTCTTAACTCACATGTGATTTTTAAAATAACAAATCAACTACGATTTTACAAATCATATGTGATTTTTCAGGGCCTAAATTTCAACACTTACAAAAAAAACTCGAAAAAAAAATTGTCGAAAGTATATTGAAGTACCCATTTATAGAAAGATAATTTAATTCTCGTTGCGATTGTATGATTCGTTTCGCATAACGATTTAACGGTTTGTGAGATATTTAATTTTTAAAAATAAAGATGAAAATGATTTTTTTTAGTTTGATAAAAAAAATTAATGGCAAGTATTTGTTTATTGGATTTTTAAATAATTTTTTTTATCTATATTGAACTTTTCTACATATTCTTAAGAGTAAATTACACTGTTCGCCCCTGTGGTTATATCAAAGTCACTAGTTTCATCCCTCGACTTTATTTTTTGCATGAACCGTCCTTATCTTGAAAATTTGTAACACCAACGGTCCTTATCGATATCGATAAGCACCGTTGGTGTTAAAAGTTTTCAAAATAAGGACGGCTCATGCAAATAATAAAGTCGAGGGACGAAACTAGTGATTTTGATATAACAACAGGGACGAACGATGTAATTTACTCTGTTCTTTATTATTCTTGTCTTGAAGTAAAGTCTGAGTTGATATAACAACGATTTGTTGTGGTGGAGCGTAAAAACATCCTTAATTATTCTACGTCGAGATAGTCTTCGATTCCCGTTTAGGTTGGGTCGAATTTTAGAAGTAATCTTGTGGACTAAAGATGGAATGTGTCAACATTAAGTTATTGTGATCCACTCAGGGACGGAACCAAGGGCCTCCCGCGGGTTCTCAGGAAACATAATAGATTTTTTTTTGATATAGTATTAATTTTTGAAAAATACATCGATTTTTTTAAATGCATCTTCAATGCACCCGGTCCATCAAAATGTAGTTTTATTATTATTTAGTTAATATACTTACAAATAAAAAATAAACATAAAATGCACACAATCATATTTGGTCCTCATTCCGTCCCTGATCATGAGCTTAACTCACCATACAAGCACCTCAAAACACAATGTTTACGAGTATGGCTTTGCTAACTATATGCAAAATATTGTCATGCATATAAAATAATTCGTATTTGTGAGATAGAGTATTGTTGGTTGTATTTATAACACTCAGATTTTCTTTCGCGTTGTAAATGACAAGATATTTCCGTCCCTACTTAGTGTGCGTTGCGGGCTTGAACTCTAAAATGCGTATAGTTGGCGTCTTTATTTCGTGTTTTCCTAAATGCAATTTCATTCACCAAACACGAATATACAGCATGGCCTCAAGTTTGAGTCAAACAGGTTTCTTATTAAGAAATCTTCGACACTTATCTTTTGGATATAAAAAGGTGGGCTAGGTGGGTTGAGTTGGGCCAATACCTATTAAACGCACGGCTTAATGTGTATGGGTTAGGCTTGAACAACGAGCATAGACTTGTATACATACTTTCGGCAACCCTTGGTTGTTGCTATCTTAGGAGTTGCATGTTAGAGATGGTTATGTTTGATGTTGTGAGGAGATACTCTCAAGATTGC
Organism: Artemisia tridentata subsp. tridentata; assembly: GCA_021014915.2. Taxonomy (NCBI): domain Eukaryota; kingdom Viridiplantae; phylum Streptophyta; class Magnoliopsida; order Asterales; family Asteraceae; genus Artemisia; species Artemisia tridentata. The sequence goes on from CP139506.1 coordinate 301,232,661, forward strand.
TTGTGAAAGATTTTCTTCGATGCAAAAGCGTTTGTGGAAGGCTTAATATATTGTGACTATCATCAATAAAGTGTTATGAGTCTTAAGTTCAATTCTTACTAGATACAAACAACCCTTAAGTGATCAACTTAATCTCTTAAAAAAAGGAGAGTTTTAAATGATTTTAATCCGCGTGACAATGGTTTTAAAACATGTAAATTGGTCGGCCAAGGAGTCCGAGGCTATAGTTACCCTAGAAAAATCAATATTGTGATTGATAAGTTAGATCATGTGGAGTTGAAGTATCAATGTATAGTCACAGTATGTCGAGTTTAATACTTGTTTTTTTCTCTTCAAATGCATACTAACACTATAAAAGATCATAAATTTTCTGACATTTTTTTAGAACACTATAAAATATCATAAATATTTTAGATAAGTAGTGCGAAAGTCATTGCAATTATTTTATATATAATCTTAGACTATCCATTTAGGAGGTAATTGCAGATATAAAATGTTAGACTTTATTTGAAGAAATTATGTAAAGTTTTTATAAAAGCATCGGGTGTCATGGCTCAAGCCATGACTCCTTTTAGGTTACATCATGTTACTACCGCAAAACACCCATCTTCACTCATACACCAAAAAACATCCTCCTTCATGGCTCAAGCCAAAACACCATTTTTATGACCACCATTATTTTCTATTATATTTTTCAATCCAGCTAATTTTTCATTCATTAAAATAAAAATGCAAATTAAATAAAAAATAACCATAGTAAAAAGAATACGAAAAAAAAAAGAAAAAAAAAAAGAAAAAAAGAAAGATTACAAGGTTGTACTTCAATAAAAATATATTAAATGCTTTTAATATTCATCGCCTTGCTTTCCTGTACCTACAAAAGAAAAAACCAATACGTCTCACTCACACGCACTATATATAATCAGCCAAAACCCCTTTTAACTTAAAAAAAAACAATAAAAACACAAAAAACCCACAAACCATCATCTCTTGACTCAAGCCAAGGAATTGGCGTCGGTGTCTGTGGGTCTCGGTATGGTGGTGACGCTATAGCTCCGGGCTACGTCGGATGGTGCGATGCATATGTGACGATACCCATAGCTCTAAGTATCTCCCTTTTCGCCTCTCTCTTTAACGGGTTCTTCTTTTTCTCCCTTTTTGCTTCTCGCTTCTTTTTCCTTTCACTTGGAAGATGTGACATAATTTTAGTGATAACAAAGTGAAATTTACTAATAAAATTTGAAGAAAAGGAAAAATGATTTTAGCATATAGATATGTAAGGGTGGTATCTTACTTCCGTTTCTTCTTCCGATATCCTCTCGTTGTCAGGCAGCCCAAACAAACGCATATTTTTTTCACTTTTAGCATACATAATAGGAACAGCAGGAGCCAAAAAAAGAAAGTAAGAGGTTATAAAAAGTAATAGCCTAAAAAAATAGGAAAACAATAAGCAGGAGACACTTATCATACAAATATCATCTTGGACAACTCTAAACTACACAATCCAAAGCGCTTATCGAAGGGTCATGATCACACCTATTTGTTAGAGGATAAGGATTACTAAAAGTTTGAACACATAAAACTTACTGTAATATAAAAAATATACCTTTCCATCAAAAAACCAGTAGGTAAGATGCAGTTGGCACTAGTACAGATTTGACCTACGGTCACACATGTGGTATTTTGAACGGTCATACAATAACTTATTTGTGTGACTAAATGTACCAGAATAAAATAAACAGCCACACTTGATCCGACTTGTGTGACCATTTCGGAATTACATCTGAGGCTACAGCCACACATTTGAATATTTTCGTGACTATACGTATCTGGTAAATTTTTTTTTGATTATTTAGTCACTTATAATTTGGGACGTGTGACGGATACAAATAAGGTTGAAACATTAGTCACACTATCTATATACATATGTGACAAATATATGTCACGCAATTGAAAAGTGTGACCAAAATCCATATTGGTCACACGAAGTAATTGTGTATGTGGCTAAATCATATACTCAAGTTTGTCACACATTATTTAAACGTGACTGCTATTTTTTGTTGAAAATTTAGCCACATATGAATTTGAAATGTGTGACAAATGAAAAGTAAGTTTGAAGCATTAGTCACGATATGCATTTAAAAGTGACAAATATATGTCACACACTTGAACAGTGTGACCAAATGTCATATATGGTCACACTAAACCATAGGCATACATGATTAAGTGTGACCAAAATTAGATACAAATGGTCACGTAAGTTAATATGTGTGTCTAAAGTTAAGTGTGTGTTTGCCTGCCAATTCCTAATGTGTATGGTCACATTTAATTGTAGCACAATCATGTGACTATAGGCTATACAATAGTCACACCATACCACAAATGTGCATCTAAATTATGTTTATGGCCACATTATAAGGGTATTATATGTGACCAATAAATTCAAAATAGTCACACTGTGAAATATTCATGTGACTATTATGTATAGCAAAATGTGAACTCAGTTATCATTAACCTTGATATTAGTCACATTGAGTGTTTGTGTGACTAAATTCAAGATGTTACATATTGTCACATGAAGTATTTATTTAGGTGTATAAATCATAGAGTCATATTTTGTCACACATTATTTAAGTGTAATCATAATTCAATACATATGGTCATACATTTCTGATAACTTATGCAATAGTCAAAATTTCAAAATCTCAATGTTTTGGCTCCATTGTAAGCATTTATGTAAGCGTATTTTGTCACACTATACATTCTAGCAGTAATAACTATACATTCTAGCAGTAATAACTATACATGTTTATCTCATAAGCAGTAATAACTATACATGTTTAAGTCAAACTATACATTCTAGCAGTAATAACTATACATTCTAGCAGTCTTAACTCTAACTCTAGCAGTCTTAATTCTATTTCTTGTCCTTGGGTCCTAGATACTCTCCCATCTTCCTGTTAAGTAAGCTGAAGCTTGAGTATTTTCTTCCCACGCAACATCTGATGTAGAATGTCTTTGTGAAACTTTAAAGGGTAATCCTTTTCTACAAGCATGTAGATCACCAACTCATTTACAGTTAAAGCATGTACTCCACATCGTTGAAAATTTTTCCATTCTTTAACAGTATTGTGCTTTAGTCTTCTCCAACATTCATCCTCATGATTTGGTTCAAACATTACCTTCAAGTAATTCCAGACTTCTCTATCATAAGCTTGTTCTGGTGTCTTATTACCAAATCTTTGTTTGAGTAATTTCCATAGAGCTATCATATCTCGTCTATCAAAATTATGAACCATGTCAAGAAAGCTTACAAACCTTGTAGAAGAACCATCATGCCTCTTAATATCGTAATAAACTGTTTCCCCATGAGATCCAGACTTATAATCAACAATGGGTTGTTTGACACTTAAAGGTTGTGCATCCATGGCTTCTCCTACAGAGTCAACTGCAAGTTCAGTGTGAGCTTGCATTTGTTCTTTAGCAACAGCTTGCTCAGTTTGTTCTTGTTTTCTCTTTTTACTGCTTTCTCTTTCCAACTGTTCACCTGCTCTCTTTAAACTTGTTTTCTCTTCTTTCTTTTCTTCACTGCCCTTCACCACCTCAGCATTCAAGAAGCGATCATTGTTTCTCTTGGAAATTGCATATAATTCTTCAATTCTTTTATCATCCAACAATTTCAAATCCTTTAGTTTCCAACTGGCCACATTCTTCAAATACCTGCACATGAGATCTCTTCTTTGTTTTGGAGTGGGTGGCTTGTTCTTCTTAGCTGCATATCTTTGTGCTGCAAAAGACTTCTTTTTTGCATCAAAAAAATCTTTCAGCATCCTAGCTCTTTCATCTACTGAGTACTTATCTTGCTCTTGTTTATGTAGTTTCTTAGCAAGCTCACAATCAGCTTCAACCTGAGCCCTTTCCTCATCCCATGAAGCTATTAACTCTGCATCTTTCTCTTCTTGTATTCTCTTTCGTTCCAAAAACATCTGATGTTCTGTGTCATACTTTTGTGCATATTTCTTAGCAACTTCAGCATCAAGTTGCACTTTCTCTTCTTTTGATAATGGTTTCTCCACAGGCTCTTCAGTAAAAATCCCTTTACCTTTGCCTTGTACCTATGGAGTTGATTGTTTAGCTTTTGGAGAGGATGATGGCTCTTGTATCACAACACCTTTGGTTACTGGTTTTGATGTCTTCAGCTCAGCAAGTACACTAACAGCAGTTGCAAAAACCTCTAGTGTAGCAGTACTAGCTTTTGTACTACCATCTGTAACTGGCTCACTAGCAGGAATAACTGGACCACTATCAGCACTAATACCCTGATCAGTAGCACTATCAGCAGTTGTAACCTTGCCGAAACACCTATCCATCACCACTTCATTCCCTTGGTTATCAGCAACTACAAATTCCATTGGATCACTCTCTTCACCAATAATTTTACCCTTTTTAGCCTCCCCTAAAACTTTGCCTTCATTCCTTCCTGTTTGGGAGCATCCTTAGAAGCTTCAGAAGATTTAACCTTGTGTTTGGGAATTCTTGATCCTTTGACTCCTTCTAAATACCTAACCCTTCTCTTCAAAGCCTTTATCTCCCCACCTTGAGCTTTGATGACTCCATCTTGAGAATCAGCTGTTGTTTGCAGATCAACAATTTGTGCAGACAGCTTGGCACAAGTATCCTTCAATTCATTCAAAAGTTGCATACTATCCTCACCACTTCGGCTTGTGTTACCTAGCCCGAGAGGTGGATCACTGGAAAAGTTAAGTTCAGTCTCACCCCTAGGATGAACATCCGAACCCCCCTTATTTTCATGTGACTGGGTCCTTCACCTGAATCAGTTCCATGTGGACTGGACTCATTAGAAGTTGTCTTGGTTCGGGTCTTAATGATGTTACCACTGTCCTGTGCTGCTGCTAAGCTAGACATAGTAGTGGCAGCCCTTGTCAACATGTCACTCTCCCTCCCAGTGATAGCCTCATCTGCAACAGTTGGTATAGAACCACTAGCCTGAGGTAGCTCAGTGTTCTTGGTGTTAGTCCTACGTTTATAGGTCTTTTGTTGTTGTTTAGATGATGTAGCCAAAAGTGTGGGTGTTTGATGGGTACCAGCTGGGATTGCTGAACCTTCACCCATTTGGGTTTGGGCTAGTGCCACCATTGTTGGAAACAAAGGTGTCACTGTCCCTGAAAAATCTTTTCCAACCCTCCTCATATTAGCAAAAACCTTTTTGGTAAGGCAGGGAGTGGAATAAACATTTTTGTGACTTTTCTTATTTTTAAATTGGTTGTCCAAAAAGAGTTGCAAAAACCTTGGATATAGACAATATTTAGACGAAGAACTATCCAAGTTCTTAACCATACTATCAAAAATTAATTTTGAAAAATTAAATCTTTGAGTATTTTCAGCCAAACAAATTATAGCAGAAGCTAAATTACTGCTAAATTCATTCCACGCAGTGGTCTTTGGACTTAGACACACTAACGGATACCCAGCAGTACAAAGTTTTCACTACCAGTACAATTTTTTGCCTAACTGTACAATAATAATAACTGCATTCAAATATCATAAACTTGTAATAATAACTGCATTCAAATATCATAAACTTGTATGAATTGAAAAAGTTAAGTCATATATTAAACCAAGCCAAAATAAGTTTACATTTACATAGGCAAAATATATAAACAAAAGATACATTAAGAAATATGTAAACTAGCTTCAATCCTTTTGTAAACACCAACTATTTGCTCTCTTGTTTCTTCTATTTTTTTGTTCCTCTCATCAACTTTCTTCTGATGCTCCTCAATGACCTCTAAATCTTTCTTGTTCCTTTCTTCCAGCATCTTTATACGCTTGTTGTAAAGTTCTATCAATTCGTTTTCAGTACCATACTGGCCTTCACTACATTTCTCCCAAATATGTTGGGATATGCCAAATTTTTTATATTTTTCAGGGATTGGAGGAGGAGAATCATCCCTTGGGCGTTTGTTTTTGTTTGAAGAAGGAGTTGAAGAGGATTCAGCCATTGAAATTTGAAATATAATATCTAATGAAAATATCAAAGGAGTTGTATATGAACGGTTTTCCATGTCGATAGGTATAAATAGGCTGGAGAGGTATACGAACGGTTCCCAATACTTTAGGCGGGAAGAGGGACCATCGTAATGCGCCAAAAGTAAACAGATGGATAATATTGGTCGGATTTGGTTTGTGTTTGGTTTGGATTGACTAGTGTAGTTGATTTGGAAGTGTGTTTGGTGTTGGATTGACTAATTGACTTTTTGATTAGGGTAATTGATATTTTCTATATTAATGATATTTTCTATATTAATGATATTAAATCTGATTAGGGTTTTACTCGACAAAATGAAACCGAGGGAATGTTTGGAATGATTCGGGATCAGGTTCATTATTATTGAATTTAGTCACACAAACACTCAATGTGCCTACAAGCGGGATAATTTAATTTCAAATTCAAATTTCACAGTGCCTATATATATACAACACCACCATAGTATTATTATCATAGTGCCTATATAATTTTCGTATCGTGTTTAAAATTCGTGTTAGTTGTTAAATAAAGTATTAATCAGAGTTTAGGGGTTCATTTTGAAAATAGTTGAGTTAAAGGTGAGTTAATTAAGGGTGATTTATGATTGCGGGTGTTTTTTTTTAGTTAAAGGTGAAACATTAAATAAAAAATTGTAACGTTTTCAAAAGTATCAAATAGAAATACATTAAAAATCAAATAGAAATAATAAATTAAACGTCAAATAGAAATTACATTAAAGTACGATACGGAAATTAAAACCAAACTACAAAAATCAAAATACGATAAGGAAATTAAAAAGAAACTACCAATGAAACTACGATACAAATTAATTGAAGGTATCATCTGAGTCTGGGTAACCATCTTCAGTCGAAGAGGAATCAGGTGAGAACCAACCCATTTCCTAGTTCTTCCTACGTTCTTCATCCTCCCTGGCTTGCCGCTCCAAACGAGCAGCTTCCTCTTCTCTTTCAAGTTGTTCCATTTCCAGGAAGACTTGCATATCTTGGTCCATTTGTCTGAGTTGTTCCTCTGTTAAACCAAACGGATTTGGGTCTTGGTCGACAACCGATGGATTGTGCACCGGTTCATTTTCCGGTGGATTGTTCACCGGTTCATTTTCCGGTTGGAAAACCGGAAAGATATGTTCAGGTGGACTATGGAATTCTTCATGTGGTGGACTTGGAAATTGTTGCGAAAAATCTTGGCGTGGTGGATTTGAAAATTGTTGCGAGAAATCTTTTTTGAAAGACATTTGCAGTTTGGGGAATGATAAATTTGGATCTTGAATATCTATAGCAGTCTGAATGTGTTTGTGTGTGAGATGTGTTTGAGAAGTATGGGTATTTATAGGCTAGAAATCCACACATTTTTTAAAATGAGTTTGAATTTGAAATGGATATAAATATATCCCGCCCAAGATTCTTTTATTTTCAATTTATAAATTGAATTGAATTGATAAATTTTAAATATATCCCGCCCTTTGTTTAATTTGAATTTGAAATTTTAAATTTTAAATATCCCGCTCGTTATTAATATGTTGTACTGTTACTTTACGTTTGAATTTGAATAATACTCGTACGGTTACTTTTACTTTCAATCTGATTTTTAAAATAGCCTCCAACGGCTAGTTTCCACTATCAAAGACACTTTCACAACACTTCGTTTTCTCACACAACTTCTTATAAAACTCTCTCGCAAGTATCACTAATTTTAACACAAACACTGTGGCTAACGAATTAACCAGCAGAGGTACAAAAGGCTATCCTCACCCGATTACGCAATGAACAAGAAAAAGAACTCAAATTGATTAACAATTTGCTAGGTGAGATAACTCGTATTATGCTATAGATGCATAATCGTGCTCCAGAGGTCGAAAGGTTGCGTGAGTTGCCTCAAGACCATCCGCTATCAGGGTCGGTCTAGAAACTCTATTAAGAAATGATGAAACAGGGTCGAAAGGTTGCGTGAGTTTTGTCCATATAATATTCAACTACGGATAACTGATACCCGCGGGGAAACCCGAAAAACCGATGGATAATATTAATCGGGTATCCGGTGGGATATGGGGCGGGTACGGGTATATTATAAATGGGTTCGGTTACGGGTACACTAAAACCCGCCCCGAACCCGAACCGTTGCCATCCCTATTTACCGGCTATAGCCGGATTTCACCGCCACGTCATCACCATTAGCCTTTTTTTTGTTTTACAAATCTTGCCACGTCAGCTATAGTTAAACCAAACCACAAATTCAATATTCAACCGGCAATTAATCCCTTTACCCGATCATTTATAAACACACACAATAATCAATAAACCCTAATCAACACACACATTCTTCTGGCAAACACAAGCACGCAAACAATGAATCCAAATAACAACAAAGGTATGTTTTTTAATGTTTTCACATATCAGGCTTTTGATTTATAAATGGTGATGTTAGTGGTTGTTACCGATCGATTCTATTGTAAAATATGGTTGTTTTGTATTTTATAATGGTTGTTATGCTATGTCTAATGTATGCTTTGTTTTTTTTTGTTTTCCATACTCTGATTTTCGTATACATAATGGTTGTTATGCTATGTCTAATTAAGTGTTTTGTGTCTGAATATTTTTTGTTGCCTGTTTGTGAGTACACTGAGAGGTCTAAATCAATGAGAGCATTGGAATGTGCCTAGTTTGTGATTGGCCAGTAATGAGAGTACCTAGCAGACTTGTTTGTGCTTGGCCACCAATGAGAGGTCCAAATGCAGCCTATTAGAGTACACTAAGATGTCCATTGAGACTACAAATACAGTCTTTTGAACTGTTTTTTTGAGTACCTTGAGAGGTCCAATGTTTGTGAGTACACTGAGAGGTCCAATTGAGACTTCAATTGCAGCCTAGTTGGCCACCAATGAGACTTGAAATGCAGCCTAGTTTGTGCAACATTGCTTCATTGTTTGGGATACCACAAAAGAGGACCAAAATATGAGAACAAAGTACAATGGATTCTTTTGCAATGGTAAACCATCAAAAGGTTTTTCTTTGATTGTGATATAGTTTAACATTTGAATCAATAAAACTGATCTAACAGTTTTTATTTGTAGATGTCATACAAATTTCTTCTGATTCAAGCAGTTCAGAATCAAATGACGTTGCTCTCAACATCCTTCCTGGCCTCCTTGCTTGGTATTATCCAGAGCAACATTCTGATGCAAGTACTGATTCTTGGGAAGTGGAACCTATCCAAGCCATTGAACCTCCAGAGGAACTCCCATCTCAAGCTCCTAACCTGGCTCTCCCTGTGCAAGTTCAAATACCAGTTGAAAAGGCACACAAAAAGAAATTTACTCAGGATATTGTCTTGGGAATGCCGTGTAATAAGAATCCTATAGGTTTTGGAGCACCTTCTAGCAGCCATGGGAAAGGCAAAACTAAGATGGTTTAGGGGTTTAGGATATACATTAACAGCTTTTGTGTTTTGTAATGGTATTTGGTTCAATTCTGACATTTAATTTGGATACTGATTTTCCTTTATGTATGTACTGTATTATGTTTTAAATATTCTCCTTTCTGTATTCCCCAGCAACTTTCTGGTTTTTGTTTTCAATATATTACTTACTTAATAAAAAGTCTTCAATGTTCAAAAAAAATAAAAAATTGTAGCAATTTGTGTTTTGTAAATGTAATTAGTAAGGGTACAATAACTGGTAATTATGTAAGTATTTTAGTTTGTTAAATGGGTAGCAGTTTGTACTGTTGATGTGATGGTTGCATAGTGTGGTACATTTACGAGTATTAAGATAATGATATATAACATTTGGAGCCAAAATTTTGATTTATTCAACTTTATGCTTTAATTAACATGTTCAAAGGCAAAATTTTCAAATAATTCAATTGTTAATTTCAAATTAAAACTTGGAGCCAAATTTTTGGATCGAAATTTTTTGAATCACCTAATTACAAGCAGTTACCAAGAATAACGATTCATATTCTTGGTATACCCTCTTTTCTCTACTTAAAAAAATGACTGCAAAGAAAACACAAAAATCAAATCTTCTATCACCATTACTCTCCAAGCTAAGCCATAATCATTTTCTTTTACCCTTTGTTGCTCAAGAGTCATGGATATTGAACCTATTGTTGATAATCAAACTTTGCTTATTCCAGATGATGTAGTAGTTGATGATAACGCCTTACAATATGAATCCGAACAGTATTCTGATGATGAAGATACAGATGCGACTGGAACCAGCCAAGCAGAGACGATACTAGCTAAGAGGGGCTCAACCAGGCTAATAAAGTTTCGCGCGAAGTATGACAAACCTGGTGGAATAAAGGTCAAGGTAACCTTCGATGCATTCGGTAGGGTATCAGGGGCAAACAGAGCAGTGTTTGTGAGTTTTTTAGGAGATGTGGTTCGTGAGCAGATAGGTGTGAAGATTCTTTCCTAGAAGAAGGTGAATAAAGAATCAAGAGATAAACTATGGGCTGAAATCACGGTACATATATCCTATTTTGTAACCCAGTACTACATAAGTTTATGTATGCAGTTACATTATGTGCAACTAATTAACAACATTGTGTTAATCTTTGCAGAAATTTTTTGATGTTGACGTGACATACAGAAAATTGATAATGATTCGTCTTGGTCAAATGCTAAGGAATTATAGAAGGAAGCTCAAATTCAACTACATTTTGCCCAACCTAAATACACCTTGCAAACTGATAGAAGTCCCGGACTTGTATAGTACAATTATGGCTTCAGAAGACTGGGTCAAGTTTGTAAACTACACGACCACCGAAGCATAAAAGGTTTTAATTAGTCATCTTTATTTAAGTGTATATGTCATTTTATAATTTTTAGTTTGCAGCATTACCGCATCTAAACGCCTTATGATTTTGTGTTTTTAAGAGAAATCTGATAAAGCTAAAATGGCGCGTTCCCAAAATATTTATCAGCATAAAATGGGACGAGGTGGATATGTTTATGTCAAAGAGAAAATGGTAAGATTACATAATGTTTGTTTTACAAATTGAGAGACGATCAGTATGAGAAATGAATCTGTTTACATTGCCCAATTTGCACATTTGCATTAATACCCTCATATTTTCGATTATCTTGGTTTAACTGTACATGTGTATGCATTTGATGTTTATTATATCCAAAATAAAGAGATTGAAGCGGATGAAGAACCCCCGAGTGATGTAATGTGGTTGAAAGGAAAGGTAAACAAAGACGGCGAATACCCAGATGATGATATTAAATCAAAGGGAGATCAACTTGTAAGTTTGACTGCTAATTCTATTATTATGCTTATATAGCAGCAGCATTAACTGTGTACTAGCAGTAATAACTTGTATACCAGCAGTAATAACTGCGTACTAACAGGAGTAACTGTGTACTAGCAGTAGTATATTTTTCATTGAAGTTCATGAGCAGCACTAACTCCAGCTGAGCAGCATTGACACAAATATGAGCAGCAGTTACTCTAACAGCATCAAGAAGACTTTTAATCCCAACATTTCCTATATTTTTTTGTGCAGAAAGAAGCTGATGACAAGATCAAGGAAGGAACCTTGAGTGTTGATGATGGCACTGATGCCATGACAGTTGTATTTGGTAAGGAAAAGGGCGGTTATGCCAGAGGAGTGGGAGGTGGAGTAACATACAAAAAGTATTTTGGCCTTCCTCGAAGAAAACAAGAAGCCGATGAAAAACTTGCGTTACTTCAAACTCAACTGGATAATGAGAGACGCGAGCGTGAAGAAAAAGATAAATTGGTCAAGAAATTGTCCACCGAGATGACCGAAAAAGATGTGCAGGTCAAGAAATTATCCGGTGAGGTGGAACAGACAAATAAAGTGCTTGCTCTACTGATGAAACAGTTGAATAAACAAGGGATGAATATAACTTTGCCATCTGATCCATCGCCAATAGCCTCAGTTGTAAGCATTTTTGTATGTTGTTAACAATTTCATTTTCTAATGCTAACACCACTGATGCTAATGATACCAGGCATTGAACATAAACTGATGAGTGAATGTATTTCTTAATTTATATTGCAGGTGACTCCAATGGCCATTGACAATATAGGGAGCAGCGCTAATGAGGTGGACGACACTCAGACAAGTGATGTTGTAAGTGCTAAAGATGCGGGAATTCAGGAGAAGTCCAATGGCCTTGAAACTTCTGAAAAGGTAACGGAAACAATGGTAAGTAATAAAACATCCCCCTTTGATTTTTGAATTTTACATACATGATCGACTAATGTACCGTGTTTTATATATACGTATAGGAACCAGCTGCTAAAACTATCAGGCCTAAGCATAAGCCTAAGTCACGACGAAACGGGTCTCCAGATTCCCAATCGCAACAAAATGTGTCGTCTCCAACACAAGCACTGCCAACAGTATGTATTTCAACATGTTACTTGTTACTCTTTTGTTTAAATAATGTAACGTGTTTTATATATACATATAGGAAGTTGCTAAAACTGTCGGACCCAATACAAAGCCTAAGAAGCGACAAAACGGGTCTCCGAATTCCCAATCGCAACAAAATGTGTCTCCAACACAACCATTGCCAACAGTATGTATTTCAACATGTTTCTTGTTAATCTTTTATTTAAATAATTTCTGATATATACATGCAAAAATTCTTTTTTTGTAGACATTTAAGTGCAAACTGTGGCACATAAAAAAAACAAATATCGTTGCTTTGTACCATATACCAGTCTCGTGTAAAGCAAATGCTGCATAACCGACCACTCCCAAATGATTGCTACAGAGTGTCAATTGATTCATCGTTAATTGTTGGGAATTAAATATTCTGAAGATTAGTATCGGGAATTAAAGGTTTACAAGATCAGTTCTGCTCAAGGAAATACACTAAGTATCATTCTACTGCTAGTGCATTTCATTCTACTGCTAGCGTTAAGATTCTGCTGCCGCAAATATTCTACTGCTGGTGCAAACAGATACTGCTGCTAGATGGATAAGTGTCGAGTATTCTACTGCTAGTTGGATAAGAATACGAAGATATTTTGTACTAAAGTCAAGTATATACGATAGATAATATCTTAGACAATATGTTCAGTCACCATGTGGTTTACACAGAGCAAATTGTAAACACAGATACATGTTGTATCTTAATGACTGACATACTTAAACAAGTAGTTCGACAAGACTTATCATAATTGTAATGATCTCCTTTGTTCGTATAAAAGGGAGATCATAGACTAGATATTCGGGTGTCTAATTCTATGTGCTTAATTCATATGCTTAGAATAACCATCAAGAACATAAGAACATAACTTATCATAGAAACCTTAAGATTCAAGGTTTTGTAACCCTAGTGTTAACATTGTGTGTTCATTATTTGTTACTCAAGCATTACTTTCCATTTCCATATCCAAATAACCTTCTAAGTGTGGCTAAGTAGATTCCGCATACTTAATCATATTCATTCAAAGTATCACATACACTCATACTAAAGGACTAACATCCTCAATAGTGTATCGAAGCATCCTCACATTAATTGATGCATGATGAACTCAAATAAGTACATTTTATTACTATCATTTATTCTATTAATTTGACTTGTTTTACTATATTATGTATGAGGATTGATACTTAATCATTTACTTTTGTATTTCTCAGTTGAAAACAAGCATTTGGTGAAACTTGGCGATTTTGGACTAATTATGGAGCAAAACATGCAAGAAGTTAAGAGTCTACTGAAATGCACAAGATCAAGACTATTCTGCTCCAGATGCGCCGCATCTCACTTATGACATGCGCCGCATCACTATCGATATTTCACCAGATACGATCCAAGATACAAGAGGACATGCGCCGCATCCAAAGATAAAGATACGCCGCATCTTCTGGCGGTGTACGAATATTCCTGAATATTATAATCTTGGACCCCACGCGAAGTTAAGTACATGCGCTGCATCTACTTACTAGATGCGCCGCATCTTACCCTCAGACAGAAACTATAAATACCCCAAAGACCAGACGAATTAAGAGTTCCGAAATTTTAACAGAAGACCGAAGACCATAAACCAAGGACGAATTCAGTCAAGGCAGCAGCACAAGACACACCCAAATCAAAGATACAAGAGCTGTAAGAAGGTGCTGCATGTGTTTAATTCATTAAGTAGTTTTGTTTTATTGTGTTAGTAAACTTTAATTCATCAAGATTGGTGGCTTGTGTAATGTGACAACGGAAAGGTTGCACTCCCTTAAAACTGCTTTCTCATTAATTAAAGTTTATATGTTGATGTCATTGGTGACTTTTATTAGTGCATTGATAACCTCTGTGGCTAGCTGAGCGTTGATCGGGTCGCCATGCCTCTGCCCTCGCCTGTTTATTAGATCGCCTATGCATTCTATGGTCTGTAGAAAAGTAGGAGAAAGATAAATAGGATAGTCATAAGTAATCATTAAGGGTTTACTCGCCGATAAGATTAGAACCAACGAGAAAGGACTTAATCTCGGTGCGTTGCATCGAACTATACACTTCATATAACACTAGCAATAAAACAAGTGACAAACTACTTATCATAAGGACAGCCCTCTTATTGTCTCGAGTATTTATCTGTGTACGTGTGTGCTACTTGCTGATTCGTGCCTATTGGTTTAGTTTATTATTTAATTGCAACCAAATCGTGCCAGTCTCTCAGGCTGAACCCCCTTGCGTTAGATTAGATTGTATAGCTAACTTAATATATTAAAATACTGATTAGAATAACTAGATAATACGTTCCACTCTTAGTGATCGACACTCTACTTACCATTATATTCATACTGACCGGGTACACTGCTCGTTAAGTGTGTGTGTTATTGATAAGTCGGCTAAATATAAATTTAAAACTTGAGTAGGCATTAAAACTGCTAAACCGCAACGACACGCGACACGCATCAAGTTTTTGGCGCCGCTGCCGGGGAGTGAATTGTTATTATCTGTTAATTTGATTAGTATTTTAATTGGGTTTTTAATTTTTATCTAACCGCTAATTTTGTTGTGTATTAGTTTAATTTGCATTCATTGTACTATTTTGCATATTTTCTGTTTTTGTGTGTTATTTGTTTGCTTTTGTTTGTGTTTATTTTCGTGTGTTTTTATTTGTTTTTGATTTTTCGTGTTTTTTTTGTTTTCTGCTATCGTTGTACTGAGCTAAATCGAACGATACGGCGCATCTGATTTATTAGATACGGCGTATTGCGTTCAATTTTTATAAAATACAACGCGTTTAATTAATTCGATACGACGCATCTTTTCCCCAAGATACGGCGTATCTGTTTTTGATAAAAAAAATTTTCTAAAACGTTAACGCCATACGACGCATCTGCTGCAGCAGATACGGCGTATCTATTATTTTAATTAAAAACAGTTTTCGAATTATTAAACAGATACGGCGTATCGATTTTTATCGATACGGCGCATCTTCTGAATCAAAAATCTTATATTTTGAAACGTAACGAAAATACGGCGCATTAACTTTTGTTAATACGACGCATTTAATTTTTAATAAATATCGATTTTTGATAATTAAAATTGATACGGCGCATTCTAATTTCTAAAGCGGCGTATCTACTTTCTTAATAAAGTCTGATTAAATTTTAACGATTATAAGATACGGCGTATCCAACTTTTTGGATACGGCGCATCGTCTGCAGATATCAGTAACTTTTATTTTCTTATCTCCGAACGGAAAATACTCTGACCCTTATACCTGGAAACTTTTACTTTGAAATCTACCTCTCTTTGATTTTCAGGAACAATGTTCGATATTTTCCCCAACTTGTTCGGAAGACCCCGAAGAAATCTTACCATGGAAGAGTTTGCACTACTAATCGCTCAAGCCAATGAAAAAGAACATCGTGAAGCAAGAAACTTTATTAATGAATTCAAAGGCAGTCATGAGCTTTAACTAAAGGAACAAAACAACATGATTTATGGATTGGCAATTGAAGTGCACCAATTGTCAACGGTGCTTAATAGGGTACTTTTGGTAAAGCAAGACTTGAAAGGGATTACAACTAGAGGCGGAAAGTCGACCTTTCAGATCGGAGAGACACCCGAGGATGACGGTACAAACAAGATTTCCCCTGAATCTTTATCACCTGAGCAAGAGCAACCAAAAGAGACTGATCCGGAACCTGTAATCAGAAAAGAACCTTCTGTTGAGCCTAAGCGATCAACACTACCTTTCCCACATAGGGTAAGGAAAGAGAAAGAAGATGCCTATCAAAAGAAATTCCTAGAGAATCTCAAGCAGCTGCAGCTAAGCATACCATTTATGGAAGCCCTGGTGCAAATGCCAAAATACGCTAAATATCTGAAGAGCTTGCTTACAAACAAGTCTAAACTTGAAGAAGCTTGCACCATAACAATGGGGAAACGAAGCTCAGCAGCATTGCTCAACAAACTTCCGTCTAAAGAAAAAGATCCAGGGAGTTTCACTATTCCTTGTCAAATTAAAAATTTACATATTGAAAATGCTTTAGCCGACCTAGGAGCTAGTATAAGTCTTATGCCCTCTTCTATGTATGATAAATTAGGTCTTGGTGAACCGAAACCTACTAGGATGTGCTTAGAACTAGCTGATAGGTCCGTACAATACCCATTAGGAATAGCTGAAAATATATTAATAAAAGTTGATAAATTTGAATTACCTATCGACTTTGTTATCCTCGATATGCCTGAAAATTCTAGAACTCCCATAATATTGGGACGACCATTTTTAGCCACTGCTAGGGCCATAATCGATGTTTTTAATAAAAAGATAACTCTTACCATAGGAAAAGATGAGGTTGAGTTTAACATGGAACAATCTATGAGTAAAGATAATTCCGATGACGATGAATGCTATAATATCGATGTTTCTGATGACACGATTAATCAATTTACTCAGAAATTGTTAAAAAGTAATTTACTTGATTCTTTTCTGCTTAAAAATCTTGAAAACACAATTGCTATAGAAGATCAAGTTGAAGAGAATTCTATTGGTGATGATTTAGCTACTGGCTCTGCTGTATTTAACGCCATGCGGCGCATCGAAAATATCGATGCGGCGCATCTATCTGATGACAGCAGCGATATAGTTAAAGAACAAGTTTATTCCGCTAGTGCTACTGAAATTGATAATGTTAAACCTGTGCTTAAGGATCTCCCTTCTACTTTGGAGTATGCCTATCTAAATGGGAACACTAATTCGCCCGTTATTATTGCATCTAACTTAACGCCAAAAGAAAAAGAATCACTTTTGCAGGTACTGTATAAACGAAGAGGAGCATTAGCGTGGAGTATGTCTGATATTAATGGAATTAGCCCGTCATTTTGTACGCATAAAATCCTTATGGAGGATGAATTCAAACCAACTATCCAACCTCAAAGGCGTTTGAATCCAAAAGTCCAAGATGTGGTGAAAAATGAAATTGTGAAATTACTTGACTCCGGACTTATCTACCCAATTTCCGACAGCTCGTGGGTCAGTCCTATCCACGTTGTACCAAAAAAAGGAGGAATGACAGTAGTACTCAATGACGATAATGAACTAATCCCTTCAAGAACTGTTACCGGATGGAGAGTTTGCATCGACTACCGCAAACTCAATGATGCTACGCGAAAAGATCACTTCCCTCTTCCATTTATTGATCAAATGTTAGAAAGACTATCAGGTCATGATTATTATTGTTTTTTAGATGGTTTTTCAGGTTTCTTTCAAATACCAATTGCCCCTGAGGATCAAGAGAAGACGACTTTCACCTGCCCTTATGGAACCTTCGCCTATAGGAGGATGTCGTTCGGACTATGCAACGCCCCTGCTACTTTCCAACGTTGTATGACGGCTATCTTCCATGATATGGTAGAAGACTTTATGGAGGTCTTCATGGACGACTTCTCGGTGTTCGGTAACTCATTTAGTGATTGTCTCTTTAAACTTGATAAAATGCTTGCTAGGTGTGAAGAAACTAACCTTGTTCTTAATTGGGAAAAATGTCACTTTATGGTTAGAGAGGGAATTGTGTTAGGACATAAGATTTCTGGGAAAGGTATAGAAGTCGATAAAGCTAAAATTGATGTAATTGCTAAACTACCTTACCCCACTAATGTAAAAGGTGTTAGAAGTTTTTTAGGGCATGCTGGATTTTATCGTAGGTTCATAAAGGATTTTTCAATGATATCTAGGCCTATGACCCAATTATTGCTAAAAGATGCGAAGTTTGATTTTTCTGAAAATTACAAAAAGGCATTTAATATACTTAAAGAAAAACTAACTTCCGCACCTATTATAATTTCGCCGGATTGGAATTTGCCTTTTGAACTAATGTGTGATGCTAGTGATTATGCTGTTGGAGCTGTACTTGGCCAAAAGATAGATAAGAAATTTAAGCCAATTTATTATGCTAGCAAAACATTGAATAATGCCCAAGAACACTACACCACCACAGAAAAAGAACTTTTAGCAGTAGTTTTTGCATTTGATAAATTTAGATCATATCTTATATTGTCAAAAACTATGGTTTACACTGACCATTCTGCTTTGAAGTATTTGTTCAATAAACAGGATGCCAAGCCAAGGCTTATCAGGTGGGTTTTATTGCTCCAAGGATTCGATATTGAAATTAAAGATAAAAAGGGTGCCGAGAATCTAGCTGCTGACCACTTATCTAGACTTGAAAACCCTGATATGGAGGTGCTTGACGAAAGGGAAATAGCTGATGACTTTCCTGATGAACACCTTATGATGGTAGGAATTAAGAGCAATAATAATGGACCATGGTATGCCGACTATATAAACTTTATTGTGGCAAATGAAATTCCAAAAGGGCTAACATCCGACGAGAAAAGAAGGTTTCTAACTCGCGCTAGCGAGTATATTTGGGATGAACCTTATGCCTTTAAATTATGTCCTGACAATATTTTACGAAGATGCGTAGATGGTGATGACATCCCAACAATATTGGCACATTGCCATTCAGGGCCAACGGGGGGACATCACGGTGCAGTAGTCACAAGAAGAAAGATCCTTGATGCAGGATTTTATTGGCCCACTATGTTGGATGATGTAAAAGATTATATAAAAGGATGTGATGCGTGTCAACGATCCGGGAATATAACATCAAGAAACGAAATGCCACAAAACTATATCCATGTGTGTGAAGTTTTCGACATATGGGGATTGGACTTCATGGGACCGTTTCCTGAATCTAGGGGTAATAAATATATTTTGGTTGCTGTTGATTACGTATCAAAATGGGTCGAAGCGCAAGCATTGCCAACAAACGACAGCAAGGTAGTACTCAAATTTTTGCAAAATTTGTTCTCTAGGTTTGGAATTCCTAAAGCATTGATTAGTGATAGGGGAACACACTTTTGTAATCATCATCTGGGAAGAGCCTTGCAAAAATATGGAGTATATCATAGGGTTTCCACCGCATACCATCCTCAATCCAATGGGCAAACTGAAGTAACCAATAGGGCTATTAAGCGAATTCTTGAAAAAACGACCGGATATAATCCGAAAGGGTGGTCTGACAAGTTAAATGATGCTTTATGGGCATTCCGTACAGCCTATAAGACACCAACGGGATGTACTCCGTTTCGTCTTGTATACGGAAAAGCATGCCACCTACCGGTCGAAATTGAACAAAGTGCATATTGGGCTTTGACTAATTGTAATATGGATATGGAAGCTGCAACGAAGAACCGTTTCATGGAACTTAATGAACTCTATGAACTAAGAGATGAGGCCTACAAAAATACTAAGATCTACAAAGAAAGAACTAAAAGATGGCATGACTCGAGGTTACGTGGGGATAAAACGTTTACTATTGGAGAGAAAGTGCTACTATTTAATTCTAGATTAAAGATGTATCCTGGTAAACTTAAATCACGATGGACAGGTCCGTTCGTTGTCAAGAAAGTGTATCCATATGGAACTATTGAAATATGCGATAAAAATGGTTATATATTCAAAGTAAACGGGCAACGTGTGAAGAAATACTTTGATAATAAAATTGAGGATAATGAGAACGAGGTGGTGGAGTTTGAACCTGACGTATTGGAATGAAGAGCTGAACGTGAGTCTAACTTGAAGACTCTGGAATAAAGACAAGTGCTTACCGGGAGACAACCCGGATTTATCTTTTAATTTTCTGTTTGTGTCGAGTCAGTCAGGCCGCAGAGGATACGGCGCATCTCAATTCTGAGATGCGACGCATCTCCTGCAGATGGTCATATCTTATTTTATTTTTCTGCATTTTTTATTTTCGAATTTAAAACTTTTTATCAGTTTATTTCAATGCGGCGCATCCCTGGTTAAGGATGCGGCGCATCTTTTATTCTGATCCGTATTTATTCCAGGCTCGATACGGCGTATCTTCTTCCATAAGATACGGCGCATCGACTGACCTGATGATTTTCATTTTTAATTTTTTATGTTTTATTTTTACCTAACTACTAATGTGTTATGCAAGTTGAACCTTTCTTATCTTAGGTGTGTTTTGAAGCCTTGGTGGTATTATAGATTCCTGCATTTCCTGTGGATACATCAAATATGAAGCTTAAACGTTCTAATCCACAAGAAAGATGATTTTTGCTCATATACAAATGGAGGATCATACCGAGCAAATCTCAGGGGAGTTTTTTTGTTCTAATTCTTTTATTTTCCAGTTTTTAACCTTTAATACAAACAACGAGGACGTTGTTTAACTTAAGTGGGGGGATTGGAGAATTAGAACACTTAACATTTACTTGTCCTAAACTTTTCAAAATATGCTTAAAATGTGCTTAATATATCAAAATTTAAAATTTTTAGCATGTTTTTGTTTAAAGTCTAAGTTGCATAGCTGCACACATGACGTTATTTTCAAAAATTGTGATTTTTCAAAATTCACAAATCTATGAGTGTGCCGGTGACTTGTAAACTTTAGAACTTGGCTTGTATACTATTCGAGACCACCATAATAAGTATTATTTTATATAATTGGAATGACTTGTCTAAATTGGTAAATTCTAGGATTACACCCAAAAAGCCTTATATGTTATGTGTTATTAGCTAACTACACTGGTTAGTTAACCCCCGTATAAACCTTTTTGTTACTCTCATTTTTAGAGTAAGATACCCCTAGAAAAACACTCAGAGCCATTCTTTTCTTTTCTTACACCTTTGTTAAAATGTTTCGTTACACCCTTACACCTTAGCCTACCCTGTAGATTAGAATCCGTGGTTGGTTAATTGCTTTAGGCAAAGTGTGTTTCCTTACATTACCTGTGTTCGCGTGCGTAATTCATTATCTATGGTTAGGTCGGGAAATTGCACAATGCAATTGGAGTGAAAGTAAATATTGTATGTTTTTGAGTTTATTTTTCGTGTGTTTACTACTTTCACTATTACCGTTATTTCTGAAGTTATGAAAAGTATGGAATAATTATCTAGAATTATCATTATAGTGATGTGGTGAAATTTTACACATCTATGTTTATGATATTAAAAAAAAAAAAAAAAAAAAAAAAAAAAAAAAAAAAAAATCGAAAAAATGAGAAAAGAAAAAGAAGAGTTGGATGTTTGATTAAACCAACGATGTAAAGTTATGTAAGTGGTCGATATCACCACTAATTGTTGTATTATATTTATGGATTGAAATGGGAGTTGGCAGTTATGGGAACGTCAACTATGGTTTATTCTTTGATTAAGATCTTGTTGAGTATAATTCGTATCTACCTAAAGCGTGTGTTTCAAGTGTTAAAGCGTGAGTTATTCAATGATATGAGTCTTATTCATGGGATGGTTGGGATAGTGATTAACCACACTTAGGATTTTAATTTATTTGTTTTGTTTATTTTTTATTTTTACACCAATTTGTATCCCAAATATTATCCATACCCTTTATTATTCTTTATCCAACCAAACCTTTGATTTATTGAGATCAGGGATTTGAGCAATCTTAAGTATCGTAGTCGTGGATTCGGCTATGTATTTATGATTTTGTCGCCCTTTTTGATATATTATTATTGGTGAAGTTTGGACCTATCTTTAGCCTATTCGAGTTAAGGATTTGAGCAATTGCAAGTATCGTGTTCGTGGATTCGATCATGTATTTGTGATTTTGTCACCTTTTCTGGAATTTGAGATCGATAGAGATTAAGAATAATTAACCCTTAAGCCTAAAAACCCTTTTTACCGCTTTAGACTTGTTATTCCTTTGCTTTAGTGGTGGAGATGTGTATACTTGCCAAGCTTATGATAGAATATTCGTCGCGACTGGACAGTTAAACGATTAGATTTGCTTTTATCGAAATATTTTATTCTACTTCTAATTCGTTAAGTGTTTAGTTGTGTGATTATGACAAAAGACGAATACATGCTTAAATATAAAAATAAATCCTAACATTTTTAGGATACATTTTCATAAGATTTAATTCTAAGGTTTACTTGGGGACAAGTAAAGCTCAAGTGGGGGGATATTTGATGAACTCAAATAAGTACATTTTATTACTATCATTTATCCTATTAATTTAACTTGTTTTACTATATTATGTATGAGGATTGATACTTAATCATTTACTTTTGTAATTCTCAGTTGAAAACAAGCATTTGGTGAAACTTGGCGATTTTGGACTAATTATGGAGCAAAACATGCAAGAAGTTAAGAGTCTACTGAAATGCACAAGATCAAGACTATTCTGCTCCAGATGCGCCGCATCTCACTTATGACATGCGCCGCATCACTATCGATATTTCACCAGATACGATCCAAGATACAAGAGGACATGCGCCGCATCAAAAGATAAAGATACGCCGCATCTTCTGGCGGTGTACGAATATTCCTGAATATTATAATCTTGGACCCCACGCGAAGTTAAGTACATGCGCCGCATCTACTTACTAGATGCGCCGCATCTTACCCTCAGACAGAAACTATAAATACCCCAAAGACCAGACGAATTAAGAGTTCCGAATTTTTAACAGAAGACCGAAGACCATAAACCAAGGACGAATTCAGTCAAGGCAGCAGCACAAGACACACCCAAATCAAAGATACAAGAGCTGTAAGAAGGTGCTGCATGTGTTTAATTCATTAAGTAGTTTTGTTTTATTGTGTTAGTAAACTTTAATTCATCAAGATTGGTGGCTTGTGTAATGTGACAACGGAAAGGTTGCACTCCCTTAAAACTGCTTTCTCATTAATTAAAGTTTATATGTTGATGTCATTGGTGACTTTTATTAGTGCATTGATAACCTCTGTGGCTAGCTGAGCGTTGATCGGGTCGCCATGCCTCTGCCCTCGCCTGTTTATTAGATCGCCTATGCATTCTATGGTCTGTAGAAAAGTAGGAGAAAGATAAATAGGATAGTCATAAGTAATCATTAAGGGTTTACTCGCCGATAAGATTAGAACCAACGAGAAAGGACTTAATCTCGGTGCGTTGCATCGAACTATACACTTCATATAACACTAGCAATAAAACAAGTGACAAACTACTTATCATAAGGACAGCCCTCTTATTGTCTCGAGTATTTATCTGTGTACGTGTGTGCTACTTGCTGATTCGTGCCTATTGGTTTAGTTTATTATTTAATTGCAACCAAATCGTGCCAGTCTCTCAGGCTGAACCCCCTTGCGTTAGATTAGATTGTATAGCTAACTTAATATATTAAAATACTGATTAGAATAACTAGATAATACGTTCCACTCTTAGTGATCGACACTCTACTTACCATTATATTCATACTGACCGGGTACACTGCTCGTTAAGTGTGTGTGTTATTGATAAGTCGGCTAAATATAAATTTAAAACTTGAGTAGGCATTAAAACTGCTAAACCGCAACGACACGCGACACGCATCAATGCAACATGCATACCGGACGTAGCAAATAATGGGTTAAAAACAGTTAAGGATGGCGTAGGTGGTTTCTTTGCATGGCCAAAGGATCAAGTTATTGTTGAAGAGGAGGTACATACATGTGTTTTTTCAACCTACATATATATAATTATTCATATGTAATTCAAAGTTTGATAGAAGCGTCTTTTATTTAGTACAGGTTACACCAACAAACCCTGTGACTAAATGTGTACCACCGGTACCATCGAAGAAACAATATACAACTGTTAACGACTTAAGGCAAAACGCTGCTAAGGCGGCGAAGGTTCAAAAGTCTTTAGATTATGTTACTTGAGAATTTGATTAATTAAGTACGACATTACAATTGTATATTCTGTTCAGTTATATACATTCGAGTTTAATTCAATTTGAAATTTCTTGTGGTTCTTAATAATGTTATATATATATATATATATATATATATATATATATATATATATATATATATATATATATATATATATATATATATATATATATATATATATATATATATATATATATACTCATTCCAGCAGCAGTAGCATAGTACTAGCAGTAGTAACTCTGCTTCAGCAGGACTAACTTAGTATTAGCAGTAGCAACTCTGCTCCAACAGTACTAACTTAGTAATACCAGTAGTAACCCTGTGGACTTAAAAATGCAGTCACATAATATGGCCATGCTTATCAACATTATTGGTCACTCTTTGTTTAATTCGATGTGTGACTAAATATTACAAAAGGCCACACAAACTAAAAATTCATGTGACCATTGGATGAACAATAGTCACGCAAAATACAAATTTCTTCACTTTAAACAGCATATGGTCACACATATTAACACTTTTGGCTACTTTATGCTTAATTGTATGTGACTAAATACCCAAAACAAACATGCTTTGTGTGACTAAATAGGACAAAAGGCCACACAAACTAAAAATTCATGTGACCATTGGATGATCAATAGTCACACAAAATACACATTTCTTCACTTTAAACAACATATGGTCACACTTATTAACACTTTTGGCCACTTTATGCTTAATTGTATGTGACTAAATACCCAAAACAAACATGCTTTGTGTGACTAAATATTACAAAAGGCCACACAAACTAAAAATTCATGTGACCATTGGATGATCAATAGTCACACAAAATACACATTTCTTCACTTTAAACAGCATATGGTCACACTTATTAACACTTTTGGCCACTTTCTGCTTAATTGTATGTGACTAAATACCCAAAACAAACATGCTTTTGTGTGACTAAATATTACAAAAGGCCACACAAACTAAAAATTCATGTGACCATTGGATGACCAATAGTCACACAAAATACACATTTCTTCACTTTAAACAGCATATGGTCACACTTATTAACACTTTTGGCCACTGTTTTTTAAATTGTATGTGACTAACTCGAAAAAAATAACACACGTTGTGTGACTAAATCATCACAAACGTCACATTTATTATATATTCATGTGGCCACAGGATGGGAAATAGTCACACATAATGATAAATCTAACAACACTTGTGCCTAATTGGTCACACATATTCGGGTTTTGGTTACTCTTTTTCAATGAAAACGGCCACAAACTAAACAATGTGACCATATGCTACCTACGGTGGCGCGATTTTTCGTCACACACACCCAAAAAAACGTGTGTGACTATATGCATATAGTCACGCATTTTTGGTGTGACGAAAGCCATTTTCTGTACCAGTGTGGCCTTCATTAATGACCAAGCAATACAACTGGTAATAGCAAGGTGAAACTCGCCACCAAGAAGCTTTTGCATCTTCTTAAGAACGATTTCCTGTAACAGCTGCCCTAAAACATTATTGACAAAGGGCTCATCACACAGACTATGTAATGGTGTGGGAAAACCATTATCTTCTAAACATGACCGAAAGGCTAGATTTAAGAAATAAAAACTAGCATAATTTGTTGTATAATATAGTTGGTTAAAAGAAGTTAAATTCAATGGATGAACATTTATTATTAAAGGTACAAGAAGTTAATGTGTCTCTGAATCTCTGAATATTTTATTCATAGTTTTTACATTTACGTTTAGCAATTTTCTGTAGAAAATAATGGTAATGTTTCAATTTATAATTAACTTTTTCATGTTCTTCTTCGGTTAGTTATATTGTGAGAGGAAGAAACTAACAGGTCTTTTGTTTCTATTAGTGGTAGTCCAAGTTTATCATTTTCTTATTTTCTTATTGGTTTAATAAGACTAAAATTAAAAGTTGATTTGAGTGAATCTAGCACGGTGTAGTGGTGTATGACATGTTATAAGTGCTATTTGGCACTTATGACATGTTATAAGTGAAAGGTTTTTAAGATCGGGATTTTAATCATTTTCTTTTTTGTAAGATCGTAATCGTAAGAATAGATCGGGATCATAAGATCCTACTAGAATATCATTTTTAAATGATTTGTATTATTATTCAAATCTATAAATTATTATATATTATAAACAAAAAATTATATGAATGTTTCATGAGAACATTGTTCTAAATTATGAATGTATAATGTTTAAGAAGAATCACATGTTGTTTTTTAAATTATATAAAAACATAAACCATAAATTTGTAGTTTTTTAGTTTGCGGTTCGAGAAAAGTAAGATCGGATCGGAGTAGATTTTAAGATCCTATGGTCAAGATCGGGATCCTATAAGATCTTAAGATTTTTAAGATCCTACATAGGATCCGGATCGTTTTTGCTTTGCAGAATCGTAAAATCGTAAGATCCTAAGATCATGAAATACAACTATGCTTATGACGCTTTTAGACCACTTCCAACAATAACTCAGTTTTAAATTTTAAAGCACTGTCACGTCAGCTTTAACACACTCACCCTTAACTCAGCTTTAACACACCCAACAATAACTCACCTTAACTCACCTTAACTTACCTTTATATCAAATATTTTCAAATTCAACCCCTAAATTTATAAATAATTCATTTAACAACTAATGTAAAAAAGTACAGACAATCACAAAGGCAACAAAGTAAAAACAAAAAACAAAACAATTCGTGTAACACACACACACCTCTTTTCATTTTCATTTAACACACACTCCAAAACCCAATCTCTTTCATTCACATCATCTTCCCCAACAAACAAAACCCAATCTCTTTCATTCACAAATCATGTGTGGCGGTGCAATAATATCCGATTTCGTAGCCCCAACAAACAAATCATCACGCCGATTAACAGCTGATGATCTCTTCCGTCAAAATGATTTCTTCAAACGGGTCCATTCCTTTGCTGCAATTTTGAAGCTGATGAGGAGGATTTTGAAGCTGATTTTGCAGGGTTTAAAGATGATGAGCGGGATATGATAATTTATTATTATTTTTTTTTTTTTTATTTTTTTTTTTATGAAGCACCTTAACTCGGCGTTAAGGGGTTAACGCACCACCCTTAACGCCTCCCATTCAATGGTTAACGTGCGTTAACTGTAGGGAAACGGTTACACTTTATTAATAAAATCTAATTTACAATAAATAAAATTAACAGTATATAACTAACAGAAAATTACATACAAACAGAATGTAAGCAAATAAACGATAATTAAATAAAACAATAAACTAATAAAAAGACTTACTAGATCACCAACGGAGATCAGCAACGAAGCACTACAAAGCCGAGGCACGTGTTTGACACGCTTCCCTTAAAACAGATTCGTCATCTGTTTCCCAGGGTACAACAGCCAAAACAGTAAGTTGTACTGTCGAACTTAACTAAACTGCCAGGAATTTCATCTTAAGAGATGCGTATTCCTTATGTTGGAAATCAATAATACTTATTGATTTGATGTGTGTAAACTTGTGAAATTAGGATCTCTATTTATACACAATAGACTCCCTCTAAGTTTACCCATCCCACCGATGTGGGATTGAAAATAAACTATTTTTCCTCTTTAGTCATGGTACCCAATGACTAACTTTGAGACCCGATATCTCATTCACATCAACTCTATTTTGGACACATAAAGGCTTATTGCGAAGCTCTCTTCGAGGAGAACGCAAACCTACAAACTATTACTTATATATATGACACATACATATAAATAATTGTGTCCAAAGTTGGTCAAAAGTCACTTTTGCCAACCAATTTTCCAACAATCCCCCACATGAATGGAGATCGGTCGTAATACAAAAATTACGATGAAATTCCAAACGCAAACCTACAAACTATTACTTATATATATGACACATACATATAAATAATTGTGTCCAAAGTTGGTCAAAAGTCACTTTTGCCAACCAATTTTCCAACAATCCCCCACATGAATGGAGATCGGTCGTAATACAAAAATTACGATGAAATTCCAATAGTTGAATCTTGCAAAGGATAGGTAGGTGTGACCCTTTGAACCTTCCCTTGTGAAATGCATTTAGCCTCCTAGCTGTCAGTAGACGCGATGTCTTTGAACTGAGCTGCTGTTTATGTAGACGACAATACACTTCACACAAGACTCTCCCTAACATTGTTAAGTCCTCATAGTCATGTTCATTATGGTCCTGAACATTCGCCTGGTTCTGCAAGAGCTCTTAGGATTTGCGCTCCCCACAATTCCCTTCGAAGCGACCCCACTTCTCTCTCACATAGGTGATTTCATCTTGAATCATTAAAAACATATGCTTGTGATTTCATCTTGAATCATTATGCTTTATGATTTCATCTTGAATCATAAAAGCCATATGTTTAACCTCTCAACAAGTCACATTTATTATAGGAATGGACTAGGAAGTTACAATGTTAAGTAACTCCCCCATATTGACGTGACTTCCCCCACATTTATATGATTAGGTTGTCCTATTGAACCCAGATCTTGGGATCTCCAGTCAACTGGGTTAGGTTTTCCTTCATATAAACTCATTCCTTTAAGGGCTTTAGTCCCATTCCTTTAGACGACTTACTAACTAACTCTCTGCTTAAGCCTTTCGCAAGCGGATCCGCGATGTTATCTATTGACTTTACATAGTCAATTGTGATAACTCTAGTTGAGAGTAGTTGTCGCACTAATCAATGTCTATGATGGATATGTCTCGACTTACCGTTTTACATTGTGATATGAGCTCTGTCAATTTCCAATTGACTATCACACTTATTACAGATGGTCGTTACCGGTTTACACCATCTTGGTATGTCCTCTACGAATAAACGTGGATATCCCGAAGATTCTAAAAATTTATCTCAAAAAATAAATTTAAATTCCATCATAGATTTCGCTATAAAAGTCTGTTTGAAATACTTTCAAGATTTCCAAGACATGGCTTCCTACGTAGAGTCCATACATCCGCTCTAGTGGATCTAGATTCTTTTATGTAATAATCCATATTTGCATTACTCTACCATTATATAGCAGTTGGATATCTTCTAAAATGCAATATCATAAGTATCATAGTACTCGTGTAATACTATTCAAGTGGTCATCACTTGAATTATTGGTATATTTACTAAACCTAGTCATAATTTATAGATCAGGTCTCACACAAGTTATAGACACACAAGACGCCCTATATTCTTTGAGTATTCAAAATAGGCAACACCTCTACCTCTATTTTAAATAGATTTCTAAAGACGTCATTGGAGTTCTAGCTAGGCCGGAATCCCCCACATTGAACCTCTCAAGAATATTGTCCTTATAGTGTTTTTAACTTCAAAACACATCCATCTGGTTTCATATGATCTTAGTTCCAAGAACCATATCAATAAACCAATGTAGTTCTTGTCAAATCTTGACTCCAACATTTCATTAGTGGATTTGTTCATCTTGATATCACTTCGAGTGATAAGTATACCATCTATGTATAAACATACGACTACATATATACCAGTGATTTATTTTTCCCACATACATCCATTAATTTTGAATGCATGTTCTGACATGACGTGGTAGAAAATTTGGATATCATTGTTTGGGAGCTTTTCCTAAGTCGTATAGTGACTTAACAAGCCTACAAACTTTGCTCTCTTGTCTAGGAGCCATGAAACCCTCAGGTTGGTTCATGTAGATTTCTTCTTCTAAATCCCTGTTTAGAAAGCCATTCTCACATACATTTTGGCAGACTTCCAAATTTCTTAAAGCAGCAATAGCAAGTACCATCCTAATAGAGGTTATTCGTGTAACTGACGAATATGTATCAAAGTAAGCTAGACCTTCTCGTTGTCTAAACCCTTTAATTATCAATCTTGCTTTATACTTCGGCAACGGCGCCAAAAACTTGATGCGCGTGATGTGTCGTTGCGGTTTAGCAGTTTAATGCCTACTCAAGTTTTAAATTTATATTTAGCCGACTTATCAATAACACACACACTTAACGAGCAGTGTACCCGGTCAGTATGAAGATAATGGTAAGTAGAGTGTCGATCACTAAGAGTGGAACGTATTATCTAGTTATTCTAATCAGTATTTTAATATCCTAACGCAAGGGGGTTTCAGCCTGAGAGACTGGCACAGTTTTGTTGTAATTAAATGATAAAATAAACAAATAGGCACGAATCAGCAAGTAGCACACACGTACACAGATAGATACTCGAGACAATAAGAGGGTTGTCCTTATGATTAAGTAGATTGTCACTTGTTTTATTGATAGCTTTATATGAAGTGTATGTAATTAACCCTTTCTCGTTGGTCCTATTCTCATCGGCGAGTAAACCCTTAATGATTACTTATGTCTAAAAGTTATTCCTAAGTGATCAATTTAGAAACAACCGTGGGAGCCACATCTTGTCCCGCAGTCGGATGCCCGCAAGCCACTAATAAACACAGAGGTTATCAATGCACTAATAAGTAGTAACCAAAGACATCAACATATAAACTTTAATTAATGAGAAAGCAGTTTTAAGGGAGTGCAATCTTTCCGTTGCCACATTACACAAGCCACCAATCTTGATGAATTAAAGTTTGCTAAAACAATAAAACAAAACTACTTAATGAATTAAATACATGCAGCACCTTCTTACAGCTCTTGTATCTTCGATTTGGGTGTGTCTTGTGCTGCCTCTTGACTGAATTCGTCCTCCTGTTCTGCTGTCCGAACTTCGGTTTTAGGGTTTCGAACTCTGTAATTCGTCTGGTCTACGGGGTATTTATAGTTTCTGTCTGAGGGAAGATGCGGCGCATCTACTTAAGTAGATGCGGCGCATGTACTTAACTTCGCGTGGGGTCCAAGATTATAATATTCAGGAATATTCGTACACCGCCAGAAGATGCGGCGTAACCCTTTATTAGATGCGGCGCATGTCCTCTTGTATCTTGGATCGTATCTGGTGATATCTTGATAGAGATGCGGCGCATTTCGAGAGTGAGATGCGGCGCATCTGGAGCAGAATTGACTTGATCTTGTCCATGTCAGTAGACTTCCTCTTTATGCATGTTTTGCTCCATTATTAGTCCATAATCGCTAAGTTTCACCAAATGCTTGTTTTTACCTGAGAATTACAAAAGTAAACAATTAAGTATCAATCCTCATACATAATATAGTAAAACAAGTCAAATTAATAG
Organism: Artemisia tridentata subsp. tridentata; assembly: GCA_021014915.2. Taxonomy (NCBI): domain Eukaryota; kingdom Viridiplantae; phylum Streptophyta; class Magnoliopsida; order Asterales; family Asteraceae; genus Artemisia; species Artemisia tridentata. The sequence goes on from CP139506.1 coordinate 301,264,107, forward strand.
GATAAATGATAGTAATAAAATGTACTTATTTGAGTTCATCAAATATCCCCCCACTTGAACTTTACTTGTCCCCAAGTAAACCTTAGAATTTCATTTATGAAAATGTATCCTAAAAGATGTTAGGATTTATTTTTATATTTAAGCATGTATTCGTTTATTTCATAATCACACAACTAAACACTTAACGAATTAGAAGTAAAATAAAATAAGTCGATAAAAGCAAATCTAATCGTTTAACTGTCCAGTCGCGACGAATATTCTATCATAAGCTTGGCAAGTATACACATCTCCACCACTAAAGCTAAGGAATAACAAGTCTAAAGCGGTAAAAAAGGGTTTTTAGGCTAAAGGGTTAATTATTCTTATTTACACTATCGATCTCAAATTCCAGAAAAGGCGACAAAATCACAAATACATGATCGAATCCACGAACACGATACTTGCAATTGCTCAAATCCTTAACTCGAATAGGCTAAAGATAGGTCCAAACTTCACCAATAATAATATATCAAAAAGGGCGACAAAATCATAAATACATAGCCGAATCCACGACCACGATACTTAAGATTGCTCAAATCCCTAATCTCAATAAATCAAAGGTTCGGTTGGATAAAGAACAATACAGGGTATGGATAATATTTGGGATATAAATTGGTGTAAAAATAAAAATAAACAAAACAAAACAAATAAATTAAAATCCTAAGTGTGGTTAATCACTATCCCAACCATCCCATGAATAAGACTCATATCATCGAATAACTCACGCTTTAACACTTGAAACACACGCTTTAGGTAGACACGAATTATACTCAACAAGATCTCAATCAAAGAATAAACCTTAATTGGCGTTCCCGTAACTGCCAATTCCCATTCAATCATAGATATAATACAACAAATAGTGGTGATATCGACCACTTACATAACTCTACATCGTTGGCTTAAAATAAACATCCAACTCTTTTTTCTTTCTTTTTCTTTTCTCATTTTTTCGATTTTTTTTTTTTTTTTTTTTTTTTTTTTTTAAACTTTAAAGGATGTGTAAAATTTCACCACATCACTACAACTTTCTTTCCGGATAATTTTTTTCATACTTTTCATACTTTCAGAAATAACGGTAATAGTGAAAGTAGTAAACACACGAAAAATAAACTCAAAAATATACAATATTTACTTTCACTTCAATTTGCATTGTGCAATTTCCCGACCTAACCATAGATAATGAATTACGCACGCGAACACAGGTAATGTAAGGAAACACACTCTGCCTATAGCAATTAACCAACCACGGATTCTAATCTACAGGGTAGGCTAAGGTGTAAGGGTGTAACGAAACATTTTAAACATAGGTGTAAGAAACGAAAGGAATGGCTCTGAGGGTTTTCTAGGGGTATCTTACTCTAAAAATGAGAGTAACAAAAGGGTTTATACGGGGGTTAACTAACCAGTGTAGTTAGTTAATAACACATAACATATAAAGGCTATTTGGGTGTAATCCTAGAATTTTACCAGGTTAGACAAGTCATTCCAATTATATAAATAATACTCATTATGGTGGTCTCGAATAGTATACAAGCCAAGTTCTAAAGTTTACAAGTCACCGGCACACTCATAGATTTGTGAATTTTGATAAATCACAATTTTTGAAAATAACGTCATGTGTGCAGTTATGTAACTTAGATCTTAAACAAAAACATGCTAAAAAAAAATTTTAAGTTTGATATATTAAGCACATTTTAAGCATAATTTTTGAAAAAGTAGGACAAGTAAGTGTTAAGTGTTCTAATTCTCCTATCCCCCCACTTAAGTTAAACAACGTCCTCGTTGTTTGTATAAAAGGTTAAAAACTGGAAAATAAAAGAATTAGAACAGGAAAAACTCCCCTGAGATTTGCTCGGTATGATCCTCCATTAGTATAAGAGCAAAAATCATCTTCCATGTGGATTAGAACGTTAAAACTTCATACTTGATGTATCCACAGGAAATTCAGGAAACTATAATACCACCAACACTTTAAAACACACCTAAGATAAGAAAGGTTCAAACTTGCATAATACATTAGTAGTTAGATAAAAATAAAACTTAAAAATTAAAAATTTAAAACTGAAAATCATCAGGTCAGTCGATGCGCCGTATCTTATTGAAGAAGATACGCCGTATCGAGCCTGGAATAAATACGGATCAGAATAAAGATGCGCCGCATCCTTAACCAGGGATGCGCCGCATTAAAATAAACTGATAAATAGTTTTAAAGTCGAAAAATAAAAATGCAGAAAAATAAAATAAGATATGACCATTGCAGAGGATGCGTCGCATCTCAGGACTGAGATGCGCCGTATCTTCGTGCGGCCTGGACTGACTCGACACAGAAAACAGAATAATAAAAGATAAATCCGGGTTGTCTCCCGGTAAGCACTTGTCTTTATTCCAGAGTCTTCAAGTTAGACTCACGTTCAGCTCATTAGTATCGATCATTGAAGGAGTCGGAAACATCACGCTCCTTCATCCCCAATTTAGTGATATTGAACATTCCTTGCTCGTCCTTAATTTCCACGCCGTTCTTCTTTAATATCTGTATAAACAAAGTCCTGTCCCTTTCGGGCAGAGATGACAAAATGATAGACGGGAAATTCTTATTATCATATAGGCACAGATAAGCAAGGTGGGGTGGTAGTTCAATAAACAGATCATTGTTCAAATTCGTTTTCTCAACTACTCTCCTACGTTTATTAATTACTACACAATCATACCACTCATCATCAGAATCACTAACAATATCTCGTCTAAGTTCCGTAGGTACATTAAGGTCAATGAATTCCTCAAAGTCTTCATGATTAGGATTAGTTGAGTTGTTTTGAATCAATGTTTCTCCCATAAGTCTAGCTTCAAGATCGAGGTCCATACGCTCTCTTAATCCTAGCACATAAACACCTCTAATTATGCTTTTAACCGGATCTTGGCACTTATAGACTAGTTTATTATTCCCTACCCTTAATGAAAATTTTCTCTTAAACACATCAATCTTAGCATGGGCAGTAGACAAGAAAGGTCTTCCGAGGATTAAAGGAATCTTAACATCCTCGGGCATGTCTAGTATAATAAAGTCTACGGGAAAAATAAACTGCTCAATCTTAACTAGCACATTATTAGCAATCCCTTCAGGTCGTTTTACTGTTTTATCAGCCAATTCAATAAGTAATTTAGTTGGTGCTAATTTTCCTAGTCCTAGGGTAGCGAATGTCTTAAGAGGCATAACACTAACACTAGCTCCTAAGTCAGCCAACACATTATTGAAAGATATATTATTAATAGAACAAGGTAGAGTAAAACTTCCTGGGTCTTTTTCTTTATGAGGCAAGGCATTTGAATCGGTTGCAGGGCTCTCTTCTTTCATTGTTGCCTTGATCTCCTCTTCAATTTTTGTCTTCTCTTTTAGTAGTCTCCTTAAGCTGATTGAAGAGTTAAAGAAAAATTCGGGTCTTGCACCATCATTACCATTCATCGACCTTCTAGGTATATTAGGAGTGACTTCTTCGGTGGTGCTTATGGCCTTGACATGATCCCTTGGGTTGGTTTCAGTTGAGCTCGGTAAACTTCCATATCCCCTTTCTTGAAGAACTTTGCTCATTTGGCCAATTTGTTGTTCCAATGCTTTGATCGAAGCTCCTTGATTTCTTGTAGTAGTGTCCGTTGAAGCTCGAATTTCCTTGATCATAGCAGTATTCTCTTCATGTCTTTTAGCAGCATCGGCCATAATTTGCTTTAAAGTATCATCTAAAGTCTGCCTCCTCTCTTGATAAGCGGGATTGAAGTTGTTCTTTTGATAGAATCCCGGACTAGCTTCCCTAAATCTTGCTGAAGGTCGGAATGGTTGTCCAAATTGGGTGTAATAAGCTTCTTCAAATGTCTCACTTTCATTCTTGTTCGGGCAATCTTTAGTGTAGTGAGGTCCTTCGCACTTTTCACATCCAACTTGGGCAGCATATGCTCTTTCATCTCGCTTCTTCATCTCTCTACTAATTTTATCCAATTGAGCTTGAATAGCGGCAATCCCGTCAAAATTAGTGCTGCTCTTAGATCTAGTAGAGGTCCCATCGTGCCATTTCTGAGAATGATCAGCAGCTTCTTGGATCGCTTTCCTAGCATTAGTTGCACTCATCTGAGGTACAGCTCCCTTAGCATCCAAAATCTGTCTTGTAGGCACGTCTAATCCCTGATAAAACAATATTATTTCCTGCATAGGGGTTAGATAGTGTTGAGGACATTTTATCAATAAATCTTTAAATCGTTCCCAAGCTTGATAAAGGGTTTCATCAGGCTCTTGCTTGAAACTATTGATAGCCTCCATCTTCTTAGCAGTCTTAGCAGGTGGACAATATCTCTTCAGGAATTTGCTCTTCAAACCTTCCCACGTAGTGATTGAACTAGCAGGTTCATTCCTTAGCCACTTGTTAGCAGCTCCTTTTAGTGAGATTGGGAAGATTCTTAGCATGAGTTGATCGGTATTGACACTTTCTGTAGTAAACAAATCTGCAATCTCCAGGACCTTTTCGACATGCTCATTAGCATCCTCTTGTTCCGTCCCACTGAAAGCATTCTCTCTGAGCTCTTTGAGAAATTGTCCCTTCAACTCAAATTTTGACTTGTCATCAAACTTTGGTCTAGCAACTCCTGAAGTGTAATCAGCACGGGTATTGTTCATGTATTCCTCCATAGTAGTGTTTTCGCCCATTGTTCCTGTTTCAACTTCCTCTTTTTCTTCAGAAAAGTAATCAAGCTCGAGTGAACTTGAAAGATCAAAGCTTCTTGTGTTGAAAAGCCTCTTAAGCGAATGCAGGGCTCGTTCAGGATCTTCAAAAGGTTGAATCAAGTTCCTCGTAGAACTCCTGGTCATGCACTTCCTGAAATCAATCACAAAAGCATCAGTAGGGTATGCTCGAGAAAGTAATGTATCAGATAATTAATAACGAAAACGGAATACGAAAAATTAAAGTTACTGATATCTGCAGACGATGCGCCGTATCCAGAAAGTTGGATACGCCGTATCTTATAATCGTTAAAATTAAATCAGACTTATTCAGAAAATAGATACGCCGCTTTGGAATTTACGAATGCGCCGTATCGAATTAATTAATCAAAAATCAATTTATCTAATTAAAATTAAATGCGTCGTATTAACGAAAGTTAATGCGCCGTATTTTCGTTACGTTTAAAAATAAAAGATTTTTGATTCAGTAAGATGCGCCGTATCGACAGAGATCGATACGCCGTATCTGTTTAATAATTCGCAAACTGTTTTTAATTAAAATAATAGATACGCCGTATCTTCAAAAGAAGATGCGTCGTATGGCGTTAATGTTTAGAAAATTTTTATCAAAAACAGATACGCCGTATCTGCAAAAGCAGATGCGTCGTATTACTTTATCGCTTAGAAAATTTTTTTTATTAAAAACAGATACGCCGTATCTTGGGGAAAAGATGCGTCGTATCGAATTAATTAAACGCGTTGTATATAAAAAAAATTGAACGCAATACGCCGTATCTGAGAGATCAGATGCGCCGTATCGTTCGATTTAGCACAGTACAACGAGAGCAGAACAGAAAATACGAAAAATAAAAAAAACAAATAAAACACACGAAACAAAAATAAAACACACAAAAATAGCAAACAAATAACACACAATACAACAAATATGCAAAATAGTACAATGATGCAATTAATCTAATAAAAAGAAAAACCTAATTAAAATACTAATCAAATTAACAGAAAATAACAATTCACTCCCCGGCAGCGGCGCCAAAAACTTGATGCGCGTGATGTGTCGTTGCGGTTTAGCAGTTTTAATGCCTACTCAAGTTTTAAATTTATATTTAGCCGACTTATCAATAACACACACACTTAACGAGCAGTGTACCCGGTCAGTATGAAGATAATGGTAAGTAGAGTGTCGATCACTAAGAGTGGAACGTATTATCTAGTTATTCTAATCAGTATTTTAATATCCTAACGCAAGGGGGTTTCAGCCTGAGAGACTGGCACAGTTTTGTTGTAATTAAATGATAAAATAAACAAATAGGCACGAATCAGCAAGTAGCACACACGTACACAGATAGATACTCGAGACAATAAGAGGGCTGTCCTTATGATTAAGCAGATTGTCACTTGTTTTATTGATAGCTTTATATGAAGTGTATGTAATTAACCCTTTCTCGTTGGTCCTATTCTCATCGGCGAGTAAACCCTTAATGATTACTTATGTCTAAAAGTTATTCCTAAGTGATCAATTTAGAAACAACCGTGGGAGCCACATCTTGTCCCGCAGTCGGATGCCCGCAAGCCACTAATAAACACAGAGGTTATCAATGCACTAATAAGTAGTAACCAAAGACATCAACATATAAACTTTAATTAATGAGAAAGCAGTTTTAAGGGAGTGCAATCTTTCCGTTGCCACATTACACAAGCCACCAATCTTGATGAATTAAAGTTTGCTAAAACAATAAAACAAAACTACTTAATGAATTAAATACATGCAGCACCTTCTTACAGCTCTTGTATCTTCGATTTGGGTGTGTCTTGTGCTGCCTCTTGACTGAATTCGTCCTCCTGTTCTGCTGTCCGAACTTCGGTTTTAGGGTTTCGAACTCTGTAATTCGTCTGGTCTACGGGGTATTTATAGTTTCTGTCTGAGGGAAGATGCGGCGCATCTACTTAAGTAGATGCGGCGCATGTACTTAACTTCGCGTGGGGTCCAAGATTATAATATTCAGGAATATTCGTACACCGCCAGAAGATGCGGCGTAACCCTTTATTAGATGCGGCGCATGTCCTCTTGTATCTTGGATCGTATCTGGTGATATCTTGATAGAGATGCGGCGCATTTCGAGAGTGAGATGCGGCGCATCTGGAGCAGAATTGACTTGATCTTGTCCATGTCAGTAGACTTCCTCTTTATGCATGTTTTGCTCCATTATTAGTCCATAATCGCTAAGTTTCACCAAATGCTTGTTTTTACCTGAGAATTACAAAAGTAAACAATTAAGTATCAATCCTCATACATAATATAGTAAAACAAGTCAAATTAATAGGATAAATGATAGTAATAAAATGTACTTATTTGAGTTCATCAACTTCTCAATGGTTTTATCGACAACCTTTTGTAGTTGTTAGGTATAAACCATTTGTAGCCTAGTGGTTTACCACCAGGAGGTAAATTCACGAGCTATAATGTATCATTTTTGTAAAATATAATCTATTTCACATTTGATGGCTTCTTTCCATTGAGCCCCTCTTGAGGAAGTTACCATTTCTTTGTAAGAAGTAGTAACATTTTCTACCATAAAAGAAACAAATCAGATCCAAACAATTTTTCGGTTCTTGCCTGTTTGCTTCTTCTAGGTTCAACCTATTCTTCTGGGTTGATCTTGTCTCACATCATGGAGATCATAATCAATCCCGTGTTGTCACTTATCATGAACAACATTATCATCTTAATGTCTCTCATCATGAAGGACATCATCATTTAGTTGCCTCTCATCATGGACAACTGTATCGTCTAGTTTAGATGAACATCCATTTTTCTCAGATAAATAAGGAAACACAGTTTCAAACAATGAAAGTTTTCCTTGATTCCATTATCGTATCTTTGTATATATTCAGATTTTCTGAATCATATACAAATAAATGATAAGCACTACTATAATGAGCATATCACAAAAATATGCAATCCACAGTTTTAGGTCCAATATTTTGAACCTTGGGTGTCGGGACAGATAGACACCCCCCACATTCGTAAGTACTTATAGGATGGTTATCATCTCATCCATAGTTCATAGAACTATCTTCTTTTCCTTACAAGGGATCTTATCTAAAAGATAAGTAGCCGATAGAATCGCTTTCCCCCACATGCCATGGTTTAAACCAAGACTTTAATAACATGGCATAACCATATCTTTTAAGGCACGATTCTTTTCATCCAACAATTCTGTTGAGGCGTATAAGGAGCAATAAATTTGTGTCTTATTCCAATGTTTATCACATACATTTGGAAATGGAGACACATATTCACCTCCGTTATCACTTCGAACCGCCTTGTTTTCGATAATAAGTTGATTCTCAACTTATTTGTATAGATCAATCTTGTCTATATCCTTACTCTCAAGTAAGTATAAATAGCAATATTTTGTACTACCATCAACAATTACGATGAAGTACCCGCTAATTACTACCTTAGTAGGTACCGATTCCAAATCACATAAAACCACGTGAATCAAGGGTTCAGTTAATTTTCGGTCAACCGAGTGAAAAGACAATCTTGTCAATTTGGCTTCAACACAAGTTTTACTTTTATAATCCGTGTTCGTTCATTTAATTAAACAACGTATTGAGTTAAAATTTACATGTCCGAGTTGGCCATGCTATACATTTAAAGAATCAAATAAGCTGAATTCATACTCATTTTATTAAAACAACCATTAAAAAAAATGAATTCAGCTTAAACATTTAATGAAGGGCATAACCCGTACCGACCAAAATTTTGTTCAATGTTAACTCAAGTTTATTTGATTAAATAAAAGAAAGCCAAATTTATTAAGTAACCATCCAGACACAAGATTCCTACGAATCTCTGGCACATACAACATGCTGGTTCACTTAAGCTCTTTTCCACATGTGAATTTCAACATCACATTTCTTTTTTCCTTGCTATTAGCAGTTGTAGAGTTGCCCATAAATTGCATCTCTCCATTTTCTGCTGCTTTGAAAGAGTTAACCAAACTCTTATCAACATACTCATGGCATGATGCCCAAGTGTTAATCCACCATGTCGGATCCCGCCTTGGCAACAATTTTCATGTCATTCAGGCCATTTAACCCATAGTTATGGTACATAAAATCTGAATGCTTTAAAGCATCTACCGTACACATAACTCGAGTATCGGTCTCTCCTTTCATCAAGTTCGGGAGCAGATCCTTTAGATGTCACTCGTGACATTCCAAACATTCTGTTAATACGAGATTCCGTTATTAGTCTAAAACTAAATTTGGAATAATTAACAACTTGATATATCACAAAGTGTTTCTTAACAAAATGATTACATCGAATTTTGTTTAAAACACTACTGTTTTGTAAGATCCATTATACAAAACCGCTTTTAAAGAAGTCTTTCTATTAAAACAATTAAACAATATGGCATATTACATAATGTTTTAAACAAAAACAAATTTGTAATATGATTTTGTCAATCTTCTTTAAGAATATTTTAATAGATCTGTAACACATGGTCTAATTCTACAATGAAACTCGACAAGGTTTCAAAATAGATTTACTCTTCCAAAGAAACTCAACAAGGTTTCTATAGATCTACTTTCATATGCATAAAGTTTCAAGAACTATATTTAGTTTATAATTAAACTCAACCTGGTTTAAATAAGCTAAACAAGTCAAAGAAACTTATCCACCAAAATATGATAACAGCTTATATATTATCAGATTTTGTTTCAAACAGACTCATCTTGGGTTCTAGTAATCTAATAAAATAGCAACTTGTATTTTATGAGATTTGTTTCAAAGAAACTCCACTTGGTTTCAATGAATCTGATTTCATCATGATTTGCAACCATGTTAGTAATCAGCGCACCAATTATATTCACAAGATTCACTAGGGTCACAAATTATGTTCTCATCAGTTAACTTGTGAATATTTAAACACAAAAACAGTTAAAAAAAACTGTTAAAACAATATGGTATCTAATAAACTCGACATGGTTTATGTAACTTGTACCAAACATGATTCAAAGAAACACAAAATTGGTTTCAATAAATCCAGATTTAAACAATAAAATACGTAATAAACAAACTAAAAGAAATCAGTTTGAAAAGAAACTCATCATGGTTTCAATATAAACTGATTCAATAAACTGTTTTAAAATCGTTTATAAATCTGTTAATTAAAATTCTGTTTAGTTATAAAACTGATTTTCAAAGAAACACAATCTTGGTTTCAGCAGAAAAACAGTTTGTATAAAATCTGTTAATTAAATTAATCCGATTTTAATAAAAGTGTTTTAATTCTGTTGCACAGAATCTGTTTTAAGATTGTAGGGAAACGGTTACACTTTATTAATAAAATCTAACTTACAATAAATAAAATTAACAGTATATAACTAACAGAAAATTAAATACAAACAAAATGTAAGCAAATAAACGATAATTAAATAAAACAATAAACTAATAAAAAGACTTACTAGATCACCAACGGAGATCAGCAACGAAGCACTACAAAGCCGAGGCACGTGTTTGACACGCTTCCCTTAAAACAGATTCGTCATCTGTTTCCCAGGGTACAACAGCCAAAACAGTAAGTTGTACTGTCGAACTTAACTAAACTGCCAGGAATTTCATCTTAAGAGATGCGTATTCCTTATGTTGGAAATCAATAATACTTATTGATTTGATGTGTGTAAACTTGTGAAATTAGGGTCTCTATTTATACACAATAGACTCCCTCTAAGTTTACCCATCCCACCGATGTGGGATTGAAAATAAACTATTTTTCCTCTTTAGTCATGGTACCGAATGACTAACTTTGAGACCCGATATCTCATTCACATCAACTCTATTTTGGACACATAAAGGCTTATTGCGAAGCTCTCTTCGAGGAGAACGCAATCCTACAAACTATTACTTATATATATGACACATACATATAAATAATTGTGTCCAAAGTTGGTCAAAAGTCACTTTTGCCAACCAATTTTCCAACATTAACGCACCCAAATTCTCCCCCTTTAACGCAGCTTTGCCCTACCGTTGGAAGTGGTCTTATAAGTTTTATATCGCACTACCCCTTTGTGTCATAGGTGTCATAGCTATTTCCATTACATTTTTTTAGTGGCTGAGTATTTTGTGTAACGAGTAGGACGACCCCGTCGCGTTGCGGCGGGAACGTTTGGTAAAGTGCGTTTTATAATTTAGTATGAGCCATTTTTTAAGACTTTCTGAAAAAGGACTCTTTTTGTAAAGAGGCGACGACTTTAGGGGTATTTTGATTAATTTTTTAAAATTTTCGAAATGGATTTTTTTAAAAAGGACTCCTTTTGCAAAGAGTCGCCAACTTCAGGGGTTTTTTTTGCCAATTTTCGAAACAGATTTTTTGAAAAAGTACTACTTTTGCAAAGAGTCGCGAACTTCAAGGGTATTTTTTTGCCAATTTTCGAAACTATAGTAAATGAAAGTGGGCCTGCACTGGGCTAATATAACAGGGCCACAAATTTAAGAATAACGGGCTAACTTTTTTAATAATTAAATAATCAATCGGGTCGCCGTGCTTTAATATATATAGTGGCCGAGTATTTTGTGTAATGTGTTATATGAATGTTATTGCACTCTTATCTTTCTTATGAAATACATAGCTTGAAGAGTACAAGAAATACACTGAGTATAAAACTATAAATGATCCGGTAATGTTAAAAAAATTTTCGATGCCAACAAAATGTTATAGAAAGAATCAATCAAAATTCATAATACATGCCAAAAAGAACACGAAAAATATCAAAATCTTAACCACTCACACTTCCTGCACAATCTCCAAAATCCATTGCGGAAATATAAACAAAACTTGAAAGAAAAAAAATATTTCATCCAAAGTTAACTCAATATTCAAGCAACCTGTTAAGTGGCAATTTAGCTGATAATGACTCTCTTCTTTGTCTTTTCATCTCTTCATAAAATCTTTCGATAAACCTCTCAGCCTTTTCGTCTACTAAATCATCTTCTTCTTCGCCATACAGTAACTCTGAATCATTTCCATGCACTTCAACAATAGCACTAGCTGATTCAAATGAGTATTTCTCATCAACCACCATTTCGCCATAATGCCGTCCACCAAAACACGAAAGAAACGACATGGAGTACACCGAGCATCCATTCATTTTACGAAGATGAAAACGAATGAGAGGAGTACTTGAAGGAGAGTATTGACATTCTTGAATATACCCATAGCTGTTGTAATGCTTCAAGGACTTAAACTTGCTAAATTTAGTTGATTTTTTGAGATAGATTAATCTCATTTTAGCTATGAGAATGTACATTTTGATGAGGTTTGAGACTTTTTGGAATGTGGGTGATCTTCTTTTACCCATTTTATGGGTTTAAAAGTGATGGAAAGATGACGGTTTTTGATGTTCTTGTACATTGTGGAGCTAGTGTTTGGTGTTTTTATAGTGAAGTTGTGAGAGTGTTTGGAAGGACCTATACTAAAACTTGTGGGAGCTAGGCTGTCAAAAAGGTACTTTTGCCTTTTTGAGGATTGTGGTCGAAAGTTGGGAAGGTGGTTAACTAGTGGAGATATAGCCGTTGGGAACTTGGGATTCTTGGTTGTCAAGTTTTAAATTTTAGCAAGTTTGGTTGTGTACCTTGGATACTATGGAAAAATGCATTTAAATGGATTGTTTATTTGGAAAATGAATAGTTTTACGTACTTTTTATTGTAGTTAGCTTGTTTAATACAGTATAAAGTAACCGATGTTAATCAAATCAACTAAGGTGCGTTTTGATAATGGTAATTTCAGTGGTAATTCTTTAATTTGTGGACCAAAATGATTCAATAACCACGCACTACCTGCGATTTATACCAAACGTGCAATGTAAACAGCATATTTGTTAATGTGAAGCCACTTCTTTGTTTCATATCTCATAAACAGACAAAACGAGCATACATAGTTTCATTATTATTTATTTATTTATTAATTATTATTATTATTTATTATTATTATTATTATTTTTTTTTTTTTTTAAAGTTTAGATTTATGATTTGGTTGAGTTTAGATTTGATTATATATGTGCTGTTGTAGTTTTTCATGGTGTGAAAAATTATGATATGAAGAAGATGATGAACATGGTTAAAGATTTGAAGAGTGAGAAGTGTTGAAGCTTACTATCTATTATAGTCAAGCTGGTCAGTAACTTGAGGGACTAGTTTTGTTATTTCCATAAGTCATTATAGCTGAAGTTGAAGTTTAGTGCTGTTTGACAAGTCTTGGAGACATGAAGGGCTAAAGTGAAACTAAGCCCTATATAAGCTCATATCCGAGCTAGGGTTTTATAACTCTCTCTCTATCAGTTTATGCGGCCATTGTATTCTCTCATTATTTGTCTTTGTTATTGATAAGATATCATCTTATGATATCTTGTGTGCTTAGTCTCTTAGTCTTATATTGATCAATCTGTTTTGATCAATAACTGTGAGTGATTGAGCATTTTGTAGTGAGGTTTGTAAGATCCTTCTGAAGGGGATTACACTTTTTTTTTGTATTGTTGATCTAACTCATTTGAGGAGGATCTTGATTCATACTTAATAAATACATCAAGGGGTGGTTGGTTAGGTGTAATTGCTTATTGTTGTGTTCTGATTATCATTTTAACAAGAAGATTTTGAAAAGACTATTTAGGAACTAAGGTATTTCTATTAATGTTATTTATTGATTGGTATATATATCATAGTACACCGTTTTGTTTCTGGACACGTAGTCAAATCTACAAATATTATAAGTAATTAGTAGTACTCATGGTTCAAAGGGTGCAACGGGTAGTGTGGTTGGAATGAGCGGGTTGCTAGAGGTTTGGGGGGGGGGGGGATGATTTCATAAAGTTGGTGGAATAGACGAGATAGGGTCATAGGGATAGAGTCCAAAATCATTGTTTACTAAGAAAATACGGAATGGGGATAGTACAAGCTTCATGGAGGATGGTCACGCAAATCTAAGTTGAAAGAAAACTTTTCTTAGGGTTGTATTATACAAACCCTCCCTATATTGTCACATCAGGGGGGTTTGGTCAAACCGTACAACCTGTGATGCACACCGTACAAACCGACGATGCGTGCAATGATTGGAAACCCTCCCTATGAGAGGGTCTAAATAACTTGCCCCTTTTTCTAGGCGTTATATGGATTTGAAAGAAAGAAGAAGGCGTGGGTGCCGGGTAGAGGTAAGTGGGTATAGGATTGTGTTAGATGTGTTGGAGAGCCAAGAGGCAGAGTTGAAGATGAGCTAATGGAGTTACTTGATTGTCCAAATGCACAATAATGTATCACCTAATAAGCCAATAAAATAATCCGAACACTCAAAATGCTCATTATTTTTCATATGAAAGAAAGAAAGAAAAAGGCATATTTAGCATCAAAATAAGCTAATAACCTAATAAAACAAATCAAACACTAAGAGCACAAGGTACCTTCTCGTGCCGTGGGGTGGTGTCGTGAGAAAAGTTCCGTCACATCAGCACTTTTTCTCATAACACCAGAATTTATCACACCACACAAAACACCCTCCCTCCTATTTTTGGTGCCATGGGACACGCTCTGGCTCATACATAACCTACTAAAACACAAATATCTGTTTGATTTTAGTGTTGGATGAATACATTTAAAGAAACACCTCCTAAAGACCATTAAACCAATATATGTTTGATTTGAAGAAACCTTAGGTTGGAGCTTTGACAAATGATGCAATGTGTTGAATATTTTATCCACAAAGCCTTAAGGTGACATTTTGACAATTGGTCCATTGAATACTGAGAGATAGAACTAAGACTAAAGAAAGAATGTAAAGTTAAATTGTCTAATTTGCTTCTTATCAACCCAAATCTTAGGAGTATAACGAGGGTATGAGCCCGCGCTTCGCGGCGGGATTTTTGAATACAAAGTTGTTATACATTTGAGGATCAAACTGTCAAAAGTAATATAAGAATCAATTCAAGTGTATCTCTTTCCCCAAGAAACACCTCTTCAGCTACCTGGACATTGCTTATTCTTGTTAAGCCTAAATTTTTTTTGCAGCAGACCCAAACACCTCCCAAATCTCTAGTTTTGCAGCAGATCCAAACACACTAAAAAACAACAGCATCTATAGCTAAACACCCGATTAAAAAATGCATTTTGTGGCGGAGCAAACACCCCATAGAACCTGGAAAAAATAATAAGAATACAAATTAAAATGGCAGTTATGCAGCAAGCCCAAATACCCCTTGAACGTTAACACGACACTCCTTTAGAAGACTGGTTTACAGCAGCCCCAAAATACCACTAAATCGACCTAAACACCCCTTAAAACTACCTTTTAGTAGTAGCTCAAAACACAATCTAAAACGACCTCAACACCCTTTTTAAAACTACAGTTTTGCAGCAGTCTAGACACCCATTAAACTGCAGTTTTGTAGAAAAAACAGATTGCGAACACACAACTACAATCATTATAAGACCGTCCACGAATATACATTTGTAAGGCTTTTATGTCATGAAAAATCAATCCTCTAAAACTCAATTTTCATATAATTTGAAGTACTGACTTAAAGATGTAAAATAGCACACCACGTTAGCTAAAATAAGTGAATCGCATAATATACCTGAGTCGAGTGCATCATCAGTTGAGAGTTTGAGGTAATTTTGTGCGAATCGCATAACATACCTGCTTATTCTTTTTTCTGTTTTCCTAAAAAATAAAAGAAAATAAAACGTAAGAAGAATAAACTATATATATTGCGAGACTACAGGATAGATGTCAAAAAACAAGCTTAGCCGCTGAGTGTATCAGCCTTTAAGAATAGCAGAAAAACTTTTTAACGCCTCATGTAACTATTACCGTAGCGATGCGTGCTTGTTTGAGTCCAATATCATGAGCTGCTAAACTTTCCACCTTGATTATCACCAAAAGCCGAATCAACCATTTTCTTCTTTTATACCTGCCAATATATTAAGACGACCTTTAAAAGTCAGTTATAGAATATATTGCCTTCTTTAAGGGAAAAAAAGGTTTAGAAGATCCATAGCCAAATAAATCGTCTAATATCAATGTTTAGTGGCACGGAACTTTTAAAAATGAGTTATGTTTTACTAACAATGGGTCAAGCGGTTCAAGAGTGTACCAATTTATATTGAGGTGGTTATCACTCACACAAAATTCACTAATTATTGGATCAATATTCTGCCAAACATATAAATTAGTAGCATTTTTTTATGAAATTTCAATGAACGCGACTGTAAAAATGTGGCATGGTCGAACCGAACCTGTCTTACCCGTCCTACTTTTTTATACGTGCTGATACTAAAGGTTTTACAGAATCAGATCATCTTTGCAAGATGATTTGTTACAAATCCCAAATTCAGAGGGTGTTTGGAATTGCTTATTGAAGAGTTTATTACGTTTTCCTTAAAACTTATTAAAGTTTTTGACTGTTTGGATACAAGCTTATGCCCAGCTAGGTAGACAAACACTTGAACAATAAGCAATCCCAAACTTCACATAATTTTGTTCTTCCTTATATGAAAGCTTCTCTTCATATACTGTAACTATTAATAGCCCATTAAAATGAAAAACAGTAAATTGTTACCTCCATTCTTTTCGCTTCCAACTTGGGTTTTTTCTGTTCTCGTCGTTCTCCAAAGCTTGGATCTTCGCCTCCTCCTTGCGTGTCATCTAGCGCAAGTTGCTACTAACCATTTTCTTTCATCCCGAGCCACCCGTAACGATTAATGTTTAAAATACATAACAATCAGACCGTTGTATTACTTATATTTCTGTAGCATCGGCGTTTATTATTTACATGATAAACTGTCCCTAACATCTCACGTCTTATTTTTCTTTTGCCTTTGGTGATACCTGCAACTGGCATTGGTTCTTGTATATAAGATGGAGCGATTGCAGGATTAAGGAAGTGAGCATCATGAACAACACCCGTAGTAATTGTTATGATGGTCGTATTATTAATTAATAACAGAAAAAAATTCGAGCGACAATCGTTGGATACATAACTGAAATAACGAACAGTTGAAAGGAGGAAAAAAGAAAAAGAGGAAGAAAGCTAACCACATTGTTCCATGTTAACAGGCGCATCGTGTTTGAGTTGTTCATTGGCAAAAGGGAAACATGGCAAATCAAGGTCGCAACTGAAACAACAGTCTTTTACCTCAGTCTCTTCACTACTGATTTTTGGTCAAAACTGTACAACAAAAAGAACCATTTAGAAAACCAAAAAAAGTAGCAGTAAATCATTAGAAATTCCTATAGTAACTCAATCCTGTATACCTTGCAGAAAATAAACACCTTGATAGTAACTGAATCTTGTATGCCCTACAGAAAAGAGTAACACGAAGTAGTTATCGAAAAATGTTTCTTAAAAAAAAGGAATCCACAACTCTTTAATTTTGAGTAAGGGTGTACAAAGTTATACCACATTAAACCGTTTGACCAATGTTATTTATAATTAGAAAAAATGGCTGTAAACAAAATATTTACATACTCGTTGTCTCATCCAGTCATGAACGTTGAGCCGAGCACGAACATTATTTCTATGATTCATTGGTGGTCCTAATGGTTGCACCCACGTAACGTTTGTGGTTACCCCGCCAAGATATGGGAATGTGTCAACCACACTCATGGGAGAGTTAAGTTGCAGAAAAATTCATCATCGCCCCGAAAACCATAAGGTTAATGAAACGGCCAAAGCTTCTTGCTTCAGACATGATCGTGCATACTCGATTTTAATCAAATATCATAAGTATAAATAACGACCAAACCGAAAAATGCGTCCAATTTAAGCAGGCTCAGATCAACGACAATGGAAGTGGTACCCGAAAAACGCCATGGCTGTAACCATATGGTCGCCCCGCCAAGCTACTTTTTTCAGTAAACTACACTTACCAAGACAAACAAAGCTGACAAATATCTTTATACCTTGGACTATACTGCACGTCATACAAATTAGAAAGCCGTAGGTAACCATGTTTGTACACATATGTGGTGCGAGCGAAAAGAGGTAAGCCTAGGTCACCATAGTTGCAAACACAAATACAGAATGTGTTGCCGTCCCATGGCTGCAAATAAAATACACAGCGTATCATCTTCACAGCATTTCAATAAATTAGGAAAGTGACACCAAAATACACCTAAAGTGTGTATGTAAATCTCTGATAGAAACCAAAATTAATTATTCACATATAACTAACATCAATTAAATAATCCATCTTTTACATAAAAAATTTTAACAAATCCATACAAAGCTGGTAAAAAAACCCCTAAAATTAACAAAGAACCTAAATTATAACATAGCCCTAATTTTACCTAAACCCATTATCAAAGACCAAAAAAGATCATAACAATATCTAAAAAAATCTATTACCTGTTGAAATCCTAAGGCTGCCGAAACCATTTCACCCAACAAAACACATGAACGATCGTAATCGCACATTCGAGCCTCCAATTAAACATAAAACATTGAAAAAATATACAAATTTTTATAAAAAAGATTAACTCGAATTAAAAAAAAAAATAAGAACCCTAAATTTGGGTCACCCAAAAATAGTTTGTGTGCGTGTGGTTATGAAGAATCTAGAACCACATTGATGTATCTCAATAAACCATAAGAAGTAAATTAAGTAAAACCCTAAATCTCAGATCAAAAACTTAGCAATAGCAACAAAAAACACGAAAAAACAGAATAAGAAATTCAGACCTAGAATGTATTCTTTCACACACTTTCTTTAGACAATAACGTTGCCAACCTTTTTTGATCACAAAATAAGGAAGCCACCTAACTTTAGATCATATAAAGCAATCAAAAAAAAAGATGTGGATGTAGATGTAAATAATGGGGATACTGTATTTGTAACATATGGCTTAACCACAACCACAAAACCATTAAAAAAGGTGTTTCACTATTGCTTTTACTGTATTTCCCCTCATAGGCAATTGTAGTTGCCACAAAACCTATTTGGTCGGATCGGGCAAAGGTGAATCGGCGTTGGGTTTAGTTCTCGGAGTTGCACCGGTCGGATCTCAAAGAAAGAGGAGGGGTGTGAGTTATGGTGAATAGGGCGGGTCGGGCAAGAAGACACCAAATTATTATTTGAGCTTGGATGGAGTGGGTGAGAAACACAAATGGGCTCCAACAACCCACTAAATGTTAGTATGATATAATTTATGCCATTTTATAGTGAAAAATGTTGAAACACATCCTGTAAGAGCAAGTTGAGGCAATGATGTATTGGATGCCCAATTTGAGGCCTTTCATGCGTACGGGTACTACATTAAGTGTGTAATTCTTTGCAACTTTTCCAATGAGTGCTATTTTACAAAATTATATTCAAGCTCATTTTACGAGTTTATATAGTTCCGGATCTTGAGTACGTGTTTGCTACTTATGGAAGTCGAACATTTGTGGCTTTAATAACATTGGGGCCCTAAAACATTTTCAAGGTCAACTTTATTGTCAATGATACTTTTACGAAACACACATTTAATCAGTTGTATTATATGATCTATAACTCTACTCTAACGAATTTATAATTGTGCAAATAAATTCAGTTATTTACTTATATTGCCCGTGTATTACACGGGTCTTAAACTAGTACAACACAAAAAAGAGAAAAATACTGGACGGCTTGGCTAGTGGCAGTTTAAACTCTAAAGACAACTCGGCCTGAACTAAAATTTTTAATAACCAAAATCTTTGGCCCAACCACAAAACTAAAAGTATCTGACCTTGTTTTTGTTGAATTATCACTCGCCCCACACTTATTATCTTCACTAAACATAAACACATTTTCACTCATTTAACCCTAAACTTAAACACAATAACATTTCATCTCCCGGCCACCACATCTTCATTTCATACTTATCTCAGCCACCAAACTTTGAATCCTCAACCGTACGAATAAATCTCAACCAAACCTTGAATACCCTTTTGGGTGTCTTGATTTCGAAATACAAATCACAAATGCATACAACACACTTTTCGCGACCATTATAACCCAAATTTAAACGATCACTTGAACTTTGAATTTGTTATGGGTTCTTGGCTTCAAGATTTTGATAGCGTCTCAGGTAGGTGTGCTTGTTTTTCATTTTTTGGTGTCAAAGGTCAAGGAAGGGTATATCTTGTTTAGATCTTTTGAAGATCTCATCTTGAAAGGATGAAAACCCGAGATCTTTAGTCTTGTATTCTTATTTATTTGAGACTTTTTGTTTGTTGTTGTGGAGATTAGTTGGTTTCTTTTGTTTCTGCTTTCTGTTATTGTGAGGTTGCTGTTAGCTTGTTAGCTTGATTAGATTGTACATTGTGGTAAAATGGTTATACATTTTAGTAAAGGGGTTATTTAAATAGTGTATTAATTGTATGAGTTGAATAATGTTTTTTTAGTTGTACCTTTTGATTGAGTATTTGTATTCATTTAAAAATTTGGACCACATTAATCGTTCATTAATTAAAAATGAATGTAATTTCTATAGTTTTAGTGTTGTAAAGTTTTGTACAATAAGCTTGTAGAGTTGTAAAACTTAAAACTAAGTTTTAGAGGAAACAGAGTGCTTCCTCTTTTATATATAGTGATATATATATATATATATATATATATATATATATATATATATATATATATATATATATATATATATATATATATATATATTTTTCCAAAACTTTTGCAAGACATTTGGTTGGTGGGGTTAGCTTGAGTTTTGGGTTAGAAAATAAATATCAATCATTTGGTAAATATTAAGTATTAAATTAATGTGCGTTTGGTTTATAGGGATGAGAATGAAGGAATGGATTCTATTCCCAATAAATTGTTTGGTTGGTGGGTTTTATTTTGAAATATGGGTATGAAACCCATACAAATAGGCAAATCTCTAACCCACCAAGCATGATGGGTTTACAAACCCATAGTGATTACCATACCCATAATGATTCCCGTTAACAAACCAAACACCCCTTTAAAGATTCTAATATTCCAACGGGTGGTATGTCAGGTTTTATGACAAAAATGAACTCTACCTCATTTTCTTTCTATCTCTCTCCTTTCACCCTTTATATAAATAATTTATAAATAATATTTTAAAATATAAAACAATTTTAAATATTTTTCTCTCTTTTACATCAAATGCAAATTCAAATCCAAATCTAAATTCAAATCATAATCTTACACCCATCTTCAAACGGACCTTAAGTTTAAGAACCTGACTAAACTTTTCAACAAAATCTTTCTACTCATCTTTTTAGCCACACAACGCGTAATTAATGTGTGTTAGTCGAATTTTACATCATACAAAATGACATACATTGACAAATGCTACCTTTTGAATCCTCCTTAATCGCAAATGGCAGCTACCCACACCCCGATCACTATCTATCTCTTACCGGGACCGCCGCTAACTACTACGAGAACCCTACTATTTAAAATAAAAAGGAAGGACTGCATGTTAGATATGCAATGTTACACTTCATTTCCATGTATGCTGCGAATTCGAGCTTAAAATTAAGCTCTCGCTAAAGATGTTATAGAAACTGCTAAAACAGTATATTTCAAGGATCCGATCATTAGAACATAAGAGACTGGATCCTCAAAGCTAACCAATGTTAGCCTTGAGCTAGTATACCTATTGGATCAAAAATTAATATGAGGATAAGAATATAATCCCTATATTCTCTCAACAACCGAGGACCAAAAGTAAACTCGTGTCATCTTAAATGGGTTGTAAGACCGGATGGCAAGGGATGGTGAACCCATTACCTTTCACCATCTTCACCATTATTCTCCTTGCCTCTCACCCAACTTCATGCATGAAACCTTCACCATGCACAACTCCCAAGTCAATTTGTGGTGAAACCTTCACCATAATATTACCGATGTTTAATTCTTTTTTATTTTGTGTGTGAGTGTGTGTGGGGTATTGTTGGGAATTATGATGCGTATCAAGAGCAGACAACTTAGGTCTGGTAGTTTACTAAGTTAGGTCTGTTTGTGATTTAGGTCTGGTTATGTAAAGTTAAGTCTGGTCGTGTTAAAGTTAAGTCTGGTCGTGTTTATTTTGTTTCCATATTATTAGATGATAAAGATATGCATGAGATATATTAGGAAGTGATATGGCATATCTTCTTAGTAATGGGCCGTATTAGGGTTTCTTATGTTATAAAAGAAACATACGGCTTCATATTTTGTAATCAACTGATTCGAAAAACATCTTCTCTAGTGAATCAAAGATCCATAGAGGATCAAGTATTATTAGTAATTCTTCTTTCAATTTTAGTGTTTATATTCCGCGTAAACATTAATCTTATTGTCAGAGTTTCTATTAGTTTGTTTGTGTTTACATAAACATTCTATTGATCTTAACCGGCTCATAAGATCTATCAAGGTGTATACGATCCAACAAGTGGTATCAGAGCAAGGGAGAGACTCTGAATTCGTAGAACACTAAAACCTAATTCTCACTCAAATCACCCTTCACAATGTCTGAACTCGATAAGCCTGAAACTTTCTCAATCCATAACAGTGAGGATGAGCAATCAAACCATGAAGATGAAGGAAAAACCGAAACAAGTAACTCCCAAACACAACAACAACCCATCCCTTCCACAACCACAATCTCAAACATAAAACTTCCACTACTGAAGAGAGAAGAATATGATATATGGGCAATGGAGATGGAACATTATCTGGAATACATTGATAGTGATGTATGGAAGGTGATTCAAAAGGGAAATTCTAAGAAGAGAATTTCACAAGGGAATGATGGGCAGCTCAGAATAATGCCACCAGTATCTGCTGAGGAGATTAGGGCTGTGGAGAAGGAAAAGAAGGCCAAAAGCTTGCTTCTTATGGCTATTCCTAAGGAGCATCTACAAAGGTTTCATGGCATTCTTGATGCTAAGGAGATGTGGGAAGCTATCAAGAAACGATTTGGAGGTAATGCTAACTCCAAAAAGATGCAAAAGGCTGTTCTTAAACAACAATTTGAAACATTCAGTGTTTCAAAGACTGAAGGTTTGGAGAAGGGATATGACAGATTTCAACATCTGTTAACACAACTGGAAGTTCATGGTGCAGCAGTCTCAAATGAGGATGCAAATCACAAATTCCTCAGATCTTTACCATCAGAATGGGGCAATGTATCTGTGGCGATGAGGATTAAGGAGGAAGTAGATTCTATGACACCTGATGACCTATACAATAATCTTAGGATGTTTGAAAGGGACATCAGTAACACCACTCAGGCTTCAACCAGTTCATCAAATGTTGCTTTTGTGTCTCAAAACAAAAGCAGTACTTACAAAGTTAGATCTGGTGGTGTTAGGTCTGGTAACTATGAAACTCCTTCAAGTGAAAGGTCTGCTTCAAGTTTTACTGATGAGGTGATACATTCTTTCTTTGCCAATCAAACGGAAGATGAAAGCTTTATTAGTGAAGACCTTGAACAGATTAATGATGCTGAAGTTGAGGAGATGGATATAAAATGGCACATTGCCATGGTTGCTTTAAGGGTAAAACGATTTCAGAAGCAATATGGTAGGACTATCAACTTCAACAACAAATCACCAGTGGGATACACAAAGAGGACTGTTGAATGCTACAATTGGCATAAGCATGGGCATTTTTCAAGAGATTGTCCAGAGAAGAAGTCTGCTGATGAGAAAAGAGTTGAAGATGGGAAGATGGAAAAGAATCAGATGAGCCTGCTGACAATGGAAGCTGGAGGAGTCAATTGGGGTGAGCATCCAAGAGTAAATGAGGAGTCTGATCATGCTCTCATGGCCATTGGTAATGAGGTATCATTATGCTCTAAATTATGTACTGACTCATATAATCATGTTAAGGCTTTGTGTGATGAGCAGCAAGAACAAATAGGTGATCTAGAAGTAAATTTATTAGCACATAAAAATGCTGTAAAAACTTTAGAGGCACAAAAGGTCACCCTTCAAAACCAACATGCTGCTTTAAATGAAAAACTATACTTTCAAGCTAATAAGATTTATGAACAAGATGAGAAGCTTAAAAGGTATAGACAATTAGGGCTTAAAATTCAGAAGGAGAGGGATGAGCTGAGAAAAAGGGTAGATCAATGGAACAATTCAAATAATAACCTGTTTAAGTGTTGGGATTCTCAAATTAAGTCAAATAAAAAATGTGGCTTAGGATATGAGGAAAATGAGAATAGGGCTATATTTAAGAATAGAGAAGAGGACTATGCTGATAAACCTTTGTACAATAGGTTTGTTAAGACTGGTGACTTTAAGGGAGTACCACCACCTTTGAGTGATGACTATACTCCTCTTGAAAAAGAAGAGTTGGATGATTCACTCTTTGTGTATGGTAAGAAAGGTCCTCAAGTGCCTGAACCAACTACCTCAGAGGACAAATCTAGTAGATATTCTTCTTGTCAATCCAATGACTCTGAAGGATCTATTGATGGTTCCTCTGATCACTCTAAGTCTGAGTCAAACGGTGAGGAAAAAGAGAATCCTGAACCTAAGGTTGTTAAGAAGTGTGAACCTGTTGTTACTAAACCTTTAGTGACTGAACAAAAGGCTGAGACAGTTAAACCTAGTTGTGTCAATCACATAAAAACTCCTAGGGAATCTGTTAAATTGAATGAGTCACCTAGAAGCAATAGTGTTCACAGAGAAAGTAGGAGTAGTTACACTTATGCTCCTAAAAGGTGCTTTGTGTGTGGAAGTTTGAGTCATTTAATAAGAGATTGTGACTTCCATGAAAAGAGAATGAAAAGAGAGGCTGAGCAAAAGAGAATGAATGTTAATAAGGTTCATGGTTCAAATAAACCAGTTTGGAACAATGCTAGTAGAGTTAACCATGCTAACCAGTTTGTCCCCAGACCTGTTCAACTAAATAACACTACCAGACCTAACTCCTTTGTTAATTCTGGTAGACCAAATTTTGGGTCTGGCTACAGAAACTTTAATGTGAATAGGCAAAATGTTAACTTTATGAGGCCTAAAGTGAATACTGGTTATGTTAACTCTGTGAGACCTAATGTGAACACTGGTTTTGTAAGACCCAAGCAACCTTTTCAAAAACCTCAGGTGAATGAAAATTTTCAAAGAAATAATTTTTATAAGGCTCATTCACCTGTAAGGAGACAAAGAGATTCAAGTAGGGGATCTGCTGATAATTTCTCTGATTGCTGGACTTGGAATCCATTTAAAAATGAATTTACCTATAAGTCCAAACATGGTTTCACTGGAGCAAGTTCATACAAGACCTATAAGTATGTTGCTCCACAAAAAGGACTCAAGCCAACTCAGGCCTGGGTTGTTAAGAAAAACTGATCTTCTTTCTTAACTTTGTATAGTTTGTATATTTGTTTGTTCTTTATCTTGCTATTCTTCTTGGTTATTCTTATTTTCAATACTTATTTTGCTTTCTATAGTATGTGTGTTTGGTATTTTGTGCTTAACTTGGTTTTGCAGTTGTTAGCTCTTTTCTATTTGCAAGTAATTCATATGTGGAAAATTAAAACATCAGAACCAAAGAGCTTTTTATTTAATAACAAGAAATTGCATTCTAGGATGCAAGTTACAAGGCTTCATAAGACAAAAGATTTAACCCAAACCAGCTAAACATCACCACCTACACTTTCTGCTTCCCTTTACCCATGAAGTCAGGAATGGTCTTCTTGGCTCCTCTGCCACCAAACTGATTCCATGCTTTTGGGCATGGAAGTGCAAGAATCACGCTGCTTGGTGGGGGACGTGGCACAGAACCACTACTCAGGGAAGGCACAATCTTCGAAGGAAAGGTCTCTTCATCATTCTTGGAGGGGTCTTCTTCTTTGGCACTTTTATCATCTACATCAGAAGGAGGAGTTGGTCTTGAAGTTTTTGGTGTTTCATTGTCTGGTTCCTTTTCAGACAGATCATAAGCAGCTAGCCATTGTTTCAGAGTTGCTTCTCTCAATGTCTTGTTTCTTGTGATTGATGAATATCCTGGTGGGAAGTATCCACCCCATCCTCCTGAGGACGTATCAGAAGATGAGTCATTTGGATCCCAGGAATCGGATGAAATCTCTATGGTTTTTAAGTTGGATGGATCCATTATGCTTATAAGGTTTTATTCTGGTTTGTGATGGTATTTGTGATAAAACTATGGGTGGTTTTATAGGGAAAATCAAGGTTTAATGTCTTTTAATGCTTGGTTGGTGTATGAGTTAATACTTGCAGGGAAAGAGTTATTAATTGTGTTTTTGGAAAGTTGACCTTCGTTTTTATTTTGGTTAAGTATTTATTAGTGATAAAAAAAAAAAAAAAAAAAAAAAAAAAAAAAAAAAAAAAAAGGATTTACACTTAAGGGGAGGTAATGTACATTTAAGGGGAGGCAAATGTACAAGTTTTAAATGTTTTTAAATCGGGTAACCTTAAGTGTTAAATCTGGTAGCTCATGTGTCTTGCAAAAATTGGTTATTGTCTCCTCTTTCTTGTTGTTTCAACTAATTCTTGCAGAAAAGAATGGAATGAGGTGTTGCAAAGCTTTGCATTCGCTATAATAAGTGTGTACGTCCACTCACTTGGTTAGGTCTGGTAAGTTTATGATTCGGCCTGGTTGACTTTTTAGGTCGGGTAGTGTTAATTTTATGACCGTTAGATCTGGTCAGAGTAAATAAAGATTTTACTAATATATTACCGTTGCACTATTTTCGGTAAAATAAGATATTGAAGAAGTATATAAGCTTAAAATTTGATATTATTTATCTTCTTTTATTCTTTATTTGCTTCCAAATTTAAATCATCTTTATTTCTCACAACTCTGTTTCTACGCAAATATTTTTCAAAACCCTACCTCTCTTGTCAACCAGACCTAAATCATTTACTCATCCATGGCTAATCTCAAGTTTGTGGACAAGCATAATCAAGTTGGTTTCTTGAAGAAGCCAGATCAAAGTGCAGGTTTTGAGCAGATTGTGGATTTTCTAAAAGGTTCTTATATTTGTTATTCTTTAACTCATAATCCGACTATTTATCAGTCCCTTGTCAAGCAGTTATGGAGGTCGGTTACCTCTGAGACTCTTGATGATGGGACACCATGTTTAAGGGCAATCATAGATAAAAATGGTTTTACCATTACTGAAGCATCGATTAGGGAAAGTCTCCAATTAGATGATGCTTTAGGAGAATTTGATTTGTCTAGTGAGGATATTTTGGAGGGTTTGAATAGCATTGGGTACCCCACAGATGGAAGTTTTACCTTTTGGAAAAGTCATTTTTCACCTCAGTGGAGGTTTTTAGTACATCATTTACTTCAGAGCTTAAGTCCCAAGAGTGGTGGATGGGATCAATTTGGAAGCAGAATTGCTTCTGCATTGGTCTGTTTATCATTTGGAAGGAAATTTAACTTTTCAAAATTCATTTTTGAAGGAATGGTGAAAAATGCTAAGAACCCAAAATTTTTAATGTATCCAAGATTTTTGCAAATGATCTTGAATTTTGAAACTAGGGATAAAGTGCCTTACATCAGTGTGGCCTTTACTTCCAAACTTTTTGCAAATCTAAAAAGGAGTTTTCAAGGGACAGACAAACCTTTGCTTGCTGCTATGCTTGGTACTAACAATGCAGGTACTTCTGGAGCTGCACAAGTGAACCCTGATGAAGCTCAAGACCAAGCATCATCTAGGTCTGCTACACCTAGGTCTTCTCCAATTCCATCACCTCAACCAGGTCCCTCACCATCAGTTGAAAGATCATCTACACCTATCCAACAATCTTCACCTCCACAACCTAATGTTCCAAGTCCTGAAAGGGAGGAGGCACATGATCCCATAACTGTGGAAAATCTTCTTATCATTGTTCCTCAACTACAAAAGAAGATTGACATTTTGGAAAAGGCTAATGAGGCACTTAGAAAAGCTTATGTGACTTTGGTGAAGAAAGTAAAGAAAATGGGAGTAGCAATGAAGAAAAAGGGTGTCTCTTTTGATGATGAGGAAGATGAAGCTGAAAATTCTTCCAAACAGGGGAGGAATTTGGAGCAAGAACAAGAAAATATTCTTCAAACACCAGTTCAAGAACCACTTGTTCAAGATAATGTCACCACAATTAGTCCAGAGACACTGGAAGTTACAGAGACTTTGGCTCAATCAATGGGCAAAATCAAACAGGATAGGAAAAGAAGAAGGTTAATTTTGTCTGTTGAGGAAGAGGTTGAAAAGTTTGGGACTATATCTGATGAAAATTCTGGTGAAAAGTCTGGTGAAGAAAAGTCTGGTGAAAAGTCTGGTAATGAACTTAGTTCTGGTAATGAAGAAACTTCATTGCCAAAGAAGTCTAAAAGAAAAACAAGAGAAGAACTTGCATCTGAGGCTGAAATTGAGAGGATTAAGGCTCAAGATATTGCTGATGAAGAAAGACAAAAGATGTTAGATGCAGTCTATGCAAGAAAATTGGCTGAAGAATCTGATGATTTTACAAAACTGCTCAATGTTGATGATGAAGTGAGAGCAAAGTATGAAGAGCTGCTAACTATTGAAGGTTTAACTGCTGATGAACGAGCCAAACAGTTAGCTGACTTCATTAATGCAAGGAGTAATGATGATACATTGGGTGGATTTTTGGAAAAGTTCAAGCTTCAAAAGAAATCAAAGATTCCTAAGAAGATGTCTATGGCAGAAAAGAAGTATGATATGAAGATGTATCTTAAGAATCAAATGCATCTTTCTTTGGAACAGATGAAAAAGAAGTCATATGAAGAAATTCAAGTAGCATATCTCAAGGCATTTGAGAGAGATCAAGGTTACAAAGCTACTGATTATGATGATGTGCAGAAATATTGCTTTCAAGGTAGAAAGGCTAAAGAGACTGAACTAGTCATTGAACCTGATAAAGTGATTGATACACAACCTGAAGCTGGTAAGTCAACAGAAGAAGTGCAAGATGAAGTAATTAAGCCTATTGTGTTTCAAAGAAGAAAAGGTTTGGAAAGGAAGAGTAAATCCAAGAAAGTAGTTGTTGAAGAAGAATTAGATGAAGAACCTTCATCTGAGGGAGCCACAATGGGGACTATTGAAAGCACTAAGGAACCTACTAAGGTTGTCAAGTATCAACTTATCATGACTGGTGGAAGGGCTGCATATCAAATAATAAGGGAAGATAATTCTAACATTGTTTATATGAATTTTGCTGGCATTTTGATTGATGTGAATAGGGAGGATCTTCAAGAACTTTATCAGTTGGTGAATATTAAATATGGAGATCATCCACCTGAAGATGAATTTGAAAGAGTCTTTTGGGGAAATTTGAAGGTGATGTTTGAGCCACCAACTGAGTCTGATATAGTGTGGAAACTTCCTGAGGAACATAACATTGTCAGCTGGAGATATTTTCATACCTGCAAGGTACATTGTGTTTCATTAAAGAATGTTGATATTTATATGCTTGCAGAGGTGGAATATCCTTTATCATCAAGTGTTTGCAAGGAAATGATGAGCAAAAAGTTGTATGCTAGTAAAAAGGATGAAGGATATGAGATGTTATTGGATTTGATTAAGAAGCAGTCTTTGAAGGATGTAGCCTAAGGGTGTTTGAAAGAATTTTCACAAGTTGTTGAGTGAGACTATTGGAACTTCTCACTTGGTGGAGGTGCTTTGCACTAACACATCAAAAGGTTATCAGTCCACCTTGTCTCATCAACATAAGGACTGGCTAATCCTGAGCAAACGGCTAACAGGTAAAGATTGCTCAAATCCGTTTATGGCTGACAATTTGCCAAAAATTGTATGGTATTCAACTCACCATATCTAAGATAAGTGAAGAGTTGGCTAGCCCACAAGGTTATGGCTTGTGGTAAAGGCTGTGGAAAACCATAAATGGTAATCAATTCACCATGATGAGGTGCTTTTCCATCAAAGAATTGACTAGTCCAGAAGCAAACGGCTTTTGGTAAAGACTTAACAAATCCGTTGATAAGCTGATGATTTGCTTAAAATCATATGGTTATTAGTGTACCATGGTCTTACACACCAAAACATTTGGCTACTCCAGTAGTAATGGCTATTGGTAAAGAGACATCAAATCCATTAAATTTCAATGATTCACCTCTCACAGGTGTTAACACACCTGGAAGTGATGAGAATAGATATGAAACTTAATATGAATTGATGTACATATAGTCAATGTTGCTGCAAAGACCATATCAGAAGAGCTTATCAAGATTCAAGCTGCTAGAAAGGAACAAGACCTAAATACATTTCAAAGTGTTCAAGATTCAATCCTCAGAAGGCTAAATCAGAAGAACTTGAAGTTCATGAAGCATGAAGATCAAGTTAGGGGAGGATTGTTGGGAATTATGATGCGTATCAAGAGCAGACAACTTAGGTCTGGTAGTTTACTAAGTTAGGTCTGTTTGTGATTTAGGTCTGGTTATGTAAAGTTAAGTCTGGTCGTGTTAAAGTTAAGTCTGGTCGTGTTTATTTTGTTTCCATATTATTAGATGATAAAGATATGCATGAGATATATTAGGAAGTGATATGGCATATCTTCTTAGTAATGGGCCGTATTAGGGTTTCTTATGTTATAAAAGAAACATACGGCTTCATATTTTGTAATCAACTGATTCGAAAAATATCTTCTTCATTGAATCAAAGATCCATAGAGGATCAAGTATTATTAGTAATTCTTCTTTCAATTTTAGTGTTTATATTCCGCGTAAACATTAATCTTATTATCAGAGTTTCTATTAGTTTGTTTGTGTTTACATAAACATTCTATTGATCTTAACCGGCTCATAAGATCTATCAAGGTGTATACGATCCAACAGGTATTAAGTGGGGTATATTTGTATAAAGTGGGTATTTTAATGAAAGGTGAAGATGGTGTTGCCTTGCCCACTAAATGGTGAAGTGAGGTGAAGGGGAGTGAGAGGAGAGAGAAAGCTGACGTGGCGCTGAGGTATATGGTGAAAAACACCCAACCTTGCCATCCAGCCTAAGGCTAGATGGCAAGGCAAGGCTTTTTTCACCTGACAACTCAGCGCCATCTCAGCTTTCTCTCTCCTCTCACTTCTCCTAACTACACTTCACCATTTAGTGGGCAAGGCATGCCTCACTTCACCTTAACTCCCATTTTTTTAATACTAATTTTCAATATAAATATTAGTATTCATTTAATAAATTTCACTATAGCCTTTTTGGTTTCCATTTATTTTGTAACCTTACAAAATAAAATGAAATACCCTTTTTGATTTAGCAGTTTAAAAGTGAACTAGAAACCTTGTATATAGAGGTGCAAATAAATCGGTTAAAACCGGTTTTCGATTTTGGGAAAACCGGTTATAAAAAAACCGGTTTTCCTAAAAACCGGTTTCGGTTTTTCCGAAATCGGTTTTTTTCGGTTATAAATTTTCGAAATCGGTTTTTTTCGGTTATAAATTTTCAAAATCGGTTTTTTTTATCGGGGTTTTTTTTGGTTATAAATGTTCGGATTCGATTTTTTTATCGGTTATTTACAACATTTCGATAAAACCAATAACTGCCCAAAGCACACTTATCATATTTTTGAGTCAATCACCCCAAAGATATTAATACAAGCCTAACATCGTCTAAAACCATTAATAGCCTAAAAAAAATTCGGCTAGCCGCTAGCCTAAATCTTATATAACAACAAACATAAGATTTTAGCTAAATCCATTTTTTCATAATATTCGGCTAAATGCATTTTTGCTCAAACAGGCCATTATTTCATGAACCTCATAAGCCAAATACCATCAAACGACATAACAACCCATAATTAGTCCAATTAAACCCTAATTAATAGGATTATATAAATCAATATTACACATATCAAACGCAGTCACACAAACATAATCTAACCATATCACTCCGGAGGCAATTTCATATCATCTTCACACTACATCTCACGATCTAAAGAAAAGATGCTAACAATCATCATTCACTAATAATTAAATACGCATCATCATTCATTCATATATCTCCAAAGCAAGTTAAGTGTAGCATCTTCCTTATTTCTCCTTTTAAACTGACGCAACCACACGCCATCCATATAACATATTCATTCAATCTAAACAACAAATCATCTCGGGTAGGTTTATATCATTCATTTGATTTTGTGTTTCATTGAACGAATCATAGAAAGATTATAACAAGTTTGTTATAAAACTTTCTTTAATATTCAGATATAAAAGAAGCTTTGCTCAACAAGGGTCAATGAAGAAGTCCCTTGTAATATTTTGTTCTAAGAAAGATTATAACATTTTCATCTTATCATTTGTTGTCGGCGTATATGGCCGACTGGCCCTAGCCGAACGACCATACAAGCCGTTCGGATTAATGAATAATTCCAGAACAAGTCAAAACTTAGAACATATGAATCCGAAAGATTCTGTCCGAACGGATTCCCATGTCCGAACGACCGTTTTGAGCCGTTCGGACCAACGGTCATCTCCAGATCAGGAAGTCAACTTTGATATTAATAGTGTGTGACAGAATTACAGTACCATGTCAGGTCAGGAAAAAGACCCAAACAGAGTAAGTTCCAGGTGCCGCCCGAAGCGGTTGTCAGTATGTTTGGACGCATCCGATGGAGACAAAAAAGGGACTACTATATAAAGGGGCAGTTTCTACAGTAATGGTAACTCACTTTTACACACAGTACTTAATCTACAAAACATACTTATTATCTTACCTTCATATACTTACTCTCACGCCGGAGTTTGGTCCTGGGGTCACACCCGGGGCGAGACTAACGCGTCTACTTTCTTAGCAGCTATCCGAAGGGCTTGACGGACTCAAGGCCGAAGGATATTTTGAAGAATCACCTCACCTGCAGAAAAATACTTAAACATTGGCGCCATCCGTGGGACCGACATTCAATCTACCAAAGCTTTAGGATGTCAGGTTCCGAACGTCAGAAAGGGTCGGGCAGAAGGGGAGCCGAAACCCCTCCTGTCCACCGTGCCTGAAACGGGGACGCCGAGTCTCCCGCAATCACCCGAGAACAGCTGGAAGGATATATCTCTGCTCTCAAGTCCATGGTCCAGGAACACAATAGACAAAGCACTATGCAGCCAATACGTCTAGACTGGGGTGAAGAGGAAGCTCCGAAGGGGGCCGAGAGGCCAAGGGAAAAGAAAGGAATCGTTACCGGAGACAAGGTACCAGATGCAGATTTGAGCAAACCTTTCAAGGAAGTTAGGAAATCACCCTTCACTCGGAGGATTATCGAATTCTCTTCACCGGAACACAAAATGCCTTCACACATCAAGTTATACGACGGGTCAACAGACCCCCAGGATCACCTCAATCGGTTTACTGGGGCGGCAGGTCACGGGGAGTGGCCCATGCCCGTCTGGTGCAGGATGTTTCAGCAAACCCTGGACGGAAGGGCAAGAGGATGACTTTGTGAGAGCAGAGGCCGCATTCGCTAGTACCGAACTGCCACGAGGGGAGAGCTATGACCAATACAGGAAGAGGCCGGCTGGACCTTTCCGGAAGGATGATAGAGGATATAGAGGATCGGGGAATGATAGCAGGAACGAAGGACGATCCGGGTACCACCCCAAGGATCGGCAGACCCAATATCGATACCGAGACCGTCCGGCGCCATACCTTCCGGCGCGTAATGACTATCAGAATCGTGATGCTCCCCGTTTGACGCTTGACTCGCTCATAAAACGACCGAAGGAAATCCTAGCCACCGAGCAGCAGTTACGGTTGCCTCCTCCGAGGCCGATGAGGGATCACCCAAGAGAGAACATCAGGACAGATATTGTGACTACCATGGGGAAAAGGGACATTACACGAATGACTGTTTTCAATTGAAAAGATAGCTAGAGTTAGCTTTGGAGTCGGGGAAGTTGAATCACCTAGTCAAAGATGTTCGCCAAAAAGGGAAAGGCGCGCCAAAGAAAGATCTCCCGGCCAAGGACAAGATAATCAACATGGTCAGCGCAAGAACACGGCAGAAGAAGCGCAAGTTGAGAGAACATGAGGAAAAATGGATGAATGTCCCCATCACCTTCCCTCCCATACCGGCCGGAGACGTGTCCGATGAGCTGCTCATCGTTGAAGCCATGATGGAAGGATACTTGGTAAGAAGAGTGTTCGTGGACGAAGGGGCTTCGGTGGAGGTCATGTTTGAACATTGCTTTGATAACTTGAGCCCGGAAATAAAGTCTCGACTAAAGCAGACTCAGACGGATCTGCTGGGTTTCGCTGGGCAAGTGACAAAACCGTTGGGAAAAATAGAGCTGGACGTGTCATTCGGAGAAAAGGGATTATATAGAAGAACAACCATGAAGTTCACCGTCATACGCGCGCCTTCTCCGTATAATGTGATCCTAGGAAGGACCAGACTAAGATTGCTGAGAGCCATTCCATCCACCATACATGCTATGATGAAAATTCCAACCCCAAGGGGAGTAGCTACTCTAAAAGCTCGGCAGATAGTTATTTCGGAATGCCGAAGGTTATAGGAATATCAGAAGGTTTCTTATGAACAAAGCGAAGGGTCAACAGAGAAGGAGGTTGAAACGAACGATCCAGAGGAAGTCATGGTAAATCCAGCTTACCCCGAGCAGTTAGTGACCATCGGAGGCAGCTTGTCGTCCGATTGCAAGAAGAAGCTCAAATCCCTCCTCAAGAAAAACATGGACGTTTTCGCCTGGACACCGGCAGACATGACCGGAGTTCCAAGGCGCATTGTTGAGCATACACTGAATGCTAACCCCTCGGTGGAACCGGTATGCCAGAAACGCAGAGTGCTAGCTCCCGATCGAAGTTTGGCCGTAACGAAGGAAGTAGAAGAGTGGTTAAAAGCGGGAATTGTCCGACCGGTCAAATATCCCACGTGGATCTCTAATCCTGTTCTTGTCAAAAAATGTGACGGAAGCTGGCGCATGTGCTTCGATTTCAAGAACATCAATTTAGCCTGCCCAAAGGACTACTATCCTCTACCGGAAATTGATCTGAAGATAGAATCGGTCATGGGATTCAAATATAAATGCTTTCTGGACGCGTACAAGGGGTACCATCAAGTCCAAATGTCAAAAGAAGATGAGGAGAAAACAGCCTTTTACACAGATCAGGGGACGTATTGCTACACTAAAATGCCCTTCGGATTAAAGAATGCCGGGGCAACATATCAACGCATGGTAGACGCGGCCTTCCGATCGCAGATAGGACGAAACTTAGAGGCGTATGTGGACGATATGGTCATCAAGAGCAAGGAGGAAAACGAAATGCTGGCCGACATCGCCGAGACGTTTGATAACCTGAGGAGAATTAACATGAAACTGAATCCCAAAAAGTGCTCGTTCGGAATGGAGGAAGGGAAATTCCTGGGATATATGGTAACTTCCGAAGGAATCAGGGCTAATCCGAAGAAAATGAAAGCTTTGATGGACATGCAGTCTCCCCGAACGTTGAAAGAAATGCAGAGTCTAAGTGGCAAGCTGGCAGCTTTGAATCGGTTTTTGGCCCGGTCAGCCGAAAGATCGTTACCATTTTTTGAAACTTTGAAGAACATAACCAAAGAAAACAAGGAACAGTACCGGTGGACGGAAGACGCGGAGAATGCCTTTCAAGAAATGAAGAAGCTGATAGCGGATCTCCCGTCTCTAATAACACCCATGCCCAAGGAAACGCTCTACGTATACCTGGCGGCGGCTCAGGAGGCCGTTAGTGCAGTTCTCTTAACCGAAAGAAAGGGAAAACAACATCCGGTGCATTACGTGAGCCGGACACTCAATGAAGCCGAAAGGAACTATGCCCCGATGGAGAAGCTAGCATTATCTCTACTGCACATGTCAAGAAGGTTAAGAAGGTACTTCGAGGCACACCCGATCAAGGTTATCACCGATCAACCTATCAAACAGATACTTAACAAGGCCGAAGCTTCCGGAAAGCTGGCTAAGTATTCCGTAGAGCTGGGAGCATATAACATCACCTACGAGCCTCGGAGTGCAATCAAGGGTCAAGTTTTAGCAGACTTTCTCTCGGAAACCCCCATTGGAGAAAGTCCGGAGAGATATTTTAGCCAGCCGGCCGTGAAGGTTGAAAAAGACAAAGTAGGAAAATGGCTACTATATACCGATGGAGCATCCAATAGTAAGGGTTCCGGTGCAGGACTTGTTTTGGTAAGTCCGGACGGCGTAGAATATACTTACGCCCTTCGGCTAGATTTTGAAAGCACGAACAATGAGGCAGAGTACGAGGCATTGCTGGCGGGGCTTCGGATAGCCGAAGGGATGCGCGTAAAGAATATTGACGTACGGGTGGACTCCAAGCTGGTGTCGAATCAGATAAGTGGGGATTACGTAGCAAGCAACGAAAGCATGATCAAATATTTGGCCAAGGCAAAAGAATGTATAGCAAAGTTCCAGCACTTCTCCATCCGGAACATTCCCAGAGGGCAGAACCAAAAGGCCGACATACTAAGCAAGCTGGCTACAGTAGCATTTGATCACCTGACGAAGGAAGTATTAGTAGAAGTGTTAAGAGAAAGATCCACCGAAGGGAAAGAAGTTAACGACATAGTGGCCGAGGAGGGAGACAACTGGATGACTCCCATCATTCGATGCCTGGAAGAGGGAATATGGCCGGAAGATCAAAACGACGCTCGAGCGTTGAGAATGAAGATCAGTCAATATGTAATAGAAGATGGAGTACTATACAAGAAGGGCTACTTGGTTCCCATGTTGCGATGTGTTGGTCCGTTACAGGCAAATTATGTGATCCGGGAGATACACATGGGGGCGTGCGGCATGCATCTGAAGCCAAGATCCGTAGTGGCAAAGGCCATGCGGCAAGGGTACTACTGGCCAACTATGCACCGGGATGCTCGTAATGAAATTCAGAAGTGTGACTCATGCCAAATACATGCCCCAATTCCGAAACTCCCAAAGACAACACTCACACCAATTATGGCTCCTTGGCCGTTCTATCAATGGGGTATGGACATCCTAGGTCCATTACCAGAGTCAGCCGGAAGGATAAAGTTCATCATAGTGGCTATCGACTACTTCACCAAGTGGATAGAAGCCAAACCGCTGGCAAGGGTGACGGGAAAGGACGTGATAAAATTTGTATGGGACAATGTAGTTTGCCGTTTCGGCCTACCAAGCGTAATCGTAACGGATAATGGAAAGCAGCTGGTCGATAACCCTTTCAAACAATGGTGTGAGAAGTTAAACATCCGGCAAATAAACACCGCTGTGGCACATCCACAAGCGAACGGTCTCGTGGAAAGAGCAAACAAAAGTTTACTGGAGGGAATTAAGACAAGGTTGGGTCGAACGAGAGCTGGATGGGTAGATGAGCTGCCAAACGTTTTGTGGGCTTGCCGAACATCACTAAAACAAAGTAATGGAGAAACGCCCTTCAGCTTGACGTACGGTAGCGAGGCAGTGATACCGGCTGAGATCGGCATGCCAACTCACCGAACGATGGTCATACGAGAGGGAGTAGACGAAGATGATACGCGCCGGATTGAAGAACTGAATGAAAGGGAGATGCGTTTAAATTTAGACCTACTGCAAGAAAGGAGAGAAGAAGCAGCAATAAGGGAAGCACGATACAAAACAAAAATGGAGCAGTACTACAATAAGAAAGTCCGTCCGGTATCTTTCAGACCAGGAGATTTTGTCTACCGGAAAAATGAAGCAAGCCGAGTAGAAGACCAAGGTAAGCTAGGCCCAAAGTGGGAAGGACACTACCGGATAACCGAAGTGTTAGGAATATAAATATTGAGATGAAGGATCGGTCATCTCGAGTATCTACTTAGCATTTATATAGCTCGTAGGCTTAGCTATATTAGTTTAGTATTATTAGTAATATTAGTATTATAGTTTTATTAGACTAGTCGTATTTATTATTGTGGAGTGGGTCGGGGCTTTCCCCACTGTCAGCTCACTCCACAGCCCACTAGGGGCACCAATATTAGGAACTATATAAACCCTTCCCACACATGGGAAGGGGTGGAGCTTCACACATTTTCTAATCTAATCTTTCTTTGTTTTTCTCTCAACTCTCTCTCTCTCTAAAAGCTTCCCAACTTCTTCTTCATTTTCTTCTCTAAATTCATCTAATATATCATCATCTAATCCAAGCATACAAAAACAACAATTGGTATCAGAGCCAGGTTAGGTTCCATTGATTGTGTATGCTTGGATTCGTTGTTTTTATTTTCTTGTCTTTATTTTCTTTGGTTTGAACAATATATCTTAAAAGATTGTTACTTGTGGTTCGTATAGTATCTTGGTCTACACATCTTGGGCTTTGGGTTACAGTAACATCTTTTGTATTCTTATTTTGGGTTCTAACAGGAAGATATCTCACTCAAGTTCGCCTAGTTTAAATTTGTTGAATGTAGCTTTGTGGTTCGAACAGAATTGGTGGGTTCTACCTCTTGCTTCTACCTTTTTCCTTTTATTTTGTGTGGGGTCTTGGGCTTCAACTGGTTAAAGCCGTGATTTTTTTGTTGTTGATTAGAACAATATTTTATAGTTTTTGTTTGCCTCTGGTTTGAATATTTAGTTGGGATACTAATTTATCAAAGTTGCTTGCTTGTGTTTGGTCTCGAAAATATTAGTGTTCTTGGTAGAGGGTTGGCTAAATTTCTTGGTAGCGGGTTGCATAAAGTGTTGCTAGCTGTTTGTACTCAAAAAGGGAGAAAACATTTGCTGGGGTTTGCCTTGGTCAGGTTTGGAGCTTAACTAAAAGCGGAAAGAAAACAAAGTTAATGAAAGTGACTGGTTTGGCTTGATGTTCCAGCGGCTTGACTGTTTGACCAGTCAACAGCAGTTTGACCTGCCCTAGCGGCTTAGCGATTTGGCGGTTTGCCTATTAATTGTTTTTTATTAGCAAATCCATAATGAGATGCTGCCAAAATTTCAACAAAAGTAGCGGCTTGCCAAAAACGCTGACCACAACTAATTGTCCACAACTCTAGTTGACCATTGACTACAAACCGTATACCATCTCATGACCTCAGTCCATCATCATCATCGGTCCATTTTTAGAAGAAATCAAATAATTTCAACCTACGTCTAGTCTCAAGATATCATAACCGATCCAATACTTTTGAAGCCTAGCCTCATTTAAATATACAAAACATAAAGCTAAGGTTAATAACAATTTTGTTACCACCTTATCTTGATTCGTTCGAAAAGCACTCAAACAAGTCAAATAACAACTTTGTTATCATCCTTGTTTCGCTCGGCTTAAAAGAAATCAGAACAAGCAAATAAGTTAAAACGAGATACAAAATCACCTACCTGAGAAACATATATAGGATCGTAAATCATAAAGTATAACCAATAGGTATCGATCTTTGTTGGTTGCGGTTATTGTGTTTTGGCTTAATTTCAAAAGGGACGAAATATTTCTTGGGTGTTGTTTGTGGCTGCAAAGAAAAGGAGAGGCACATATTTGGATTAGGGATTATTTGAGAAAAGTGTTGGTGGCTGCGTGCTTTTTTTTTGTTATGAATTACTAGGTTATAGATTAGGGAAGTGATTGTGTTTTATAATCAGTTAATTAGGGGCTGTTGGATTTGGATTGGATCGATATAATATTGGGCTTGGAATGAGAGTTAGTGAAATTGGGCTGAACGACTAACTTGGGCTGGTCGAGTTGAGTATTGGGCTTATACTTGTTAATCGTGAAATTTGTCTTTCCTTTTCACTAAGTGGGCTGAATTTAGTATTCATATCACAAGGACTAATTTTTTTTATATATATATAGATATATTTGCAGTATAACATTCGACAACAATTTTAATTGAGCTTCAATTATCCTAGATTAATTTTAATCTTGGGTTAAATTTTTCCGGGTTTGT
Organism: Artemisia tridentata subsp. tridentata; assembly: GCA_021014915.2. Lineage (NCBI taxonomy): Eukaryota > Viridiplantae > Streptophyta > Magnoliopsida > Asterales > Asteraceae > Artemisia > Artemisia tridentata. Next base: position 301,303,733 of record CP139506.1, read on the forward strand.
TCGATATAACTACCGTGATAATTATTAGATATTTTCGAGCCTATTAGATTTATCTACGGTTGGTTTCTCTTAACAACTTTTCAACCAAAATCAAACAACAGTTCACATTATCATTATCATCTCACGGTTCATTCTTGATTTTTGTAAAATCCCGCGAAAGAATCTATTTCTCGGTTTAAATCATAGAATTGTAAAATCCCGTGCACGTTTACATCATGTCTGCTACTTCAGATTCCTTCATATCTGAGGTACTCAAGTTGTACGACACATATGATAAACAAAAGATTTCCAGTTCTGTACAACAAATAAACGTGGGTGATTCTGATAATACCAATGTGGAATCTTCGTGCCCGAATTCACAAGAGAAAAAGCTTCATCAGTCACTTATGGAGCTTAATGCAAAGGAAAGTCGCATTGAATGTTTTCGTCTACTTCATTCACATCTCACAGTTCTGTTTGAGAAACCTGAATACGTGATGGGTTACACGCGGGCTTTCAAAACACTCTTTAGTCAAGATGTACATGATTTCACAGTCCAAATGACTTTATACTTGGATCAACTTGAACAACAACTTGACAAAGGAGAATTTTCTGAAGACGGATCCATGGCTGCTTTTTGTGTGATCAACAACCAACTCCAAGTGTTCATTGATTCGCAATTCCCTTTGGATCATGATTATGACAGTCAAATGACGGAAAAGTGTTTTGCTAATCACACTGGAATCGAGGTTGACGTGTTCAGAAGGACATTACTTCAACTTATGAGTAATGTTAAGGGGTTCATTGATGAAAGGGCTCAACATGTGGGAAATGGAACAGAATCAGACACGCATGACAGTAGCAGCAGTTATGTGACTCATATCACACATGTTGTGGATGTTGATATTGGACCAGTAAATGACCAAGAGCCATTTGCTGAGGTACATTTAACTGTTCAACATAATGTCCTTGGTAATGAACATCAACATTCTGATCAAAGTAAACCTACTTATGACACATATCTGTTGGAAAAGACTGATAGCAATATCACCTCTGAGTCAACAAATATGAGTCATAAGGGGGGAGAAATTGATCAGGATGCTGATCATGATGATGCGTCAAGTTATTCGCTTATAGTTGAGTCTTCCAAATCAAATGATATGGTTGAAAAAGAAGTTTTTGATGAACTTTCAAACAGATTTTTACAACTTGAAAAACATTGTATTGATCTTGAAATATCAATACAACAAAAGGAAGAAAGTATTCAAACTAAACTACCATGTAAAAATCCGAAACTCCCTGAATTCCGTGACTTTTTTATAATAAACGATTTGAAAGCTCAGCTACAAGCCAAAAACGTGACGATCAAAAACTTGAAAAACAGGTTGTCTGAGATGCGTGAAATGTGTAATGAAGTTAAAGCTAAACATGATGTTATTGCGACTACAAATGCTGAATTTGAACATAAAGTGGCTGAATTAATTAATGAAAATGAGACTTTGAAAATTCATTGCAAAGAACTGAGTGATACAATCAAAGAAACGAAAACTAAGAATGTAGAGCAAATTACCTCTTTGATTGCCAAAAATGATGAATTCAAGGCTCAACTTCAGGAAAAGGGTTTTGTGATTGCATCGTTGAAAAACGAATTGAGGAAACTGAATGTAAATGATGTGAACACTAAGTTTGCAAAACCATCAATCTTGGGGAAACCACCACTTAGGAACCAATCAGTTGTTAGACAACTGTCAGCGTTTAGATCTAAACGGTCAAATGTTTCAAAAACACGGTTTGCCTCCCAAGTTGATGCGGAAAAAGTTTTGTCAAAACCAGTCACTTCACAGTCTAGACCTAGTGAAAAGGAATATGCTGTTGCAAAACCACATCACATGAGTGCATCTAGTTCTTCTAGGATTAGTTCAACGCGTGTGTCACTTGTGACACCAAAGGAACATGTTAGACATAAAGACATTGTTCAGAATCAAAACCTAGTGGACGCTAAGAAAAACACACATGAAAAGACTAGGAATTTGCCTGTTTCTAAGAGTAGTTGCGTGCCAATTAAGGCAATTCCCGTAGCCGATCTCTCTAAGAACCCTAGATCTTTTTCTGATTCGAAACACTTTGTTTGCTCGACTTGTCAGAAATGTGTTTTCAATGCAACCCATGATGATTGTATAACAAAACTCCTGAAGGAAGTGAATGCACGTGCCAAGGTTCCATCCTCTAAGACTAGAAACAACAACAAGCCCGTAGAACCAAAGAGGTGTATGCAGAAACCTGATAGGCCGGTTGCCCTAGGACAAAGGTTTTCTCCCAAAAAGTCTGTAACTGTGCATGAGAAACCAAACACTCCTAGATCTTGCCTTAGGTGGATACCGACGGGTAGAACTTTTAAGATTGTTGGTCTTAGGTGGATACCTATTCGAAAGATGTTCACTAAGTGCGAAACCAAGGTTGACAGTGAAACCCCAAATGGTCTAAATGCTGATATCACTAACCCATATAAATGCAAACAAACTCTTAATGTCAATGCAGGAAGTCTTTACTTAAGTGCAGGTACATCGTTCAGGCCTTGTATTAAGGAAAGACTCAGAGTTTGGGTGCCGAAAAGAGTGATATCTCATGATGTAGGGGTTCAAACAATTCAAGCTTGATGAACATCATCGACAATGATGTCTGTTCATATCAGTTCAGGCCTCGTTCTTCAAAGAAAAGAAAAGTGTACGCTTGAGTGCACTTTATCTTCAAAAGAAGAGGAGTCTTCTTATTTATGGCCATTCTCATCAACAAGTTTCATGCTCTTTCCGTGCTTATTCAGTCTTCAAGTGGATCGGCGCATATTGGAGTATACTTTTATTCACTTATTCAACCAAAAATTGCAGTTGACAGGCATATGCAATTTTTGAGGGGGGGAAAGGGTGAATAAACAACATGTCAGTCTTCAAGAACCGTCAAGTGGAGCTACTTACCGTTGATGGTATTCATATTCACTCGTTCAATCATCAAAAATTGCAGTTGGCAGGCATATGCAATTTTTGAGGGGGGGGGGGGGAAAGGGTGAATATTATTCTACATGTTGATTGATGATTGAGAAATGGTCATACGACTCCTGAATACGTCAGTTCAGGAGTCGTGCAAACCATGTTTCTCCAACACTACATCTTCCTCCGTCTATCAAGGTGTTGAAGAACATGGTCATGGAATGCTAATCGACATCTTCTCACGGGCTGGTACAATCAGTGACAAAGGGTTTCTAGTCAATGCTTCATGTACACGTCATTACGCTCCATGTACACATCATGATGATGATTCCGATTAATCGTAACCATCATGGGGGAGAGAAATGTGTACACCAAGGACGCACAACAGGTTCTCGTGATTGGGCTTAATCATTTATTCCGGTGTTGATAACCGCAGAGATGATCAGTGGTTCAACTTTTTACCTTGGTATTAACATTTCACTGTTACGTCATGGATTGATTAATCGTAACCATCAGGGGGGAGAGAATGTGTACATCAAGGACGCACAACAGGTTCACGTGACCAGGGCTTAATATCCAAGGATGGATACATACTATAGATGATCAGTGGTTCAACATGTTACTTTGATGTTATACTTAAGACTGAAGAAGGTCGAGTCGTCAGTCTACTCTTCATTCTCTGTTGGGTGTTATCATCTCATGTGTATGCTGCGGGCTGATGGGTTATATGTAAGGTTACTGGAAGGCATTTGGTGAGATGAAGATGATTGTTATTCTGTTCCTCCACATTGGGTAATCTTGAAGAAGGTCGAGTCTACAGTCTTCTCTACATTCAAAAATGTTGAGTTCTTTTCTTACAACTTGATATTTAACTTAATCCCATGACAGTTCTTGTTTGATGAGTTGTGGAGTTAAGTTAGGTTCAAGTTGTTCTGTAGTTTAAGGTTAGGTCCAACTTGATTTTAACCTAATCTCATGACAGTTCTTGTTTGATGAGTTGTGAGGTTAAGCTGAAATCAAGTTGTTACTGGGCTTAAATTTGTGGTTTAGCTTAACCTCATGACAGTTCTTGTTTGATGAGTTGTGGGGTTAAGCTAGATTTCAGTTGAGGCTCAACTTAAACTTACGAAAAGAGGCCTAAGGTTTTTGACGGCTTTACTCAAGGACGGGAGTGTTAGAAGACTAAAGACGGCATGCATTTGGTTACCAAAAGACTTCTTCTTATTATGGGTGTTCATCCAAAGTCTTCTTCTTCTTCCTATTATGGGTGTTCATCAGGAAAGGTTGTCAGATTGGGGGAGAGCACTAATTCGGGGAGAGTGAAAAGCCAGAATCAATCCCTGATTAAAAGTGCTCACATTGCTCTTCAGCAAGTCAAGTGATGAATGCGGAGAAGATTCAGAATGCTGAGGAGTAATGATTTCTGGTTCGTATCCTTGTATATATATACTTGTTCATATCTTATACCTTTCTGTAAATAGTTATTCATAAAACCTGCATTTTGTAAATAGAGAAACGTAAAACCAGAAAATCCATAAAAATTAGAAAATAGAAAATACCAAAAATAGTTTCACCTAGGCATGTCTTCTGTTTATCGATAACATTTACGGACTTAGAAATGTCATTCAATAATGGCACGGGTCTTTAAATGAAGCTCGAGCAGAAGTTAAAATGGATTGTTAAAACATGTCTAAATGGCTTGCTATTACTTTAGATAGCAACCCGCACTTCAAATTGGGGAAAGCACGTCGCCAAAAGGACGGCTGTTCCTCCAACTGGGTGATGTTCACCTGGGCATGGATTACTTTATATCCATGTTTTTCCTGATTTGGTGTACGTTTCAGTGCATCATTTCTTGATTAAGAAGAGAAATCTTCTTTGTATACAAATAGTTTTCATTCTACGATTCTTCTGAAAATTATTTGTGAGACACTTGGTGAATATGTGTTGTATGAAATTTGTTTATACTTGGATTATGCATAAAATTTGTCACTCAATCAACGACCACGAATCTTTAACTTGAATACGGGTCATTGATTGAGGGGGAGAGTGAATTCAAATTTTATATCATCAAACGGGTTTCTTGATTAATTCATGATTCTTAGAAAAGGTTTTGCAGTTAATGGGGTATTAGTTGAAGAGGAAATTGATTAAATACATCAAATGATCAAGTGTGTTAGTTGCTAGAAAGTTTAGGACATTATGTGCAATTTGCTTATAGTATCCTAGCTTCATATAACTAGAAGGTTCATTTGTATCTCTTTGGAATCCTCGTTTAATCCCCTAGATGCATTAAAACTCAAAATCTGAAAGAAGTTAGAAAACCCTATGTGTTTGATGTTCTTGAATGCTCCACTGACATTTGTATGATCTAAGTGAATGAGTCTCAAATGTTGCTTGTCGATTGCTGCTTAATTGTTGTTGTTATTGTGCATATGTTCTCAGGATTCGCTTAGGTATATTGCTATCATGTTAGAATCATGTTCCTAAGATCCTGAGTTGAATATTGATATCTGTGTGAATTGCCATGTGCATGATTGTTAATTGCTCTTCATGCTAGATAGTAGTTTGACGTATTTCCTGACTGTGGTTTGATTAAATGAATTTGGCATTATAATGTGGCAAGCTGCTGAAGGGTAGCTATTAAGGAATAGTGTATCTGTATGTATGTATATCTGTGTTGATATTCTTATGCAGATTCCATTGCCAAAATGAATGTGCCAGTTCCCATTCTAACCATTTGATCAGACGATCAAACTCTATTGATTGGCTCGAAATTCACCTCAACAACAACGTCGGCAACAACAACAACAACAACACTTTCACCACCGCCACCACCATTCATCTATTTTGGTCTCGCCAAGTGGGGATCAACGACATTTGCGAAAGATTTGTTGGTGGATGGATAATTGATGTTGACTACTAACTCAGAAAAGCGGGTGATTACATCATCTGCGCAAAAAGGTCAATATCATTTGTGTCATAATTGTCGAATTGTGCATAATAAGCAGTGAATCTCCCTCTTAGTTTAAGGGGGAGCATAGTATGTTCCATTATCAGAAAATATTAAATCGGACACATTTTCTCCCACATTTTTCTAACTTATTTAAATCAATTGGGATCACAAATCTCAAATGGTTTGAAAATTTTGATCGGGGGAGAGAATGTGATTTAAATATGAAATATGATAAAATGTGATGTTTTGGACATGAATGTAAGCTCTCTCATATGTGCTAAACTCTTTCGTATATCGATGCACATATTGAGGGGGAGCAAATGTTTTGTGGAAACAAAAAGGATTTGGCATCGCAAGAGATCGTGACTCAGACTTGACAAATGAATTGACGATAGCTAAAGTCAGTAGTCGAAAGGACATGTCCTGGACGGGTAATAATTTCAAGCCAGTTTATCTGGTGATGTAAGCGTGTCTCGCAAAGGACGTGTCTGAGTAGAATGTACCGATTTCGAGCGATTTTCCTTGAATGTGATCTGGACGGGTAATAATTTCAAGCTAGTTTACTAGTGATGTAAGCGTGTCTCGCGATGATCATGTTCTTGAAAAATCAATCAATTCGAAAGTGCGAGCTTCACCCGACATGTGCAAATTTATAATTAAAACACATGAGCACGTGTTAAGGGGGAGCGTTTGAAAAATTCAAAACTCTCAAGGTGTTACTAAAATGTGTATCTTAATCATGAACACTTTGAGAGATTTTTTCAAAGATTTGGTTTATGGCAATCGTGGAAGTACACCAAAGACCGACCATTTTAATTAATGTATGGAGTTATAAGGATGGTTAGGTTAGGCTCAAGTTCCCACGATCCCGCCAGAGCCGGAGGGATCTACCCAGGGACAATCCACTAGTTAGTGTAGAAGTCCTTAGGTATGATTAAAAAGGAAAAAAAAGTGGATAAGGGAAAAGTGCCGACTGAGATGGAGCTAGTACTGGAACAAACCCAACAAGGTGCTAGTTATGAAGTCTCGGTAAGCACTGAAGGGGTTGAAGAATGAAAAAGAATTGTAAAGATAAAGGGTGAAAAGAAAGAAGCCCTCCTTACAACTTAGGCAGAAACCGGGTCAATTCATATGCTGTCAGAATCACTTAGATGATTGCTGGCATTGAAGACAAAGTATCATGGACCCAGTGATACGCTGCACAACCCTCCCTAGCCACTCAAGGTCCCTCAAAGGATTCTTGTTTCAATTGTTACAGAGTTCAATACATTTCTATCATCTCTCTCACTCCGAGTTAGATGATATTGAAAAGGTGGCAGTTCTCTCCAGCCTCCGCTCACTAAATCAAAACGCACTATTGAGTCTAGAGCCACGAGATGCATTAAAAAGATCTCTTAGGGACACAAACTATTTCTACACTGGTTGTTCAACATTAAGGACACCAGGTGTAAACTCATGAGTCCTACGCAGATCTTAGCAATCTGCTAGAACATTTATGAGGGAATTTACAAATGTAATTCTCAATGATTAAATGGAAATTCCTGCCAGGGTCAACATCAAACAGCCCTGAAAGCAGGTCACTTCGGTAATTCCCTGTGGATTACGCTTAGTGATCGCGGCGGTTTCAAACGGTCTACAGTCGTGGAGTGATCTCCAGCGACTCACCTAATCGTTGATATGCTACGGTACGATCTTAAAAAGCCCTCTGTGGGTTTTCGATTAGGAACGGTCCTGGTAAGGATTAGAGAGAGTTTTCACACTATGCTGTTAACAATCTCGAAGTCCGAACCTGTAAGTACCGGACGTTTTATTGCTAACTGTCGTATGCAGGAACTTCTGGCGATTGTAGCTGATTGCTGTTGCAGCTGTTTGCGGTTGTAGCTGATTGAAGTTGCAGCTGATTGCGGTTGTAGCAGATTACAGAAAAGATGCCAATCCAGCACCACATGCTCACACTACATAATCATCGTATTCAAAGAAGTCATGATCAACCAAAAGACCTTCAACACGGCTTCTGCTAACTCTGATGCTGAAGATCATGACACCGAATAGTGTGAGCATGTCGGCTCAAAGAATAACACATCACATGGTAACATACTGCTGAAAGATGACTTGAAGACAAATGTTGGATGATAAACTCTAAGAATTCTCAAAGATCATCCAAGACAACCGATCAGTCATCAAAAGATTACTGCTGAATGCACAATGTTTCAAGACAATGAAGAATCAAAGACTACGAGCTATGAAGACAACTTCAGAAGACAAAATGCTAGAATTCAAGTTATTATTTCCGGGGTGACCTCCCTTAGGGGGAGATTGTTAGGAATATAAATATTCAGATGAAGGATCGGTCACCCCGAGTATCTACTTAGCATTTATATAGCTCGTAGGCTTAGCTATATTAGTTTAGTATTATTAGTAATATTAGTATTATAGTTTTATTAGACTATTCGTATTTATTATTGTGGAGTGGGTCGGGGCTTTCCCCACTGTCAGCTCACTCCACAGCCCACTAGGGGCACCAATATTAGGAACTATATAAACCCTTCCCACACATGGGAAGGGGTGGAGCTTCACACATTTTCTAATCTAATATTTCTTTGTTTTTCTCTCAACTCTCCCTCTCTCTAAAAGCTTCCCAACTTCTTCTTCATTTTCTTCTCTAAATTCATCTAATATATCATCATCTAATCCAAGCATACAAAAACAACACGAAGCGTGCCAGTGCGGTTCCTACAAGTTGGAAACTATGGAAGAGGAAGAAGTGCCCAGGAAATGGCACGCAATCAATCTAAGGAAATGCTTTCTTTAGGAACAAATATGTAAGGCTATGAGCCATTGTAAACGAATTCATTATGAAATACTATATATTCTCCTCCGGGTTGAAGAGGAGAAAATGTTCCACATATTGTTGCAAGCAAAGACAAGGCAATCGCGCTGCTCCGGCGAGGATTAGCTACCCTCATTCGGCCCGCGCAGCCAAAATTTAGCCGAGGCGTATCCGCCCATAACGGCAAAAATGAAAACGATAAAGAATGTGCCGAGGCGTATCCGCCCCTAACGGCAATATAAAGTCCTTAACATAAAAAGGCACATGCCGAGGCGTATCCGCCCCTAACGGCAATACAAAGTCCTTAACATAAAAAGGAACATGCCGAGGCGTATCCGCCCCTAACGGCAATATAAAATCCTTGACATAAAAAGGCACATGCCGAGGCGTATCCGCCCCTAACGGCAATATAACATCCTTAAAGTAAAAAGGCACATGCCGAGGCGTATCTGCCCCTAGCGGCAACATAAAGTCCTTAAAGTAAAAAGGCTCATGCCGAGGCGTATCCGCCCCTAACGGCAACATAAAGTCGAAATAAAAAAGGAGTATACCGAGGCGTAAGCGCTCCTAACGGTAACATTAGAACTTAGAAATAATAAAGAGGAATTGAATATATTCAGTAAGCAATACGGCAAGCAACATGAATCACACAACACATTTCGCATGATGCATACATAAAAAAAAATATATAATATATATATATATATATATATATATATATATATATATATATATATATATATATATATATATATATATATATATATATATATATATATATATATAGGATCCGGTTCCATTGAGAAGGTTTTTATATTCTATCGTTTTTGAAAACCTTCTCAATCTTCTCAAAATAAAAACCTTCTCAATCGATCCAGATTCTATATAGGATCCGGTTCCATTGAGAAGGTTTTTATTTTGAGAAGATTGAGAAATCTTCGTTTGAACAAACTGATTCATGTTTTTGATTTGATTCACAAGCAAAACATCATTTTATGGTGAATCGAATCTATAAATTACAAATTTGATTCACAAATCATTGTTAAAATCGAGTTATGATGATGATTCATTAAATTTGTACAGATGATTCAGTGTTCTACATATATCGCAAAATCGAGAGATTTTTAACATTGATTCAAAATTTTTTTTACACATTTTGAATTTTAATCACATTAAAATGAGTTTTACGCTTGAAAAACATGAATCAAAGTTAAAAATCTATCGTTTTTGAAAACCTTCTCAATCTTCTCAAAATAAAAACCTTCTCAATCGATCCAGATTCTATATATATATATATATATATATATATATATATATATATATATATATATATATATATATATATATATATACGAAGAAGCATACGTAAACGGTAAACCAGGCATAGCAAAAATGAGTAAATCATCATTAGCAAAAAGGCCGGAATTGTAGCCTTCCGGCCAAGACGAACCACAACTAGAAAGTCTTAATAAAGGATGTTCGTTACAAAGTAATATAAAAAGCAGCCACAGGCGGTGCATCAACAAACATTGTTTCCAAGCGGTACAAGATTAGATCAAAGCTTCACAAGGCGTCCGGAACAACCTATATCCATGGTCAAAATGGAGGCAGTCCGGACCCATAAAGAACAAACTCAAGATGCAGCATTCCCTTCAACACTTCCACTGATATTCTCTTCAGCATTCTCAGTAATGTTAACCAAGTGACCCTGAACCAGCACAGACCCTTCGGCCACACCACTCCCACCACCAACACCAACATCTGCATTTTCGGATGTAACATTCTTATCGGCAGATTCATCGGGAGTTGAAGGTCCGGTTGATTCGGTAGGAGCAGGATCCGGATAGAGCTCCAGGATCTCAGCCATCGGCCTGTAAAAAGCACCACTAACCTTTCGGATATACGGATACTCAGTGACGAAGAGCTGGTCGAACAAAGCCTTATATTTTGTCTCAGCATCCAAATCTAGACTCTCAAAGTCAGCTAGAATCTCGGCGGCTTGTTCCGGAGTGCGGTCAACAGAGATCCCACCTATAAACCCAGCATCGGACGAAAGGTTGAACGGAATAGCCAAGGATTGTTTGTACTCATGACTGCCAAGAAGACGGCGGACCATTTCCGGCAGAAATTCTTTAACCACTTGGATGCGTTCCATATCAGTGGTACCCACCCGGACCACCAAGTCCTCTCTCTCTTTTCTCAGTTCTTGGTTATCCCTCCGCTCTTCGGCCAACAATTCCTTGATTCTATTTAACTCAGCTTCCAAAGACTTAAGCATTTCTCTCTGTCCCTCTTTCTCTTTTACCAACTCAGAAACCCGTCCGGTCAGACTCTGGATGGTAACCTGACAGTCCGCATTCTCGGCCTTCAACTTATCTAACTCTGTCGAATCCTATTCGGCACACTTTTGGTGGGCAGTAGTAAGAGTGTTAAACTGATCGAGTAGAGTCTCAAACCGAAGAAGGATGTCTGCTTGCGCAACGGCGCCTTTCCCGAGCAGCATCCATGCGCGACTGCAAGCATCATCATCACTTAAGTTCTCCAAATATTGTTCCTCACGGGGAGTCGACAGGTGCGCCATCATCTCCCGGCAGGTGGAGGACCCAGTCAGACGGGCATCTGTCCTCACGGACCACTTGGGCACGAAAATCTCCCCGGAAGTAGACTCATCGTCACCCATCTCACCCATCTCATCCAGACCTTCCAAGTTCTCTATCCTTTTCCCCCGTCCGTGAGAAACAAGGGGACTCCCTACAAAAAGAAACAGAGACCAAAAACACGTTAAAAAAATTATATATATATATATATATATATATATATATATATATATATATATATATATATTATATATATATATATATATATATATATATATATGTAAAAAAAAATAATAATAAAAACAAAAGAGTAGGGAGGAGGGTTCGCAACTCACCATCTTGGCAGGACACAAATTGGCTACTCGCCCCTTCCTCCCTCTCAGGCTCTTTAGCAGACGAGTCCGAATGGAAGGAGCGGAGTGGTTGGGGTGCCGAAAAATGACCGGAAGAATCTAAGTTAATAAAAGATGTATCAGCAGCGGGTTTGTTCCTCTTGACTGGCCGAGAAGAAAGACCTTCACCGGAAGGACGTTTTCCAGTACCTTGAGCCCCTTTACTTCCTCCGGCTCCTTTGCCTTTCGTCTTCTCCACCAAGCGGGCAGCAACTTCATCTTTCTTTCTCTTTGCTTCTAAAACCTTTTCATTGGGTACCTCTACGGCCTTCATCATAGGGGTTTTCTCTGGAATCTCCTCATTGGACCGAGCAGGCTCAACCACATGCAACGGTAGAACCTGTCCCTCGCGGAGCGGATCCCCTTTAACCATACCAGCCCCCTTTCGACGCTCCGGCTTGCGTAGGTACTCGGACATTGTTAAAGCTGCAAGTAAACAAGTCAAGAATATATATATATATATATATATATATATATATATATATATATATATATATATATATATATATATATATATATATATATATCACTCGACAAAAAAATAAAAAAATAAATAAAAAATATATACAATAATATCAAAAACAAAAAGAGGGAAAAGGGGGGGGGGGCTATACCCTCTCCTTCGGCATCCCTAAGCGCCGCCCGGAAACCGGAATACTCCCAATGAGATGATAATCCAAGTGCGTAATGAAAACCCCTAGGAATTTGGATGAGATCAATCACATGCTCAGCAAGCCTGTCGGCATCCTCAACTGAAAACTCCCCCTTCGGAAAGGGGTATGAAATATCCGAATGATGATGTCGCCACGGCATGGCAAAGGGAATAGCTCTTCTGTCTATCAAAAATAATTTTTTCTTCCATCCCTTTAATCCGGTTAAAATCTCATTGAAGCAAACTCTTTTTTCCTTCCCTCCCCTCTTCTCGAACGAGAACCACTCATCCTGTTTACTCAGCTTGTAAAAACGCTCGGAAAAGGGGAGTCGTTGGGGCAATATGCAAACTCCTACAGTATACTTCAAATAAATAAAGTGGCCCGGTGTAAGCCCAGCGGAACCATCTGGGAAATATGGACTTGCCAATGTTTGATGACGTCCAGCAAAAATTTCGAGAAAGGCACGGTGATACCACCTTCGGCGAAATCCTCTAAATACAATCCTATGGCGTCGAGAGGTAATTGGTCTATCGTCATATCAGCTGGTGGAAGTCTCGGATTAAGATCCTCCGGAATATGATATTCCATTAACAACATGGTCAAGTCCGTCTCATCCATTTTGCTAGTATACTTTCGCATATCAAACTTCGGAATGAAACTCTCAGCTTCCGGAAAGTCATCTTCCCAGGAAGAAACGGACCGGCGGGACATCGCTTAACCGAAGGATATGTAGAGTATAGCCGAACAACAAACGATAATAAGACAAGAATAACGGGAAACGTACCTTTGATTCGGACGAACGACGAAACGAACAAATGAAAAACGTTGGGAAAAGACGAATGAGTAATGTGTCAGAGGTAAGAAATAAATTACGGTGGTTGAAATAAAATAAATGTGGCTATTTATAGGCAACAAAGAGAGGGCGCGAAACGTCGTGTTGTGTCAGACGCTAACGTGGCACCATCTCATCCACACGATGACGCATGTTCCACGTGTCATGATCTCAAAAATACGGTAAAAACGGCGGCGCTCAATTAAACGAACACAATAATGGCTTTTGGCCTTTTGTACATGAGCAGCGGTAAAGAAGCCCCATCCGGCTGAACATGTCGGCTAGCCGGAAGGCGAAAAATTAAAGTATCACACTATCGCTACACGATACTATGATACTGGGGGGGACATGTCGGCGTATATGGCCGACGGGCCCTAGCCGAACGACCATACAAGCCGTTCGGATAAATGAATAATTCCAGCACAAGTCAAAACTTAGAACATATGAATCCGAAAGATTCTGTCCGAATGGATTCCCATGTCCGAACGACCGTTTTGAGCCGTTCGGACCAACGGTCATCTCCAGATCAGGAAGTCAACTTTGATATTAATAGTGTGTGACAGAATTACAGTAACCATGTCAGGTCAGGAAAAAGACCCAAACAGAGTAAGTTCCAGGTGCCGCCCGAAGCGGTTGTCAGTATGTTTGGACGCATCCGATGGAGACAAAAAAGAGACTATTATATAAAGGGGCAGTTTCTACAGTAATGGTAACTCACTTTTACACACAGTACTTAATCTACAAAACATACTTATTATCTTACCTTCATATACTTACTCTCACGCCGGAGTTTGGTCCTGGGGTCACACCCGGGGCGAGACTAACGCGTCTACTTTCTTAGCAGCTATCCGAAGGGCTTGACGGACTCAAGGCCGAAGGATATTTTGAAGAATCACCTCACCTGCAGAAAAATACTTAAACAATTTTCATCGTATCATTTGTTTTTATCTTCCTTAAATTTGGTCCTATGTTGTTTACTTTTTATCGTATCATTTGTTGATTTTTTTTTGAATCCGTTGCATAACGTTAATATAGGACAAGTGGGACCCGTTTTTTATGTATTGCTGCAAGGTGAAGAGATCACCATAACTATTCTCGGTTTCCTAACTTCGCGCGTGACTCGAGGTGGGAGGAAAGGGTGGTGGCGCGTGAAATGGAGTGGGATGGTGAAACCATCACCTCCTTGCCGAATAGCCTAAGGAGGAGATCACCATAACAAGTTAGCCCATATAATCAAATTCGATTGATTTGTTTTAAACTATAAACCATCTCCAATAAGGATTACCTTTAAAAAAATGAATTAATTGTTTGGCTGATAATAATAATGAGGGATAATGAGTTTTAAATATATCTAACTTTTCACTTTTTACTAAGTTGTGTAGTTAACTTTTTTTTTACTAAGTGATGTATCAAACTTACTAATCCCTGCTATGTTGACACTGTGGTTAGGACCAAATCGCAACGTTTGTCCTTATTGTCAGTTAGAGTTATTTACACAAATTGCCCTTGCGGTTAAGACAAAATTGCAACGTCGGGTTGCCATGTGGACCAATGAGATGGTGCCACGTGGTAGGGAGAAATAAATGTCCAACAATATCACGCCTGGGAATCGAACCCGGGTGGATTATGTGGGGTGAAGTGAAATTCAATCGGATGAATAATGCATCATAGGTCCATGTGCTCGTTTGGTTTTATATGAATTTCAATTGAATTGAACGAAAATGGTGAATGATAATTGAGTGAATAGTTATTGAGGGTCCATGTGTTTATTCGTTTTCTTACGAATTTGCGAATTGAATCGTCGTGAAGTATTTGAACGATTGTTTGATTGATGAATGGTTTGCTCTTGATAATGGATTGTAGTGTATGATGAATTGATTGTTTTGAATGATGGATATATTGATAGGATAGGAATCTGCTATTCAAAAACGATTACTTCTCGTTTCAACAGGCCAATCTGCTATTTAGAAGATAAAATCTTCAACAAATTTATAGAGAGAATTTAATCTCACTAAAACACGATAATTTTCACACTAAAAACTCATACTTCATTACTTGAGGCTAGGCCTCTATTTATACTTACATAAAGTAGGAGGAATAGTTCACATCCTACATTATTGCACACAAATAATTTACACCTACCGCACTACTAGGTGGCCGACAGGCCTTACATTATCACTAAATTACAAACCACATTCACCTACTCTAAAAGAAAAGGTTAAAAAAGTAGAAATAATGGAAAAACAGATGTCCTGGCGCATAATTGCTATCACGCGTCTTTAATAATTTTTGAACTTTTGTCCTCTTCTTTGTGTCTTCTCATGACTTTAATAATTCTTCATTCTTGCATCTGTGTGTCGGTACAGTATTCACAGACATGCCTTGATACATTTGATAAATGTTGTAATAGTGATATCTTGAAATCTTCTGGTAGTGATGCTAATGGCCCAGTGAAATTCTCAAAGGGTTCTTCAAAGTCTGATAATACCTTTTGCTGCTCGTCACTAATTTTTCCTGAATAATTCGAATAGATTAACACATTGTTACCAAAATAATTAATTTTAATATCTGATCTTTGTCCTAGTCCGGTGCCGAGTTTTAGTAATGCAAAAAATACTCCTGCTAATGCCGCTATGAAATTTTCGGTGGTTGGAGTTACTGGTTTTATCTCGTCTCTAGGCGAGTGCCTTGTACTGATTCATAATTCTGCTAAAGTTATTGCCGGTACTAACAGCTTGTGGTCTCTGTCGAATATCGGGTAACTTGAATGCATGCTAAAATACAACCATTGGCGATGCTCCAGGTCTTCCTTTGGCGAAAAGATCATTGTATGTTCTGATGATTTTCTGAATTATGACTGGAAATTCTTGGAACTCCCTGACGCTTTCTCCGTCGGTACATATTGTATCTAACAACCCATGGATAAAATAATCATGAATATCCATTGGTGATGCTCCTGGTAAGAATATTACTTTTGGTCCAATTCTTCTATCTTTCGAATAAAAAGACTTGGCGGCTTGTACTTCATCATAATGCATAATACTATTCCAAAGTCTTTGGAACTTCTCGACTGATGGCTTCTTCATTTCTTCTTTTTCCCTCGTGGTTGGAATGCTTCTTATCAAGTCTACTGCCTTCATTTTTTCTATCTTGTTTTGTAAATTTTGATTAAGAGAAATAAATCTCTTTGATCTTTGGACTACTTCTGTAGTGACTGTCTTGTATGATTCTTTTAGTGCTTGATGTGCTTCTTCTTTCGATGTATAGCTTTTATGGGTAACGCTTTGCCCTATTATGTGAGTACTTGCGAGTACCCAATCAGAATAGATACCTTTGAATGGTCCATTAAATATAACGTACCATTTTTTCATTCCAATGCTTGAATTTTGAACTATTTCTTCAACTTCTTCTTCCATCATTGTAAATTCAGTTTTTTCTGGTTAAGGTGAATATGATGCTTGGGTTTTTGAAACTGATGGTGTTGGTTTTATGGTTGTTGATGGTTTTGACTGTGTTGGTGTTTTGGTTGATTCTGAGATTGATTCTGAACTTGAGGTTCGGGTCAAGTATTGTATAGTGTTGGCTGGTTCTTCTTCTTCTTTTTTAACGATGGCAGGTTGTTTTTCTAAAGAGACACGGTGTTCTCTTTTTTGTTGATATTGATGTTGTACTTGTTTGATTATACCTTCCATTATCGAGTGAGAGTGTCTGCAAAGGTATTGTTATCACTCTTCATATACTTGATGTAGGGGTGGAATTGATGTAGTTGTAGTTGCCAACGGATGAATCGACCTCTACAATAGTCTTCTTGTAATTTGTATCTCCAAAAACCTGTTACATATTTGGAGTCTGTTCGTAACTCGAATCTTGTTTGCAACAGATCAATCTTCCATTTCTTAAGAATTTTTAAACACACGAGTGTTTCTTTTTCATGAGTACTGTATTTTTGCTCCGTTTCTGAAAATGTTCTAGAAATGTATCTACATAATTTAGAATTATATTTTTCTGTTTTTAAAACAGGTGTCTGCTCATTGCTTAAAAAAGCTATTTCTGATGTTTGTAATACTGAGTTTAATAGTAATGGATCAGATTGAGGAAATTTCTTTCCATCAATACATACTGCTGATTTAGATAGTACTGAGTCAGATTGAGGAATTTGAATTCCATCAATACATAGTGCTAATTTAGATAGATTAGATTGAGGGATTGGAATTCCGTCAATATCTAATCCTAATAATTCTTTTCCATTCATAATTGCCTTCATACATCCTGCCCAAGTGTCGTCGGATGCATCTGTTTCAATAATCAAAAAATCTTTTGTTTCCGGGTTATATAACTCTGGTAAACATTGTACAGCTGTTTTAATATGTTGTACAAGTTGGGTGTCGGATGGTGTCCATTCCCAACGAATTTTTTCAGAAATTTTCCTTTGTAAAACTTTTCTTTCTTTTGCTAGATTTTTCAAAAATCCTTGTTCTGCTATATAATTCAAACATCCTAAAAATATTTGAATTTCTTTTCTATCTTCTAGTTTATCTGGAAAAAGTTTTAATTTTTCCTGTGTATTATTTGTTAAAGAAATAACTCAATTTTTTGCAATTTTTAATCCTAAATATTCTACTTCATTTTGAAGTAGTTTAGATTTCTTTTGTGATAAAATCAATCCTTTTTCTTTTATTCTTTTTAAAACTGTTGATACTGCTTTTATATATTCTTGTTCGTCTCCTTTAGTGAAAACAATGATATCATCAATGTATGCTAAACAAAATTTTTCTAATCCTTGTAAAACTTTATCCATAAATCGTTGATAGATTGATGGTTGGTATGTGCTTAAACACATACCTTTATTTGACCAAAAACAGACCAAATAGACCAAAAACTAACCAATTATGCCATATATATTGTGTTTTTGTGTTTATATATGTGCAGGCACGGATATCGAGGAAAAAAAGACAAAATCAAGTCAAAACTGGAAAACACGAGCACGAGAAATGGAAAGGAGTATTTAAAACCAAGGCCGGGGAAGAATTTACAAGTTTGGATCATATTTATGCTCAGATTGTCAGAACAGCCTTGAAGAAAAATCATGGATCACAAATGGCCATTGAAATTATAAATTTGCAACTTTGGTCCCCTAACTTTAAACCTTTTTACAAACCTTAAAACCTAAAATCACTATTTTACTTAACTATAAAAATCTGCCAAAATCCTAAAACCAATCCAACACCAAAAGCCCATCACCATCTCACCTAGCCCAACCCAATGACCACACCCTTATCAATACACCAATCCGGATCCTAAAACCACCCGGTCAACAACCCAACAACCCTAAGTCAAAATAAAATAAAATAAACCCAAATCCCCAAAATCCAAACCCGCCCAATTTTTACTGTACATCCCTCTCCTTCCCCGTTTTACCCAGCAACTTAACCTCACTTAACTTGGTTTCTAGAAGCTCTGGCATGTCAGGAATGACGCGTTTATTGCCACCTTGGCAATTCTAAAGAATCTGATTGGACAATAGAACGTGGCACGCAATCCAAGGGCCAATGATTCAGCTTATGATTGAAGCATGATTGGACGCTCAGGATTGAATGATTGAGGCACTTTCCAGAACCCTAGCTTCCTCAGCTTCAGGCTATAAAAAACAAGCGCTTCGTGGGAGGCACCCCATGCTTATCCTTCTATCTTCTTTTCTATTTTCTAATAAGTGACGTGAGGAGGGCTACTGATCGGCCCCAAACGGTCAACCCAAATTCCCCAGGTGAATGGTCAACAAGAGTCAAACAATCTAGGGCACGATGCAATTTACCAAAGGAGTTTAGTGTTTCCCCGGGTCGTTAAGTCCCAACGAGGTGTGAACACTGTAATAGAACGAATTTGTGATCGGGTGAAATTGAATAGGAAAAGGGGAGTGAGTGATTAAACTAAGGAATTTTTAAAAGAAAATAACTTAAACAAGCTATAAAAACCTAAAACTTATTTTAAAACTGAAAATATATTTATTTGACTTTTTATCTGTTTATTATTAATTAATTACTATTTAAATACTTTTAAAACTAATAAAAATTCTAATAAATATTAAATAATCTGAGAAAAATCTAAAACTTTTTATAGAAATATTAAATAAGTACAGGAAGCTAGGAAAAATATAAAATGAAAAGTGCTTAATGAAAAAGCAAAAAAATAAGCCAAATGGCTTAAATAGAAGCTATCACTTTTTTTATGTTTTGATTTTCTTGGTTTTTCTTTTACAAAACTATTAAAACTACTGAAAATAACAAACTTTCATAAAGACAAAAACTTTGGAACTTGTAAATAAGCTAATTGGAAGCTTATGAGCTTATCAGTATGGGCTTTTGGCTCAACTTGATGGTTTAAGCTCAAATAAGTGGCCAAATAAGCTAAACAAAAGGAAATAAAGGTGAAATAAGATGAAAATAAGCAAAAGGTACTACTATAAAACTAGAGGAACAAGAAATAAGCACTGATAATCTTGAAATAAGAAAATAAACAAGGTACTGCTACAATAAGCAAGGTACTGCTAGAATAAGCAAGGTACTGCTAGAGTACCAAAGGTACTGCTAGAGTAACAAAGGTACTGCTAGAGTAACAAAGGTACTGCTAGAGTAAAATGAAGGTACTGCTAGTTCAAGCAAGGTACTGCTATAGCAAAGAAGCAGTAATAAAACCTAATATTTGACTTATATGAACTTTGATCTAGATTTACTTACTGAATATGTTGTATTAAACTGAAAAGAAGTTAAATTAAGCTATATTATCAATTATTAAGCTAATATGAAGATTATGGAACTAAATACTTAAACAGACAACAAAATATTGAAGATTAAAAGCTATTTTGACTATCTACTTAATAAGTACTGGATTTTATTGTTTAACTGAGTTAATAGATCCTATGTGACATACATCAAACAAGAACAACACCACAAAACAATCTGCACCACAGTTATCACAGCAAAATCAAACAACACTTTATGAAGACTGAGTTGATATTTTCAAAGCAAGTGATAGAGTTAGACCACAACACTGATTCCAATGGTATAAGATGTTAACACAAGATCAAATGAGCATCAAACATAAACAACACAAGCATAAAACACAGATTTGTCAAATATGCTATTTTAACTGTGAAAATTCAATTTTAAGCACCAAGTGAATCCAATGAACAAACAACCAATTTTAATCAATATTATCACTTAACAACACCACAGAAACATAAAAACACAAAGATCAAAGCAATAAACTTGCTTCTACAGTAAAATGCAAAAAATGATAAAATGGCTTACAAAATGCTATCAAGCTGAAAAGCAAGAACCAAGGCCACAGAACACACCTATAGGCTTACCAATAAGCTACTAAACCAAAGGCAATCCACAATTAACCTTGCTCCATGCAGTTCTCTTCATGAACACTCATTTTTGTATTTTTCATTGATTTTCTTGAGTTCTTTTTGGTATTTTTGTTTTAATGACTATAACTTGTTTTAAGGTTTCTAAAAGCTAAATAAGCTTTGTCAGGAGCTTATGTGAGCTAAGAAGTCCAATAAACAACTACAATCAACAATATTGAAATGACTTGAAATTTAAGTACGAATTAAGCATAACTTGAAATGTAAAGATAGATTGAAATTGGTACTGTAAATAGGTTTATTACAATTTTTCAAAGAGTAATAAGATCCTGAAAGCATTTAAATGACAATGTAATAAAGAAAGACAGTAAAATGACAATAAGTAAAATAATTGGCCTAAAAACATTGACAATCTTCTCTCTGCCTCACTTCTTCTCTTTATAGATATTCTTTTGGACTCCCCACTTGTTTCTGAGCATTTCCCACTTCATCTTGACCTTTGGTTCTCTGTAATTCATCATAACCACACATGTGGCTTTTTGGCGCCAAAAATATCCAAAGCAGGTTAAGGGCAATTAATGCATTTTGGTTTGTTGTAGTGGTGGAGAAGAAGCTTTAAATGCTTTTTGGTTTTTTAGGTGAGTGGGATAAGAGGGGGGTGGAGGGTTTGTCAAAGAGGCGGTGGAGATGGTGGTATTTGTAGGGTATTCATAATTCAAGAATCACTAGTTTGAGGCTTGTTTGGATCGAATAGAAGAGATTTTAGAGTGAGAAAGTGGGAGGTTGGGAGCCTTTGTAGAGAGAGAAATAATATGAGATTAGATTAATGTGAAAGGTCCAACCCTTCCCATGGGTGGGAAGGGAGTATTTATAGTACAATATATTATGCCCCTAGCGGGCTGTAGAGTGAGCTGACAGAGGGTAAAGACCCGACCCACTCCACAATACTAATAATAATAACTAAGCTACTAATAATATTACTGATAATCCTACGAGCTATGATGTGCTAATAAGTACTCGGGGTGACCGAGTCTTCAGCTGAATATTCATATTCCTAACAATCTCCCCCTAAGGGAGGTCACCCCGGAAGTCATGTTCTGAATTCTAGCACTTCATCCTTGGATCTTGATTTCATAGCTCGTACTCTTTGATTCTTCATTTTCCTTGATCATTGTGCAGCAGCAAATCTTAAGATGACCTTTTCTTTTGTCTTGGATGATCTTTGTTGATTCTTTGGAGTTATCATCCCACTTGAGTCTCCAAGTCATCTTTCAGTAGTAAATCTCCATGTGATGAAATATACTTAGAGTCGACATGCTCACACGATATGGAGTCATGATCTTCAGCATCAGAGTTAGCAGAAGCTGTGTTGAAGGTCTTTTAGGGTGATCATGACTTCTTTGATGATGATGTGGTGTGAACATGTGGTGATGGATTGGCATCTTTTCTGCAACCAGCTACAACAGCAACCAGCTACAGCGTTCCACAGCAACAACCGCCAGATATTCCTGCATACGACAGTTAGCAATAATTCGACCGGTACTAACAAGTTTGGACTTCGAGATAGTCAACAGCATAGTGTGATAACTCTCTCTAATCCTTACCAAGACCGTTCCTAATCGAAAACCCACAGAGGGATTTTTAAGATTTTACCGTAGTAAATCAACGATTAGGTGAGTCGCTGGAGATCACTCCACGACTGTAGACCGGTTGAAACCGCCACGACCACTAAGCGTAATCCACGAGGAATTACCAAAGTGACCTGCTTTCGGGGCTGCTTGATGTTGACCCTGGCAGGAATTTCCATTCAATCATTGAGAATTACATTAGTAAATTCTCTCATAAATGTTCTGGCAGATTGCTAAGATCTGCGTAGGACTCATGAGTTTACAACTGGTGTCCTTAATGTTGAACAACCAGTGTAGAAATAATTCGTGTCCCTAAGAGATCTTATTATGCATCTCGTGGCTCTAGACTCAATTGTGCGTTTTGATTTGGTGATCGGAGGCTGGAGAGGACTGCCACCTTTTCAATATCATCTAACTCGGAGTGAGAGAGACGATAGAAATGTATTGAACTCCGTGACAATTGAAACAAGAGTCCTTTGAGGGACCTTGAGTGGCTGAGGAGGGTTGTGCAGCGTATCACTGGGTCCATGATACTTTGTCTTCAATGCCAGCAATCAACTAAGTGATTCTGACAGCATATGTATTGACCCGGTTTCTGCCTAAGTTGTAAGGAGGGCTATTTCTTTTCACCCTTTCTCTTTACAATTCTTTTTCATTCTTCAACCCCTTCAGTGCTTACCGAGACTTCATAACTAACACCTTGTTGGGTTTGTTCCAGTGTTAGCTCCATCTCAGTCGGCACTCTTCCCTCATTCACTTTTCTCCTTTTTAATCATACCTAAGGACTTCTACACTAACTAGTGGATTGTCCCTGGGTAGATCCCTCCGGCTCTGGCGGGATCATGGGAACTTGAACCTAACCTAACCATCCTTATAACTCCATGCGTTAATTTAAAATGGTCGGTCTTTGATATTCATCCATGATTGCCAAACCAAATCCTTGAAAAATCTCTCAAAGTGTTCATGTTTATGAAACACATTTTTGCTAACACTTGAGAGTTTTATATTTTTCAAATGCTCCCCCTCAACATGTGCTTGGTTGATTGTTTTATAAATTTGCACATGTTAGGTAGAGCTCGCACTTTTTGAATTGATCCACTTTCAGTGAACATGACCGATTCGAGACACGCTTACATCACTAGTTAGACTAGCTTGAAATTATTACCCGGCCTGGTCAAGTCCACAGAAAGTTTCTCGAAATGGTACACTCTACTCAGATTCATCTTTTTCGAGACACGCTTACATCACTGGTTAAACCAGCTTGAAATTATTACCCGGCCAAGACGAATCCTTTCGATTGATGACAAGTTTCGTCAATTCATTGGTTAATTCTGAGTCACGGTCACATGAGATGCCAAATCCTTTGTTATGTTAAAACCATTTGCTCCCCCTCAATATGTGCATCGATATAAGAAAGATTTTCGCACATATGGAAGAGCTTGCGTTTATGACCAAAACATTTTGCTCCCCCTCAATATGTGCCTTGATATGCAAAATGGTTTAGCACATACGGGAGAGCTTACATTAACTTCCAAATCATCACATTTTATCAGAATTTCCTATTTAAATCACATTCTCTCCCCCGATCAAAAATTTCAAACCATTTGAGATTTGTGATCCCAATTGATTTAAATAAGTTTAGAAAATTTGGGAGAAAATGTGGTCAGGTTTAAATGTATTCTGATTTTGGAGCATACTATGCTCCCCTTGAAACAACGAGAGAGTGTCACTGCTGATGTTTGCACAAATTTGGCAAGGTGTCGGAAATTTGAACAAATATGCTCCCCCTCAATTGATGACCCGTTTTCCATTAAAGGAGCTGTAGACATTCAATTGAGCGACGGGTATTTGTGAAAATTTAAATCAATTTACCACCTTGTGTAACATCAAGACTCTCTTGAAGAATCAAACAAGATAAAGAGTCTGATGTAAAGAAGACTTCTCTTCTAATACACGAAATGACGCACTGAGACGTACATCAAGTCGGGAGAACATGGATATAAAGTAATCCATGCCCAGGTGAACATCACCCGGTTGGAGGAACAGCTGTCTTTTTGGCGACATGCTTTCCCCATTGTACAGTGCGGGTTGCAGTATGAAGTAACTGCAAGCCATTAAGACATGTTTTAACTGATTAGTATAACTTCTGCTCGAGCTTCATTTAAGAATCCGTGCCATTTTTGAATGACATTTCTAGATACGTAAATGTTATCGATAAACAGAAGACATGCCTAGGTAGAACTATTTTTGGTATTTTCTGATTTTTTTTTTATTTTTATTTTTTTTTTTTTTTTATATTTTTGTATTTTTCTTTTGATTTAAGATATATACAACTATGTACAAGGATATAAGAAGACAATCCTTTACTCCTCCTTTTCTTCCTGAAGACACTTGAGGGTTTCAGGAGTCATGCTTTTCATGCCAAGGCGTGGGAGAATAAACTGAAACCTTTCTCTTGGGAGAGCCTTGGTGAAGATGTCAGCTAACTGAAACTCTGTCCTCACGAAGTATAGTTCCAAAATTCCTTTTTCCACCTGTTCCCTGATGAAGTGATGCCTGATGTCGATGTGTTTTGACCTGGAGTGCTGAACATTGTTACAACAAAGAGCAATGGCGCTTTTGTTGTCACAATATAGGGGAATTTTGTTGTATGAGAATCCATAGTCCGAAAGCTGTGATCGCATCCAAAGGATTTGTGCACAACATGCAGACATAGCAATGTACTCAGCTTTAGTAGATGATATGGAAGTACTCATCTGCTTCTTAGAAGACCAACTAACCAACTTTTCCCCTAAAAATTGAGCTCCTCCTGAAGTACCTCGACGAATGTCTTGACATCCTGCATGATCTGCATCTGCGTAAGCCGTTAACTCCATTGCAGTGTCCTTAGGATACCAAAGACCCATATGAACCGTGCCTTGAAGATATCGGAAGATCCGTTTTACTGCTTCAACATGCTTCTTGGTTGGTCTGGATTGATACCGAGCACACATACACACAGCAAACAGAAGATCTGGTCTGCTAGCCGTGATGTACATCAAAGATCCAATCATGCTTCGATATTGCGTTATATCCACTGGAATCCCTGAAGGATCTTCATCCAGCTTTGTTCTATCAACCATGGGAGTGTCAACAGGTTCACTTGAATGAAATCCAAACTTTTTCAAGATCTCATTGGCGTATTTGGATTGATTAATGAATATGCCACCGGGACTTTGAGAGACTTGTAATCCTAAGAAGAATGACATTTGTCCCATCATAGACATTTGGAACTTGGAATTCATCTCTTTTGAAAAACTATCACATTCACTAGGATCTGTTGAAGCAAAGATGATATCATCTACATATATCTGAACTAGTAGTAGATGGTTTCTTGACTTCCTGGTGAATAGTGTAGGATCAACAACACCTTTGGAGAATCCGTTCACTAGGAGGAACTTGGACAATGTATCGTACCATGCCCTTGGCGCCTGTTTTAACCCATAAAGAGCCTTCTTCAAGCGGTAAACATGAGTAGGATGTTCAGTATCCACGAATCCTTCTGGTTGACTCACATAAACTTCTTCCTTTAAGTCGCCATTCAAGAATGCCGTTTTGACATCCATTTGGTAGACTATCATATTTCGACTAGCAGCATTTGCCAGGAAGATTCTTATAGCTTCAATTCTAGCAACCGGAGCAAACGATTCTTCAAAATCAATGCCCTCTTCTTGTCTGAACCCTTTAGCAACTAGCCGTGCCTTGTTCTTTAATACATCACCATACTCATCAAGCTTCACTTTGAAGATCCACTTTAAAGCAATGATCATTGCAAGATCTGGAGGAGGCACTAATTCCCATACTTCAAGTCGATCAAATTCATGGATTTCATCCTGCATAGCCTGGAACCAGCAATCTTTAGTCATTGCTTCTTTGGCATCTTTTGGTTCGACTTTGGACAGTACGGAATTGAAGAAACACCATAGTGCATCAGTGGCTAGTTGATTTCGTGTGGATACTGGACGTGAAGGATTGCCTATGATGTTGTCGATTGGATGATTACTGGTCCATTTCCTGAGATGGTCGTGAGGTTGTGGGTTATGAACAGACGTAGCAGTGCTGTGTCCTTCAAGTGAAGATGTGTCTGATGAATGTTCAGGAGCAAATATGTTTTCAAAAGGAGCCTCATCAACAGGAGCAAAAGGATTAACTTCCAAAGAATGATTATCTGAAGATTCTTGCATTACTGGAGAAGATTGAGCGTTTGATGACGAAGGCGATTGACTGGCAGCTGGAGCATTGTGACTGACTGTTACTGAATCTGTAGGGCCTTCTGTACCTTGTGGGGCTTGAACCTCGGTCATAGGAAGTATAGCAGGTTCACTCGGGATGGTTCCATTCTTTGGCTCAAAGTATTCATCAAACATAGGATCGAATAACTTCTTCAACTCCTCACAAGTAGGTGGCACATAAGAATCTGCAGGCGTGGAATTCTGTACAAGTCCTGAACTAATGGGTCCAGGAGACAAAAGGTTAAGATCGGGTCCAGAACTAATCTGTCCTGAAGCAGGTTGCTCACTCAGCTCATCGAACGTAACGTGAATGGTTTCCATGATTTTACGGGTTCTCTTGTTGTAGATTCGATATCCTTTACTGTCTGGTGCGTATCCAACAAAAATACCTACATCTGCTTTAGCTCTTAACTTTCCCAAATCTTGACTATCGTTGGTAGGGTAGCAAAGTGCACCAAACACACGGAGAAAGGAAAGATCTGGTTTCTTGTTATGAAATAACTCGAATGGAGTCTTCTCATGAACTGGATGAATTAGGGATCGGTTTTGAGTGTAGCATGCTGTTGCAATAGCCTCTGCCCAGAGAAACATCGGTGTCTTTGAAAATATAAGCATAGTTCTTGCAGCCTCTACCAGAGTACGGTTCCTTCGTTCAACCACTCCGTTCTGTTGAGGAGTGCGAGGGATACTTTTCTGATGCGTGATGCCAATACTTTCATAGAAATTACGGAGTTGTTGGTTAACAAACTCCGTACCATTATCAGTGCGGATGATTCTGACAGTTTTATCGAGCCTTACTTGCAGCTGTTTTATCATTTTAATGATAACCTCTGGAGTTTCGTCCTTGGTTCTCAAAAACTTCACCCATGTGAACCGAGAATAATCATCTACTATCACCAGAACGTACTTCTTTCCATTTATGGTTTGTATTCTCATTGGTCCACACAAATCCATGTGGAGGGTATGAAGAACTTCCAAGTTGGTGTTGATGGTTTTAGGCTTGTGGGTTTGTTTCTTGCTTTTACCCAGTTGGCATGCAGAGCAGAGATGATCTTTCTCATATTTCAGTCTGGGCATTCCTCTAACAAGATCTTTACGGGAAAGATTATTTATGGTACCGAAGTTCAAGTGGTTCAAACGACGATGCCACAGCCATGATTTTGTTTTAGAGGCTTTAGAGAGCAAGCATATGGGAGAGGACTTCAACATTTCTTCAATCGATATGGTGTATAGATTGGTGCCCCGACTGCCCTTAAGGAGATCTATACCATCCAATTCTCTGACGAAACATGTATGCTTTCTGAAGGCCACTTCCAGATCTGAATCACAAAATTGACCCACAGAAAATAGATTGTGCCCTAGTCCTTCCACATAATATACCCTTGAGATTACACTGTCACCAAACACATAATCTCCATAACCCATAATAGCACCAAAGTGGTCGTTCCCAAATCTAACTGTCCCGATAAACTTTTTCACGAAGTTCTTGAGCCGCGAGCGATCCCCAGTCATATGTTTTGAGCAGCCTGAGTCCAAATACCACAGGACGATTTGTACGACCTCAGATATCACGGATGCATTAGAATGACCAGCTTGACGGGGAGATGAGACCATGGAAGACAAGTTAGCCATGAAGATTGTTTGAGCCGTAGGTTCATCATCTACATCAGAGTCATATGCATCACAGTCATCTGCCTTGAAGATGTTAGGATCATTAAGTGCTAGATCCTGAACAGGTTTCTCATCCACATCTTCATCAAAAGTATTTCCTCCATCTCCTGCCAAGAACAATAACTCTTCCTCATCCAATACTGCTCCATTCTCTTGAGCTTGCATTAACAGCATCTTGTCTTTGAAGTAATCTGAATTCTGAGGACGTTTAGGTTGATTGCAGTTTCTAGCAATGTGTCCAAGCCCCCCACAATTATAACACTTGATCTGTTTCCCTTGCCCCTGATTGGCATTCCCTGCTCTATTCTGCACATAACCTCGACCCATGTTCCTGCCAGCTCTCCCTTGCACATTCTGAACCACAATTTTCCCATCCTCCACCATTGCTAGATTGCGTGGGTTAGATGAATTCCTTAACTGATTGTTGGTCTGAGGGAGTGATGCTTGAAACTGTTGAACCAATAATGAAACTTGATTGGTGAGATTGTCAATCATTTTGTTGGTCTGGGAGTACCCTGAGTCAAGTTGAGAGCTCATAGCAGGTACTTGTGAGTGAAGTTGATGATAGCTTGGGTTGGATGACGATTGGATTGTCGGTTGAACATTTGTCATGAACGCCAGTGGATCATTTGTAGTTGAAGGACTTAACTTTTCTCTCAGCACTCGATCATAAACAGCATGCTTCTCATGTTGTTGCAGGTATGCATACAGTTGTTCATAGTTGGTATCCCTTAAACCTTTGTTGAGTTTGACTGCAGTCACAAATCTGTCCCATTCAGGAGTCATATTGTTCACAAACTTTGAGTTAAGTTGGATATT
The DNA here is from genome assembly GCA_021014915.2 of Artemisia tridentata subsp. tridentata. Classification (NCBI taxonomy): domain Eukaryota; kingdom Viridiplantae; phylum Streptophyta; class Magnoliopsida; order Asterales; family Asteraceae; genus Artemisia; species Artemisia tridentata. Next base: position 301,332,714 of record CP139506.1, read on the forward strand.
GGGCATAGTCATTCTGATCATCCTCATATCATTCACCAACTTATGAAATCTCACATAGTAGTCTGTGACATTCTCTCCTGGGTTCATTTTGAAATGCTCGAACTCATCATACAGCTATGACTCACGATCTTCCTTTGTGAGTTCTGACCCTGCTAACAGCATCTTAACGTTGTCCTACACAGCTTTGGCTTCAGTGTTGAAGTTGATGAGCTTGTATACATCCTTAGGAAGACCTTGAATGACTATGTTTGAGGCTCTAATGTCGGCATCATACCTCTTCTTTTCTTCTTCATTAAGATCATTGTAGTTTCTAGGTCTGTCTATGCCCCAAGTCACAGTCCCATCTTCACCAGTTGTAACAACATCTCTGGTGGTACCCATCTGATATGGTCCTTCGTCAATTGACTTAAGAATGTTAATACCATTATCTTTTCCCAAGCAATAAAGTCTAATTCGTTGTGCCCAAGACTCATAATCCGTCCTATCTAGCATAGGTGGACGAGTGTCAGATCCTGCTGCTTGAATATCATCTGATGATGTACTTGATGTGGTAGCCATAGTAACTACGGGATTTTACTGATCTTGTGATTTAACCGAGAAATCAAATCTTTCGCGGGAATTTCTAAAATCACCAAGACACAAACCGCCTAGACAAACCGCGTAGACACAAACCGCGTATGCACCTAAGGGACAAACCGAGTTCAAACTGGTGATACAAACCGCGTTGACACAAACCGCGTATGCGCCAAAGAGACAAACCGAGTTCACACTAGAGATACAAACCGCGTTGACACAAACCGCGTATGCGCCAAAGAGACAAACCGAGTTCACACTAGATATACAAACCGCGTAGACACAAACCGCGTATGCGCCAAAGAGACAAACCGAGTTCACACTAGATACACAAACCGCGTAGACACAAACCGCGTATGCGCCTTAGAGACAAACCGAGTTCACACTAGATATACAAACCGCGTCGACACAAACCGCGTATACGCCTTAGAGACAAACCGAGTTCACACTAAAGATACAAACCGCGTTGACACAAACCGCGTACGCACCGTAGAGACAAACCGCGTCGGCACAAACTTCCAAACACGTCACTTTCAATGCAGTTTGTCCTTTTGCCTAAACTAGTAATGGGACAAACCGCGTACCCGATGTGACACAAACAGCGTTCAAGAATGACCAAAATAGACAAACCGCATCCAAGAACTCTTGAAAGAAAAACACTCGAATCACCCACAAACACCACACGAACCTTAAATCTGTGAATCCAAGCACTAAATACTACTCTTATACTATTCCTAAGCTAGAAAGTACAAGTAATAACAACTTTAGATCACTAGACAAAGCACAAAATGAAATAACAAATCGAACCAAAAACCTTAACAAATATCTAAACAAATCGAACCAAAAACCTCACAAACTACACAAATCCGTGAATACCAACTCTCATGGACCTAACCATGGCTCTTGATACCAATTGTAGGGTATTCACAATTCAAGAATCACTAGTTTGAGGCTTGTTTGGATCGAATAGAAGAGATTTTAGAGTGAGAAAGTGGGAGGTTGGGAGCCTTTGTAGAGAGAGAAACAATATGAGATTAGATTAATGTGAAAGGTCCAACCCTTCCCATGGGTGGGAAGGGAGTATTTATAGTACAATATATTATGCCCCTAGCGGGCTGTAGAGTGAGCTGACAGAGGGTAAAGACCCGACCCACTCCACAATACTAATAATAATAACTAAGCTACTAATAATATTACTGATAATCCTACGAGCTATGATGTGCTAATAAGTACTCGGGGTGACCGAGTCTTCAGCTGAATATTCATATTCCTAACAGTATTGGTATTGGTTTTGGCGGTTTAGGAGGAAGGGGATAAGTTTGACCGAAGGTCAAACTTCGGGTTAACTAAAAAGGGAGCCGGGTTATGGGTATTGGGTGGATTGGGCTTGGATGGTTTTGGGTTGGGTTCAGTAACTGGGTTTATTTTTATTAATTTTGGGATTAGTAGTGGAATTGGTTTAAGCTTAGGGACCAATTGTGTAATTTCTTGAAAATCCAAGGACCAATGCTGCCAAAATCCAAAACTAATTCTAAGGGTCATTCATGCCAAGTTTCAATAGAACAAGAACCATAAAAGATAATTTTCCATTTTTGAAAACCGGGGGACTTGTTTTGCCATTTTTGAAACTTCAGGTACTAATTTTGCCAATTGTGCAAACTTTGCTCATTTTTCAATTGTTTTTAATCCTTTTGCACTTGTAACACATAAAAACACAATCAAATGATATTTTCTGTATTTTGAAGCATATCTGCATGTTTTTTAAATGTTTTTGCAGTCTAAATGTGACAGAAATGATGAGTATTTAGACAATCATCAATCCCCCACACTAAACTATTGCTAGTCCCTAGCAATCTTTTATGAAAATTTAATGGATTTTATCTCTTTACCAAAAGCCATTACTTCTGGAGTAGCCAATGTTTTAGTATGTGATACTTTGGTACAATGATAACCAAATGATTTTGAGCAAATCATCAGCTGTCAACGGATTTGATTTGTCTTTACCAAAAGCCGTTTGCTTCTGGACTTGCCAACTCTTAGATAAATTACAACTATTATCTTTGGTGAGCTGATTACCAATTATGGTTTTTTCACTGCCTTTACCACAAGCCATAACCTTGCGGGCTAGCCAACTCTTCACTATAAAAGATATGGTGAGTCGAATACCATACAATTTTAGGCAAATTGTAAGCCATAAACGGATTTGATATATCTTTACCAAGAGCCATTTGCTCCTGGATTAGCCAATCCTTATGTGGGTTAGACATGGCGGACTGATAACCATTGTTGCGTTTTAAGTGAGAAAAAAAATTTAAAATTTTGGCCAAAATGGGGGTACTAGATGGTACATATGATCAAATTCGCTAGAATTCCCCCCCACACTTAGAACTGAATATTGCCCTCAATATTCAAAGTACCGGCTGTTAAACCAACACTTAGAACGTAAGAAGGAAATACTAATAGCCTTTACTTTATATACACACTTTTTTTTTTTTTTTTTTTTTTTTTTTTTTTTTTTTTTTTTTTTGAAATTTACATATATACAACATGTGAGGCATCTCCCCCACACTTAGGTGAGACATGGGTGAAAACCCATGTTTTACTACTGTTTTTATTAACCGAGTCGCTAGCTTGACTCGACCCCGAATTCATTGGTTCTTGGGGAAGCATGTGGAACAGAAAATCTCCATCGGACTTTCATTCAAAATGTTTGGATAAACATTGAAGTATGTGAAAGTTCCACACCGATGAGATAAATACAGACCCGACTCACAAATGATAAATGAAAATTCCGGGGTCAAAGATAGTGTCTTCATTCCCGAAGGAGTGAAGAACAGGAGAAGTCACCGTGTAGGTGAAGAAAAGAAAGAAAGTCATGATAAAAATCATGACTAACTCATCATCATCAGAAGGAGAATTCATGATTTCAGGATCATGAATCTCACCATTTAAGCTCATTTGATCAAGACATATTCTGGGTGGGAGGGATGGGATTTTGATATCAAGCCAATTCTCAGTGTTGAGAATATATCCCTCCGGGACATAAAGATTTTCTTTGTCAAGATCAAAGTAAAAGTTATCATACTCCGGCGGAGATATGATATGAGTGAGTTCATTGGAGAACTCCTCAAAGGTGAATGAATCATATTCGGATTTGATGTGAGTGAGTTCATCAGCGAACTCCTCAAATGTAAATGATTCATAATCGGGGAGAGAATTATGAGAATGAGAAGTGGTATTGCCACTAATTTTCTCTCCCATCTGATCAAAACAGAAGGCTTCCATTTCCGGAATGGAATCATCGGAAAAAATGTCACTATCCTTTATGGGGATAGGAGATGAAATGGGTTTTTCTTTGAAAGCCTCGATTTTAGAAATGAGAAGACTGACATTCAATAATGTTGCTCGAAGAGCTTCATCTTTGATTTCAGTGTCAATTTCTTCATCATTCTCTTCTTCTAAGCTGACTGGCTCAGAAGGAAATTCCTCCACATAATTGATGTCTTCACAAGATAAAGAATTGTCATCAGTATGTGAATCACTAAGCTCGATGTTGGGTTTAGAATTTAAAAGATTTTCAATTTCTACCAAATCGGCTTCGAAGTCAAAAAGATCATCATCACTTCCTGATGGAAGTGGATCAATGTGAGTAAGTTCATCAGTGAACTCCTCAAAAAGAGGGTCAACATCAGAATGGGGCAGTGATGCCTCAACATACTCAACTTCTCCATAAGATATATATTCATCGTTAGAATCGGAGAAAGTCTCAAATTGATCTTTTGAAAATTCAGGAGGAGGAGAGATATCACACAAATGATCAAGAATTCCCTGTGACTCACTTGGGATTGGGACAAGGTTCTCAACACTAGAATTTATGAATACGTCTGATTCCTTTGCAGGAATTGTATCAAGATGCTCGTCCCCCATAATAAGAGAGTTAGTGGGAACCTAGGGTGTGATAACAGTAGACTGAGGGAGTTGAGAAGTACTAGCAGTCATGGATTCTACAAGTTCCATTTGTTCTTGTGCTAGCAGTTCTTCTTTAGACTTTTCTCCCTGCGAGTTTTGAACTGATGGGTTTTCAACTGATGAACCCTCTGGATATTCCTTCATTTGGAGAAATTCTGCAATTTCCATCATTTGAATGGAATCATCATCATCATCATCGATAATGGGAGCCTTGAGAAATTTGGAACGCCTTTCAGCCACCAACAATTCTACAAGAGATTCTTTGTAGCGAGCTGTTCGCTCTTCAGCTTGCCATTCTCCCCAAGATTTTTCAGGAGGAGAGTGATGAATGATGGGATACGTTTCACATTCCACTTCCCTCACCGGAGAGGGAGTGGAAGTCGAGGGTTCATTGTAAACAACATCATCCTGAGTGGTTATAGTGGTATTGTGTAAATTTGAAACTTGATGTATGAAGGTTTCTAACATGTGCCTAATTTCTTCAACATGTTGATCCCTTTTGTCCTTCAAGGACCTAGATCCAAAGGAATTATCAGGATCAGAGGTGGATGAAGGTTCAGCTCTCGAAGCATCACACATACAAGATTCAAGATAAAATTCACATTTCTTGCAACAACACCTACAAAGTGAACCATCTAATGGATCTCCACAATCATAACAATGAAGTTGATTGAACGATTCCATTAGAGAGGTATGAGAAGTTTAGAATCAAACGGATAGAGGGTAAAGGGATAAAGAATTAAAAAGGTAGGAGGGTAAAGATGAATATTTTTGGTAATCGATCCGTCAAACGAATTAACTTCACGATTGATTTTGTTTTATATATATATAAGAGAATATGAACAAGGATGGTAAATATACAATGGATGTATATTCAACAACACTGATACTGCAAATGCGTTCTACGCAGCACACCTCCCCGGCAACCGCGCCAAAATTTGATCGGCCCCAAACGGTCAACCCAAATTCACCAAGTAAATGGTCAACAATAGTCAAACAATCTAGGGCACGATGCAATTTACCAAAGGAGTTTAGTGTTTCCCCGGGTCGTTAAGTCCCAACGAGGTGTGAACACTGTAATAGAACGAATTTGTGATCGGGTGAAATTGAATAGGAAAAGGGGAGTGAGTGATTAAACTAAGGAATTTTTAAAAGAAAATAACTTAAACAAGCTATAAAAACCTAAAACTTATTTTAAAACTGAAAATATATTTATTTGACTTTTTATCTATTTATTATTAATTAATTACTATTTAAATACTTTTTAAACTAATAAAAATTCTAATAAATATTAAATAATCTGAGAAAAATTTAAAACTTTTTATAGAAATATTAAATAAGTACAGGAAGCTAGGAAAAATATAAAATGAAAAGTGCTTAATGAAAAAGCAGAAAAATAAGCCAAATGGCTTAAATAGAAGCTATCACTTTTTTTATATTTTGATTTTCTTGATTTTTCTTTTACAAAACTATTATATTACTGATAATAACAAACTTTAATAAAGACAAAAACTTTAAAACTTAAAAACAAGCTGATTGGAAGCTTATGAGCTTATAGTTTGGGCTTTTGGCTCAACTTGATGGTTTAAGCTCAAATAAGTGATCAAATAAGCTAAACAAAAGGAAACAAAAGTGAAATAAGATGAAAATAAGCAAAAGGTACTGCTATAAAACTAGAGGAACAAGAAATAAGCACTGATAAGCTTGAAATAAGAAAATAAACAAGGTACTGCTATAATAAGCAAGGTACTGCTAGAATAAGCAAGGTACTGCTAGAGCACCAAAGGTACTGCTAGAGTAACAAAGGTACTGCTAGAGCAAAATGAAGGTACTGCTAGTTCAAGCAAGGTACTGCTATAGCAAAGAAGCAGTAATAAAACCTAATATTTGACTTATATGAACTATTCTAGATTTACTTACTGAATATGTTGTATTACACTGAAAAGAAGTGAAATTAAGCTAGATTATCAATTATTAAGCTAATATGAAGATTATGGAACTAAATACTTAAACAGACAACAAAATATTGAAGATTAAAAGCTATTTTGACTTTCTAACAAGTAAGTACAGGATTTTATTGTTTAACTGAGTTAATAGATCCTATGTGACATACATCAAACAAGAACAACACCACAAAACAATCTGCACCACAGTTAACACAGCAAAATCAAACAACACTTTATGAAGACTGAGTTGATATTTTCAAAGCAAGTGATAGAGTTAGACCACAACACTGATTCCAATGGTATAAGATGTTAACACAAGATCAAATGAGCATCAATCATAAACAACACAAGCATAAAACACAGATTTGTCAAATATGCTATTTTAACTGTGAAAATTCAATTTTAAGCACCAAGTGAATCCAATGAACAAACAACCAATTTTAATCAATATTATCACTTAACAACACCACAGAAACATAAAAACACAAAGATCAAAGCAATAAACTTGCTTCTACAGTAAAATGCAAAAAATGATAAAATGGCTTACAAAATGCTATCAAGCTGAAAAGCAAGAACCAAGGCCACAGAACACACCTATAAGCTTACCAATAAGCTACTAAACCAAAGGCAATCCACAATTAACCTTGCTCCATGCAGTTCTCTTCATGAACACTCATTTTTGTATTTTTCATTGATTTTCTTGAGTTCTTTTTGGTATTTTTGTTTTAATGACTATAACTTGTTTTAAGGTTTCTAAAAGCTAAATAAGCTTTGTCAGGAGCTTATGTGAGCTAAGAAGTCCAATAAACAACTACAATCAACAATATTGAAATGACTTGAAATTTAAGTACGAATTAAGCATAACTTGAAATGTAAAGATAGATTGAAATTGGTACTGTAAATAGGTTTATTACAATTTGTCAAAGAGTAATAAGATCCTGAAAGCATTTAAATGACAATGTAATAAAGAAAGACAGTAAAATGACAATAAGTAAAATAATTGGCCTTAAAACATTGACAATCTTCTCTCTGCGTCACTTCTTCTCTTTATAGATATTCTTTTGGACTCCCCACTTGTTTCTGAGCATTTCCCACTTCATCTTGACCTTTGGTTCTCTGTAATTCATCATAACCACACATGTGGCTTTTTGGCGCCAAAAATATCAAAAGCAGGTTAAGGGCAATTAATGCATTTTGGTTTGTTGTAGTGGTGGAGAAGAAGCTTTAAATGCTTTTTGGTTTGTTAGGTGAGTGGGATAAGAGGGGGTGGAGGGTTTGTCAGAGAGGCGGTGGAGATGGTGGTATTGGTATTGGTTTTGGCGGTTTAGGAGGAAGGGGATAAGTTTGACCGAAGGTCAAACTTCTGGTTAACTAAAAAGGGAGTCGGGTTATGGGTATTGGGTGGATTGGGCTTGGATGGTTTTGGGTTGGGTTCAGTAACTGGGTTTATTTTTATTAATTTTGGGATTAGTAGTGGAATTGGTTTAAGCTTAGGGAACAATTGTGTAATTTCCTGAAAATCCAAGGACCAATGCTGCCAAAATCCAAAACTAATCCAAGGGTCATTCATGCCAAGTTTCAATAGAACAAGAACCATAAAAGATAATTTTCCATTTTTGAAAACCGGGGGACTTGTTTTGCCATTTTTGAAACTTCAGGTACTAATTTTGCCAATTGTGCAAACTTTGCTCATTTTTCAATTGTTTTTAATCCTTTTGCACTTGTAACACATAAAAACACAATCAAATGATATTTTATGTATTTTGAAGCATATCTGCATGTTTTTAAATGTTTTTGCAGTCTAAATGTGACAGAAATGATGAGTATTTAGACACTCATCAGCTACCTCTTCCATATCTTGTGTTTCGTGGTTTTCTGTGATGTGTCCAGGATTTTCCCGAATAATGAAGACTCTCGTGCTCGTGGTTTGCTTTTCTCCACTCGAGTTTCATCATTTGTTGCTCATCCGATATCCTTAATCTTATCGTGTAACATTTATCTTTGGCATAATTAATAAACGGCCTAAGATTTTTGTAGGAGAACCCTTACCTTTAAGACATTGAGGACAATGTCTCATTTTAGTCTTGGGGGGGGGGGGTAATCTTTCGATTTGATTTATGCCTTGCATTTTTTGCCGTTTACTCATGCAACCCTGTTTTTCCTCCGAAATTGTAAAAAATGAGAAAATTTAAATTTGTTTTGCAAAAATATAATAAGTGTTTTGACATTTTGTTGACTTTTCGCTGGTGAGAGTAGGAATAAAATTCTGACTTGATCGGGCGTGTTGAGCCCTAGCTTGTCCCCTTAACCTTTCTTGGCTAAGCATTCGCGGATCTTATTATTTAAGATTTTAAATTTGCGAAGAACAAGAAATGATAGAGTTTATTTATAAGTTAGATGCTAAGCGTGGAGTAGTTGGTTCTCTTTAGAGCTCATCGAAGTTACTTGTGGCCTTTTGCTCCCACAAAATTGTTTCACCATATATAACTGTAAGAATAATTAAAGATGTTAGGTTTTGCCGATGATTAGTTCTTGGTCTTCTTAAAAGAATCCTTGCTTTAAAAATTGGGTACACATCAAGGTTACTTAATAAATACGTTTAATAATAATAAGTTAAGTGCTCTAAGCTACGGATTCGAGATCGGACCTTGGATCCTTATTTCCGGAAGGCGTTTAGGTCTTGGCTACCCTCTTGCACCGACCCTTGGACCTCTAGTTCAGGAATGTGTGAGGTCTTGGTCTAACCACCTTGGATCCTCATTTCAGGAATGTCTAGAGTCTTGGAACACTCCGTTGTAACGGCCCTTGGATCCTTTATTCCGGAAGGTGTAAGGTCTTGGAACTAAACCGTGAAGCTCCGTCGTTTAGGGTACGCAAGTGAAAAGTTAGTGATAAAAAAAATAAAAAAATAAAAATAAATAAATAAATAAATAAATAAAATGAAAAAAAATAAAAAATAAAAAATGGTGATGAATGAAAAAGAGAAAAATGCAAAAGTCAAAAATATAAATAAAAACCTTGATGTGGACCTCATTTTCAAAGCAACGGTTCTCGAGAGAAGATTGAAAACTACTTAGCGTCTTAATTTAGTATCTTTATCGGACTAAAAACCTATCGAAACGAGAAAATATGAAGCAATTCATTTCTCACAAAAAATAAAATAAATAGAGGCAAATTAGGAAAATGGGAGCAAGAGGTAATTACACAAGTAACTTTCATGGGTAGTGTTGGCATCTAACTTGTAAATAACAATGATTTCGTTTTTGAGCTTAGTTTGGGGACTCGTGAAAAATCAGGGATGACGAATTTTATCCATATGGTCACTTCTTTATTAGTCGTGTTTCCTACTCGTTGACCCTAAAAGTTATTGATAGATAATGATTGTCAACAAATCCGTCGCATGATAATGAGAAAAATACAAAAATAGAATAAAAAGGAAAATCGGGGAGTTTTTAAAACTTTAGATTTCTTAAATCTCTTTTGAATATTTGCTACTTTTCAAAGTTAGTAAAAAGTGATTGGAAATTTTTGGTTTCAAAAACGTGTTTTTATAACATTGCGTGAGGACACTGCAATATCTTAGTCTGGGGGATTTTGGTATGTGCTTAAACACATACCTTTATTTGACCAAAAACAGACCAAATAGACCAAAAACTCACCAATTATGCCATATATATTGTGTTTTTGTGTTTATATATGTGCAGGCACGGATATCGAGGAAAAAAAGACAAAATCAAGTCAAAACCGGAAAACACGAGCACGAGAAATGGAAAGGAGTATTTAAAGCCAAGGCCGGGGAAAAATTTACAAGTTTGGATCATATTTATGCTCAGATTGTCAGAACAGCCTTGAAGAAAAATCATTGATCACAAATGGCCCTTGAAATTATAAATTTGCAACTTTGGTCACCTAACTTTAAACCTTTTTACAAACCTTAAAACCTAAAATCACTATTTTACTTAACTATAAAAATCTGCCAAAATCCTAAACCCAATCCAACACCAAAAGCCCATCACCATCTCACCTAGCCCAACCCAATTACCACACCCTTATCAATACACCAATCCGGATCCTAAAACCACCCGGTCAACAACCCAACAACCCTAAGTCAAAATAAAATAAAATAAACCCAAATCCCCAACATCCAAACCCGCCCAATTTTTACTGTACATCCCTCTCCTTCCCCGTTTTACCCAGCAAATTAACCTCACTTAACTTGGTTTCTAGAAGCTCTGACATGTCAGGAATGACGCGTTTATTGCCACCTTGGCAATTCCAAGGTATCTGATTGGACAATAGAATGTGGCACGCAATCCAAGGGCCAATGATTCAGCTTATGATTGAAGCATGATTGGACGCTCAGGATTGAATGATTGAGGCACTTTCCAGAACCCTAGCTTCCTCAGCTTCAGGCTATAAATAGCCCTGTTGGATCGTGTTTTGGTTAATATATTGTGAATCGGGAGGCCTTGGATGATGAAAGAACATCATCTCCATGGCAAAAGTTAGAGAGAGAAAGTTAGAGTGAGAGAGATGAAAAACCTGGTGGTGTTTATTGATAATAAGAAAAGGTAAATTACACACACAAGCTTCAACCTCCTTGTGAAGGCAAGGAGGGCTTAAATAGGGCTTCAAACACATAACTTTACAATATTGACAGTTTCAGTCCATGTGTTTGAGCCAAACATAATAACTAATATAATCCCAAATATGTTGTCACATTTTAGTGCGAGAAGCATTCGCAACAATCTTCCCCCAATGTGGCAACATATGGGATTACTTACATCATTTCCTACAAGTACAAATACAAATAAAGAAAGGTCTTCATAAGCTCTTCATGTGCTGAGGATGACTACAGTTGACGCTCTTTGTCTTCATCTTGTACCTCGGCTTGAGAACTTTTCTTTACTTGTAGCCAAATGATGTAATATACATGAATTGGATTAACTTCCCCCCAATTCATGCTGCATGTCTTTAACGGCTTCTTCATATACTTCCTTTTGGCGAAGTTTCTGAATCAGCTTCCCCCCAAACTGACAACCGTCTTCAGCAGATTCGAAACTTTGATGCAGTTAACATGTCTTCTAACTTTTGAAAGTTGTAAGTACGCAGCGGAATTTGTAGATGACATCGTAAACCACACCACGCAAATCTGACTAGTACTGGGTAACGGTTATGCTCAATGCGGAAACTCCGTTCGGGGGTAACATGCAAGAAATTAGCAAGATCTTCTCACATAAGTAGGCTACTCTGCACATCACACCCTGCGAAAGTTGAAACGATTACACCAAAATCACAAAACTGAACTACTGATCATCTCTGCGGACGTCTTCCGGTAGTAATAAAGTTATAAGCTCGATCACGTGAGTCTGTTATGTGTCCCCGATGTGCACATTTCTTCCCCCTGAATGCAGATCCATCTGGAAAAAGAGTGTTTTCGCAAAAAAATGCAAAGAAAGTCAAAGAAAGTCAAAGCACATCTACTCTCTCTTCCCCCACGATGTCTTCGCGGAATCGGAAGCATACATACTATGGTTATGATGGAAACGGAGGCAGCGTACACCCTGTATGTCCAATTAAGCGAAGATGTGTGAAGTACCATAAATAGCCCGTGAGAATCAACTGCTGATAAAATCTCTACTCTTCTATACTCTTCTCATCTAACTCTTTACCGACCCCATTATCATTCCGACGGCTTTTTGTAGTGACCACTGATGGAGAAAACCCAATATTACGAACTTGAGACCGAAGTAAAATAACCCGAACTTGTGACTTAAACTTGCACTATTGTCTGACTAAGAACCTATACTGAGCACTACAATGTAACTCCTTTAAGCATAGGTCGTTTCATATACCCATCCAACCTTCCTTTACTGTATATGAACTCATCTTGGATATCCACATCTTTGTGTGACACTTGAGCACTACAACGTAACTCCTTTAAAGTGATAGCTATACTCTGTGATCACAACAACGTAAATCCTTACATCAGGTATAGCCAGATAACTCAAGTCTTAATCATTTAGAAGGTTATAAGCTCGAACAAGGATCTCGAAGAATCATGCATCCAACCAACCCCGATATCTTCAAGATACTAAGTACACGCACCCGTGATATCTCACTTCAACCTCAAATAAATAATAAAGAATTAACCCCGTAGTCACATCTTGCGGTTCAATACCCAACACTAGCCTTTTGAAGGTTTAAGTGAACTATGATAATGGTTTTATCCCGATCTTGTAAAAAACGTATCCCCGTGAAAAATTGTAACACCAACATACCACACTTCATCTTCAAACGTTATACAAAAAAATTATACAATGTATTAAAAAATACATTTGAATAAATTACATATCAACTCAAAAGTTGGATATAATTTTCGGATAACAAGAAAAACTCCAAGCCCAATCCTTATATCATTTCAGCCCAATAATTCCGGATCAAAAAAACTCGTCCAACAATCCAATCCAATCCAACTCCATAATCTGATCCACTTCATCACATAACCCTAATAATTTGGGTATTAATACCTCATCAAATCCCTAACCCTAATTTTATTTCATCCACCCCCCTCCTCTAAAATTACTCTGCCCCCACATCTCACCTAATCACTCAAAGATCAGATCTAAAAGACATTCAAGATCACAACCCAATCCGATTATAAGACAATCATTCTCAGTCATCATTCATCATCAGTCGAACACCAATCAGCACTAACCTTAACCAATATCTTCATTGACACATCTCCAATCCGAAAAAAACTACGAACGCATGCATACCACACCGTTCCCTTGATGTACGTTTCAGCACAAGTCGAATCAAGAAAGCAATTTAAGGTTTCAAGACCCTTTGGAGGGTCACGGTAGGATCGACTTGTTTAGATTTTTCGTTTTGTACTTAGTCAATGAACGAATCAAGAAGAGAAAATAACATACATGTTATCTTTCTTATCTTATGATTCGGATAATGAAATGAAGTTAATCTTCGTCAGAGTGATCTGTGATGATGTAGTCTATTTGTGTATTGCTCTTTGAAGACTGATAATAATTATGACACTCGAATAGACATGACTGAGATCCATTGATTGTTTTTTTTTTTTTTCCCTAATGAGGATTAGCAGAAAATTAGGAGAAGGGATTTAGATTAATTAAGTTGTTAACGAAAGGTGGATATAGGTTTGTTAATTGTTATAATTTGTGATGAGATGGGACTGAATGAAGATTGGATTTAGATTAAGTTGGCTGTGATAATCGTGAAGATATAGGCTGTGATGTTGGTGTTGTTTGTAATATGAAAGTTTGATATGTTGTAGTTGGCTGTTTGTAGTTAATTGTTGTATTTTTCGTTTGTGTAATGGTCAGTATCTGCTTCATCTCCATTCTTTTTTCTTTTAATTTCATTTTCTGTTCGTTAGTTAAGGATATTGGTTTGTGGTTTGTGGCTGTCGTTCGACTATGTCGTTAGACAATGTCGTTCGACTAAGTCATTCGACTAAGTCGTTCGACTAAGTCGTTCGACTATGTCGTTCGACTATGTCGTTCGACAAGGTCGTTCGACTAGGTCGTTCGACTTGGTCGTTCGACTTGGTCGTTCGATCAATTTGGAAGAGTAAGTCTAACTCGACTACCCTTGTCTCGTTCGATGAATGCTCTTTCGATGACAAACCTCGTTCGACTAAAAAATGCTCGTTCGATTGCACTTTGGTTCCTTCGATAAAGTAGTACCGACCAAACAATCTTCACGGGAATAATCCAATTAGTCACAAAATGAATGATAAAGTTGTACGCAGGACTGAATATGGACAGAAAGGTGGACCAGATACATTTAGATCCACACATAAAAAATACGACTTTTGACAAGAAAAAATCACTCAAAAGCAACCAAAACTAATACCATGGCTCTTGATACCAATTATTGGATCGTGTTTTGGTTAATATATTGTGAATCGGGAGGCCTTGGATGATGAAAGAACATCATCTCCATGGCAAAAGTTAGAGAGAGAAAGTTAGAGTGAGAGAGATGAAAAACCTGGTGGTGTTTATTGATAATAAGAAAAGGGAAATTACACACACAAGCTTCAACCTCCTTGTGAAGGCAAGGAGGGCTTAAATAGGGCATCAAACACATAACTTTACAATATTGACGGTTTCAGTCCATGTGTTTGAGCCAAACATAATAACTAATATAATCCCAAATATGTTGTCACATTTTAGTGCGAGAAGCATTCCCAACAAGCCCATTCGTCTCCTCACAGAAAAAGTGTTAGTTATGAGGATTAGGTGTAGGTGTAGTGTAGTAGTCGAAGTTCTGTCAATTTAAATTTCTAGTTTAATTACTTTGTAATTATCAGCTTTTATAGTGTAATCTTCAAGTTTTTATTAATGAAATTTAGTTTACTCCTTTTATAATTCATATTGCTTTATTACTAAAATTCTCATATTAGCTTATTAGTAGTTTAACAAGCTTGTTTTCAGTTTATATAAGCTCCTTCTAGCTCTCTATAGCTTTAGTGAGTTTATTTAGTGATCAAAACAGTTCAAATATCAAAGTTACATACCTATGCATATTTGTGGAAAGCTTTTGGAAGTTGCCTGCAATGGAGGGGCAAGAAGGACTTTACCTAGCTTATCCTTGATAAGCTAGGAGCTTGTAGCTGCCCTTAATTGGGTGCCTCTGTTTAGCTGAGGCCATAAGTGAGTTATTCCATTTCAATTTTAGCTCAAAATTGCATAAATAGAGTAGATTACTAATTTTCTGTTTATTAGAGTGCTTACTTGTGTTATTTCTGCTTATCTAGTCTAGTTGTGCTATTTAGTTGCTCATTTATTTGTTCTAGCTTACTCTTTCTCATTTATCTCATTTTTGCATACTTAAGTCATATTTAGCATATTAGCTTATAGCTTATTCTTGTGCTAATTTTTCTATCACTTTAGCTTAATTATAGTTCATATAGCATCAGTAATAAGTTTGGTTCAGTATCATAGGTTAAATCACTTTAAATCAATTAAAAACCCAAAATCAGTTTCTAAAAGGGTTGTTCGGAATAAGCTTATTAGAGGTTATAATTTCATGCTACTGTTCATATGCACTTAGGGAATTTTAGATCTAGTATAAATTTGGTTTAATGAGCTGTTTGTTGGAAGATTTGATGCTATTTGGAGAGTTTGATAGTTCTTAAGTTGATAGTTGAGGTTAGATAGTGTTTACTGTTAGTATTAGCTTATCGCAGCCATATGCTTATTTTGTGCTTTATTTTGGTATTCTCGAGTCCTTTTAAGTTCATTAAGTAGCTTTCCAAAAATTGGTCTCATTACTTATAGCCCTGTGGGAGTTTTGGCCCTTGTCAGTTCACTATCATCACAGAACACTTTTCCTGATTACATTCTGAATAGCAGTTCTTGTAGGACCAATCTAAGTGATTGTTTGTGCTCCTTAAAGCTTGATTTTCAATAATTAAGTAGATTGCTAGTTGGTTTTTACTCCTGGATTAGGTCCATGCCTTCTTTCAGCTTATTTAAGCTTCTTTTTAAGCCACAAATTGACCTCAGTAGGCCATAGACTGCCCTGTACACAGCCTAATCTGCCCAAGTAGCTAGTTTTTAAGCTATTTATCTGCTTATCCAGTAGTACTTTAGGTCTGAATCTTGGTTAATTAAGAGTTCATAGTATAGAGTTGTTGTGGTTTCAGTTTGGTAGTCTAAACTAGCTTATAGATAGCTTTTTTCTCAGCTTTAAATGACCCCAGTTAGAATAGTTCATGCCTGCAAGTTTATTCCCACTTAGCTTATTTCCTATTCAGAGCTTTTTAGCTTATTGTTTCTGCTTTTGCTAATTTCTTTTGCTGAATTCAGTTTGCTTTTAGATTCCTTAGCTTCTTCAAGTTCTGTTCTAGCTTATTATAGCTTAGTGGCTTATTTTCTTGTACTCTGGTCCTTATTTAGTCATAAATGCCTACTGCCCTGATTTCCCATAGCTTTTCCTAAGCTTATTTTCAGTTCTCAAAAATATTTTCAGTTTTAAAGTCGATTATTTTCATGTGTTTATTAAGTTGGTAGAAAGAAAAATAAAATAGCAAAAAGGTGCACCAGGGATTTGAACCCTAGTCCACAGCCTCACACACAGCCCCAACTCAACACCACACTACCAGAATGCCCTTGGGTCTTTCCTGGTTTAATCTTGCAACATTTTTTACTTAAGCCTTTTTTACCTTATTAGCTTATTTCAACTGTCAAGCTTTTAGCAGCTTCTTCTTAATAGTTTTTTTACTTCATTTTATTTTTCTTTCATTCCTTTTATCATTAAGTAGTTTTTATAAAATTTTCAGATTTTTCAAAATAGTTTTAGTATTTTTATTCATTTAATTTCTTTAAATTAGTTTTTACTTCATAGAAAATTAAATATTAATCAGAAAAATATAATTCTTTTTTACAAAATTTTCTTTTAGTATTTAGCACTTAGGAAAAATATTTTTGCACCCGTAGAATTAGTATTTCATTAATTTCACTTTTAAACTCGGGATTAGCCCGGATTTTACGCGTGTTTGGTTTTTCTTTACGTTTTTAGCCTCGTAAGTCTTAGTTTAGCATTTCCCTTGCCTTATTAATCATTTTAGTTAATATTTTATTATCTTCGTTTTAAAAATCCTCAAACTCATGTTATTCATCATTCACGACACGTTTCACGAACCAGATATCACAAATTCCATTCATCCTTCATCGGGACAACGAACCGGGTTACACATATTTCCCTTTGTGTGTTAACTTCTTGGAACTAAATTGTTACATCAATTTTTGGCGCCGCTGCCGGGGAAGGTTGAAGTGAATTCGTGATTCCGTGTTTCGATTCGTGTTTTGAAGACCCTTCCTCGTGGAGTTATCGTTTTCATTTGTAAATATTTTCTTATTATAAAATCCCAAAAAGATTTTCTTCTCCAAATTGTTTTTCCTTTTTCTTTTGTGATTTTCAATGTTTCTAAAATTTAAAAAATCCAAAAATATTCTTCTTAATCCTCTTATTCGTTTAATTCTTATCTATTTACCCTCTCATACCGTTTAATTCTTATCTATTTACCCTCTCATACCGTTTAATTCTTATCTTCTTATCCTCTTAACTGTTTAATTCTTATCTTCTTATCCCTCATATTGTTTAATTCTCCACCATGTTCGATTCTTTCCCATCTCATCCCCATGATCCAAGGACCATGGAGGATTTCTATCATCCGACGCTCATCGGTAGAGGAGGACCGATCGCTCCAACTAACGATTTTGTTTTGAAAGATCATATGATTGAGTTTATTCAACAAATCTGCCAATTCCATGGATTTGAACATGAAGATGCTAATCATCATTTAGATAAATTTCTATCGATCACTCAATTCTTCAAGCAGAACGGAGTCTCTCACGACAGCATCCGTTTGAATCTCTTTCCCTTCTCGTTAACCCATGAAGCCGAATCTTGGTTTTAAACTCTTAAAACCAATTCTATTCATACATGGGAAGAGATGTGCCTCAAGTTTCTTTCGAAATACTTTCCATATTCTAAAACGTTGCAGTTTCGGAAAGACATTCTCAATTTCCGGCAATTATCCAAGGAATCAGTATTTGAAGCTTGGGAGAGATTCAAATATTTGCTGCAGAGATGTCCGGATCATAGAATTTTGCTCCTTGATCAAATCTTAACCTTCTATCATGGCATAAATATGATTGATCGAGACAAAATCATGTTGGCTGCTGGAGGCAATCTCATGCGGAAGACTCCTCAAGAAGCTTAAGATTTAATCAAGAATATGACACATTGTTAGTGCAAATATTACGATATTTAAACTAAACGATTTCTTCGGTTTTAATAATGACAAACATGTAACTTGTAATACATAATGTAAAATGTGCAAGTTACTTGTAAACACAAATCATCAATGCATACTTACATCTACACCTCCCGACGTCTCAAGTATGCTTCAACGAAGTCGTAGATTTCCATCCCGACATAAATCACTCAAGGTATGGACAAACAAATCTACTACTTGACAAATGATCAAAGGATTTTATTTTTCTAAACTTCACATTTTTAATGTGACAAAACATTTTTTCAAAAATATATTTCACAAATTATTTTTCAATTAAAAAGAAAAGTTTTATTTTGAAAAATATGTTTGAAAATCCCAACAGTCAAATTTCCCCCCAAAACAGCTCCTAACTTCCCCAAATAAACCTTCCCCATTAAAGACAAACGAAGGAGCGTCTACGGCACCATTAATAGGTACGGCTCCACTAAATTTAGTGGAGCCGTCGGGTATTTAGTGGAGCCGTGGGTCTGTAACGGTCAGATTTTCCCTTGCCTATAAATAGTGGACCATTCCACACTTCCAACTTGATTTTTCCAGTCTTTTTTCTCTGGTCTTATCCCTCTTCACTTAGATAACTTTCTTTGATCATTTGGAGAGTCTTAGGTTGTTTAAGAGTGATCCAATCATCCACTCAAGTGATCCTCTTCATTCCTCTTGATTAGCAAGAGAATAACACAAAGTATCCTAGATACAAAGTGTTGTCATCCCTCTTGATTAGCAAGAGAAGAACATAAAGTATCCTAGATACAAAGTGTTGTCATCCCTCTTGATTAGCAAGAGAAGAACACAAAGTATCCAAGTAGATACAAAGTGTTGTCATCCCTCTTGATTAGCAAGAGAAGAACACAAAGTATCTAAGTAGATACAAAGTGTTGGAGTTGTTAGGTCTTGTAACATTTGTTACACTCTTGATTGTATCATAGAATACATCAAGATTACTTTTCTTTTGTGAGAGAGTGAGTCAAGATCATTGTGATCTTAAGAGATAGTGAAGATCTCTTGAAGCCATTGGGCTTGTGTGATTGATCATGTGGATCAAGGGTAGATCGTGGTAGATTGGTGCTAGCTAAGATTAGCACTCGACATCTAGCTTAGTGTCGGAAATAGGATAAGCGACGTGTATGGTGTAGATCGGGTAGATCGTGGTAGATTGGTGCTAGCTAAGATTAGCACTCGACATCTAGCTTAGTGTCGAAAAACAAGTTAAGCGACGTGTACGGTTTTCTCCGCCTAAAGGGAGTTTGTTGATTAGTGAAGTAACTCTCGAGTTGGGTACTCGGGGAGTGGAGTAGGGCGAAGAGGAGCTTCGTGACCGAACCACTATAAATCACCGTGTCCGGTTTGCGCCTTCTAACTTATCTCTTTACTTTCATTTCATTAGTTATCGCTTTATATTAATATTTGCATTGCATATGTGTTTGTGTGGCTTGTTGCTCATGTAGTGATTGATCATGTATGTTCCATGGTTTGATTGTGCATATGTTGTAGTTTACTATAGTCATCTCTAGATGCTATATACTCATTGTTGACACTCTTCATATTACGTCACACTTGATCGGGTGTTTGATACAAAAGTTTTAAGTTTTTAAATGGAAACGTATTCACCCCCCCCCCCTCTATGGTTTCCACAATTGGTATCAGAGCCAGGTTGCTCAAAATTTTAAAACAAATGGTTTTCAAAATTGAGTACGATCCATGTATCAAATTACCCATGAAGGTGATAAAAATATGAAAAGTATTTAGTTGCTTAATACTTACAAGTTTTGTTGTTCAGTATACTTTGTCATACTAGCTTGAAGGTTTTCTTAAACCACTAAAAGAACAGTGTCTTTAAGTGTCCGGTCATGTTTTCAGAACGAGTCATTAAGTCATGCAGTTCTGAATCAGAAAACAGACCACGGCACCACTAAACATTGTACGGTACCGTTATATTTAATGGTACCGTGGGTCATTTAACGGTGCCGTGCATCTGATTGTCTGTTTTTCATTTTTGGTTCATTTTCAAAAATCCATATAAAATCAACCATGAGTCTGTACGAGTCGTGTCGTCCATCATTTTGAACGATGTTGAGTCTACTTTCATTTGAGAAACATTTTTATGAATTAGTTCTAAATGAAAGTATGTTAAAGTCCTTGATTTTCATCTAAAGGTCTTCTGGTCATGCAGTTTGCGTAAATTTTTGGTCAAACTGAAAAAGGGCGATTCAACTTTTAAACCTTGACATGTTTTCAAAGTGCTCAGCAAAAATATTTGAAATGGGGAGGAAACCAATTCATTGTCAAATAAAATCAAGCTTAGTATACATTGTTATACCTAATACACAAAATGACGATAAGTATTTTTGTGTGTTAAATTGCTATTTGCTTATTATAGTTTTTCGGTTTATGCATTTATAAGGCTCATGCTAAATCACTTGCACTATATTAAGTAATTAGTTTGCATTGCATATAGGCATCAACCATTTGTCTTGCATTTGTTGCAAGTTCTTAAAATGGTTTAGTAACTTTCTTAGGAATAGAAAGTAAGTTGGTAGATCATGTGTGTCGAAAGATATTGTCTTACACAATTATTTTTCCAAAGGTTTAAGTGTAAAAAGTATATCACCCCAAAACACTTAACACTTTCATAAAATCCGTAACATGATCCTTAAAACATCACATCATTTTGTCTTGTTTGACCATGGGTTGTCTAAACAAGATAAAAGGTCATTTTAATACATTAGTATTTAAGTAAAAGAAAATGTATTAAACTTGCATTGATTTAACACACATACAAAATGTTTTAAACATTTAGTATTTTACGTATGTGGTATAAAAATGGTTAAGATAATTATTTTTATACTAATGAGGTGTCGAAAAACTAAGAGTATTATACATAATAATATAAATAGTTTTTCTCAAATAAAAATAAATGACAATATCAAAGTAGTAACTTAGTTTGTCATTAACCTCACACATACAACTAGTGTTAAAATAAATGGAACACACTCCTTAAATTTTTATTTTCTTTTTAAAAAGGGAGTGATTGTGAGGGTCAAGAAAGATTTCGAGTACATATCAATTCATTATTCAAATTATGATTGATATCATCATCGAATCTAATTGACAAGTTTTCGAGTGTGGACATGAAATTGGAGTCATTATTTGTTTAGCTTCAAGATAACATCAAAACATGATGAAACATATTATCTTGAATCTACATACTCAATCACACTCGTTGTTATGAAAATAATGACGTCCTCTCAAGACGAAAATAATATGCATCGGATCATAACTCACACTTGTGTTGAAGATGCCATATTGAGTCTTGTTGTCTAATAGTTGTGTTCCAAACATTAAACTAATATGTTTAAAAGATGCATAAAATACACAACTAAGTAGGAGTGACAACTTGGATGTTTCATCCGAAATATACAAGTAATTTACATTGCAATGCAATTAGTAAATGTGTCATTTCCGAAAAACCAAACAAGAGCAAACAAACAACATATGTAAACTTTGCTCATGAACGACTCAACACTCAATGTCACATGTCTAGTAAAAGTGTCACACATAATATGTTATTAACTATTATGTAAGTCATCAATCTTTGAGAATATCACATGTATTTCACTTATCAAAAGATTGACAAAGGATAACTTATATCCCATGCATCTTATTTTCTTTGTGACATGAATGGTTATGTTACAAGAGAATACATTGCATCCTGTTAACAAATATAGGATATTAGAGTTGAATAATAACCTAATACGTCATGTGTCATTGCATAAACAAGTAAAATTAGTCATACACTAAAATACTTGTTTCATAAAGCATTCATAAGAGTGATAAGTTTCCTCTTAGAAAAGCATACTTGTTGAAATAAACAGTATGTCTCATTTTAAATAAAATGCTCACAAGATCTATTGAGGTAAGTAACCTTTACTAGATTCTCACTCAAGATATGCAAAGGAGCATTCTTGAAACACACACGATGTAGTAGATTCTACATTGTATCACATTAGAGTGTCTCTTGGTTCTAGGAAACCAAATCATGTTAAAATAACATGTAACAACTCAACAAACAAAGATGTTTTCCAAGAGATCATAAAATACACCATCTCCATCAAATAACCTCTAAATCTCAAACACGAAATTAAAATATTTCGCTTGCCTTTGTTAGGAGTTGTATAAGACATGTCATTCTCTTAATCGACCTTCAAAGTATGGTTAGTTGAGTCATATTAGGTCATGTATTAGCGAAATAAGCTAATATCATCTTTGCTACACTTCAATAGGCAAATATAGGAATTTGAAATTTTCTAATATGAGAATGACTACTGGAGAACCTATCGCACTAGAAATTCAATTTGACCTAACGGTTGAATTGCTTCCAGGAGAGAAGTTGGGTTTGTGGTATAACCCGTAAAAATGGTCGTGTTCAGCCTTAATTGAGCACCACTAGTGATTGTCTCATACTCATTCTCTAACTTGAAAAATTTTCATTCCTACATTTGACTAGAGATAGTTTGCATCGTTGAACTATATCTCCCATTAGGATGTCATCTTGAACAAGTAGTAATTAGGATCTGCCTTAGCAAACCTAGATTACTTGCATCCCACATACATGTTTCAAAATGATAACATGTTCTCATAAGACATGATTAAATGTCTTCATGATCTTAAATGCTAAATGATTATCATGTTTTGCATGATGTTTGCATTTATTCCTTATGTGCATTTTACTTGATTTACTTGTAAAGTTTGCACCCACACTATGTTCTTTTGACACATTAGGAATTAGGTATGCCCATCACTATGAACCCTTAGAAGTCATAGAGCCATACACTAGTGTCAAAACCCATAAGTCAAAGTAGTCGCGAAGTTACCCTAATTCCCCAGTCATCACTTCGCCTTCTTCCAAGTAATACACCTTTTTGTCATGGGAAGGTTAGGAACAAACCTAGTAGAACTCGGAGTAGGGTTGACAACTTAAATATTTCATCCGAAATATTCAAGTAAGTTTAACTTGCGATCGCAATTGTTAAATGTCATATCCGAAACATCATACTCAAGCCTTTTAACAACATATGTTAAAACGCTCATCCAAAGGACTCACGAGTTACTATATAAGTAATTAGTAGTTCCTTTCATCCTCGTGTGAATATACACGTCTTAAGATCCCAAACCCTGCTGCAAATCAGCACCATAGGCCTAGCTTTACATCTTTCAAAACCCCATGAAACACTCACGTGCGAAGCACATAGAAACCCTTAAATCAACCAAACCTCTCAACCGAGAATCCCCTTACCATCTCCGTCTAGGTCTAGGAATGATGGAACATTTTCCATAAAACTTATGACTATTTAAATATTTCACTGGAAATATTAAAGTCATCTCTCGTACCCCTCTTATGATTACTTGAATATTTCACTGGAAATATTGTAGTCATCTCGTGCGTCTCGTCTCATGACTCTTTAAAATATTTCACTAGAAATATTGAGTCATTCTTTAAATCCCTCTCATGACTATCTAAATATTTCACTGGAAATATTAAGTCATCCCTCACGTTCCTTGCATGATCTCTTGAATACTTCACTGGAAATATTGAGATCATCTATTCTATTTCGTGTCATGACTTTTAGATATTTCACTGGAAATATCAAGTCATTCCCTCGATCTCGTCCCATGACTGTTAGATATTTCACTGGAAATGTCAAGTCATATCCTGTGTCTCGTTTGATGACTTTTTAAATATTTCACTGGAAATATTAAGTCATCTTTCACATCGCTCTAATGACTACCTATGTATTTCCTCGGAAATATAAAAGTCATTTCTTCTCGTCCAGTACCGGTCAAAGAATTTATTAGGTATAAATTCTCTCCTCGTGTCGAAAAATCTCCCTTAATCAGCGAAGATTTATTCGTAAAATCCTCTTAAACTCCAATGACAACTTAAATATTTCATCCGAAGTATTTAAAGTTTATTTAATTTGCGAAATGCAATTAAATGTCATTTCTCGTTCTCGACAAACGTTCATCGAATCCCGGTGGATTCATTCATAAAGGAATTTATTCGGTATAAATTCTTTTAATCTAAGGTCCAGAAAAATCACAACATATGTGAAATTTCTTTGTCAGAAATCTAATTCTTGGTCAAAACTGACCTCAGCAGGTCACGGTACTCTTTAATAGGGGACAGTATCATTATTTTTAACGGTACCGTCGGACCGTTATTTGCTAAGACAGTTTATTCTCACTGTTTCAAAACCACTATCGAAACACACTTGATGTAGTCTTGAACCAGAACCGTATCCTATCAGAACAGATTGTATCTATCTTCTGATTCCTAAGCCTTCTTCCCTTTCACTTCCGCATGGTACTAAACACTACCAATGCTTTCG
This sequence comes from Artemisia tridentata subsp. tridentata, assembly GCA_021014915.2. Taxonomy (NCBI): domain Eukaryota; kingdom Viridiplantae; phylum Streptophyta; class Magnoliopsida; order Asterales; family Asteraceae; genus Artemisia; species Artemisia tridentata. The sequence goes on from CP139506.1 coordinate 301,357,430, forward strand.
CATCCCACTCATCTCACACACACTTCAAACGAAGACATTAGGATACGTTAAGATAACCCTCCTTCATCAACATAGATAACCCTATAACCTTATCACCTACCTCACAACCCTGAAGATTTTATCTTCTTAACCCTTAGGATATCTCCAAGTAATCACATGTCTCATCATATAAATATTCTATGAATATTCACAATGATTGAGAAGAGCTACGTGACTTCAAAGGTGAAGTTTATCGTATGCTATCCACTACTTGTCATGACGTTACTAAGCTCATCGCTTCAGTCAACGTTTGTTTTCCTCTTTATCTTTTACATCTTGTCCGGTTGGTCATAGATTAAGGGGGAGCGAAAATATACTCATATAGTCTTTCACTAAACACTCTCAAGAACACACAAATGTGATTCTTATTCCCTAGGAAACTTCCCTTTAGCTACCCAGAACTAGGCTGTATAGGAAAATTCGTGACTTCCAGGTCACGGTACCGTTAAATAGGCCACGGTACCGTTAAATTTAATGGTACCGTGTGGTATTTAGTGGTACCGTGCCTATGTTTGACGAATTTTCACTGTTTCCTTTAGATCCCTGCATTCCTAACCTCAAACCTGCAAAATCTTGCAAACTCACATACACCCTAGGATTCCCTCACTACACCATAGGACTCTAACACCAACTTTAGTTCAAATCCCACAACTCTTGCCTATATAAGGCCTCACCATTGCAAGCTTATCTTGCATCTCACCTTCAAACCTCACATTAACATCATCATCACACTCAAACCTTTTAGCTACACTTCACTCTTGACAGTGACAGTTAGTCTAAGAACCTTCAACCCATAGATCATCACACTCAAACCTTATAACCTTCAACTCATCACACTCAAACCTTACAACTACTCCTCACTTTGGATAAGTGATAGTTAGTTCAACAACCTTCAATCCTCACAAACACACGAAACCCTTCATGCACCAAATTATCCCTAACACACAACTAGGATCATCCAACCTAGAAACCTAGAACTTCATTACCTTAACCCCGTTAGAGATATCCACCAACAATCCTGTTAGGATCACATGCACCTTTTCTTTTTCCCTTTTGAAATATATCATGCATCTCATTGTCAGTACAAACGATATATTAACCTAAACCATCCTTTCCCACCTTTTCTCAAAGGGCAAAACTAACATCTCCAACCACATCATCATCATCCTCCACCTTTAAGATTCCTACACCCTTACCTCCACCAAGTCCACCACAACCTTTAGCTATCACACTAACCCCATCACCATCAAACCTCTTTGGACTTGGCACCAACACATCATCCTTATCACCATCACCATCACCACAACCTTTAGCTTTCACACTAACCTTGTCACCTACATCTCCTTTTGAACTTGGCACTAACACATCATCCTTATCACTATCACCATCACCACAACCACTAATGGGTCATCCCATTATTTATCCCCTACAACCACATAACCCAAGTTGTCCTTGTTGTCACCACAACCAACACTCTCCCACCTTATGGAATCATTTAGGTATAACCTCTATCGAGTCTACTTTATGGCACGACTTGTCATAATAGTAATCATTTAGAGTATGTCTTATCAACAAACTATCCTTAACATCAATCATCTTAGGTAGATGATTATGTTGTTCAAAAGGTTTGTTAGAACTTTCCTTCCCAATGACAACTTGGAATAAGTCATTTAGTGCGTCAGTCAATGAACGAATCTCGTTCTTGATTAGTGTGATTGAGTGAACAATTACACCTTAGGTTTTCGGTCAGGTTGTGACACTTACGTGTTAACATAGTTTAACCCATGCATGTCTTGCTATGTGTATTCTATCCCTATAATGTTGCTCCTATACTGTCATATATTATGCTGCACGAAGCTAACTCTGATGTAGGAAAAGCCTTTGTAAGAATTTGATCCATGGATCCGCTAGATACTAAGGTAAATAAACAAGGGGATTAAGTCACCATAGGGGAGCATTGAGCTAGGGGGAGCTCGGGAGTATTTGAATACATAGCATGGAGTCGTCTTCACAAGTGTTGATAGAAGGCTTCACTAGGATGATGCAAGCTCGCCTTTCTGGGGAGAAAGGATATTAGTGCAATAAGGGGGAGTAGGGAGTAAATCCAAGGGAGCGCTCGAGGCAACTACCTTTTTGATTCGACAAAAGGGGGAGAAGGAAGTGTAAACAGGTAACTTTTATATTTTACTGTGTGTTACAGTTTACATATTTGTCATCATCAAAAAGGGGGAGATTGTTAGTGCAAATATTACGATATTTAAACTAAACGATTTCTTCGGTTTTAATAATGACAAACATGTAACTTGTAATACATAATGTAAAATGTGCAAGTTACTTGTAAACACAAATCATCAATGCATACTTACATCAACACCTCCCGACGTCTCAAGTATGCTTCAACGAAGTCGTAGATTTCCATCCCGACATAAATCACTCAAGGTATGGACAAACAAATCTACTACTTGACAAATGATCAAAGGATTTTATTTTTCTAAACTTCACATTTTTAATGTGACAAAACATTTTTTCAAAAATATATTTCACAAATTATTTTTGAATTAAAAAGAAAAGTTTTATTTTGAAAAATATGTTTGAAAATCCCAACAGTCAAATTTCCCCCAAAAACAGCTCCTAACTTCCCCAAATAAACCTTCCCCACTAAAGACAAACGAAGGAGCGTCTACGGCACCATTAAATAGGTACGGCTCCACTAAATTTAGTGGAGCCGTCGGGTATTTAGTGGAGCCGTGGGTCTGTAACGGTCAGATTTTCCCTTGCCTATAAATAGTGGACCATTCCACACTTCCAAATTGATTTTTCCAGTCCTTTTTCTCTGGTCTTATCCCTCTTCACTTAGATAACTTTCTTTGATCATTTGGAGAGTCTTAGGTTGTTTAAGAGTGATCCAATCATCCACTCAAGTGATCCTCTTCATTCCTCTTGATTAGCAAGAGAAGAACACAAAGTATCCTAGATACAAAGTGTTGTCATCCCTCTTGATTAGCAAGAGAAGAACACAAAGTATCCTAGATACAAAGTGTTGTCATCCCTCTTGATTAGCAAGAGAAGAACACAAAGTATCCAAGTAGATACAAAGTGTTGGAGTTGTTAGGTCTTGTAACATTTGTTACACTCTTGATTGTATCATAGAATACATCAAGATTAATTTTCTTTTGTGAGAGAGTGAGTCAAGATCATTGTGATCTTAAGAGATAGTGAAGATCTCTTGAAGCCATTGGGCTTGTGTGATTGATCATGTGGATCAAGGGTAGATCGTGGTAGATTGGTGCTAGCTAAGATTAGCACTCGACATCTAGCTTAGTGTCGGAAATAGGATAAGCGACGTGTATGGTGTAGATCGGGTAGATCGTGGTAGATTGGTGCTAGCTAAGATTAGCACTCGACATCTAGCTTAGTGTCGAAAAACAAGTTAAGCGACGTGTACGGTTTTCTCCACCTAAAGGGAGTTTGTTGATTAGTGAAGTAACTCTCGAGTTGGGTACTCGGGGAGTGGAGTAGGGCGAAGAGGAGCTTCGTGACCGAACCACTATAAATCACCGTGTCCGGTTTGCGCCTTCTAACTTATCTCTTTACTTTCATTTCATTAGTTATCGCTTTATATTTATATTTGCATTGCATATGTGTTTGTGTGGCTTGTTGCTCATGTAGTGATTGATCATGTATGTTCCATGGTTTGATTGTGCATATGCTGTAGTTTACTATAGTCATCTCTAGATGCTATATACTCATTGTTGACACTCTTCATATTACGTCACACTTGATCGGGTGTTTGATACAAAAGTTTTAAATTTTTAAATGGAAACGTATTCACTCCCCCTCTACGGTTTCCACACACATCATCATTATCAGTGGGTCGCTGAAGTCTTTTACGACTCTACCACTATTTTGAATGATCATTATTCTGATTACATTTCCGCAGAGAATGCACAAATTAAGGTCCTTGACAAGCATGAAAATTATATAAGTCAACATTGCCAGCAAGGACCAGGTCTTCCTAACACTATTCAGTTTACATACTCTGATGAGAGTGATGAGGATGAACCTTTTGAAGAAGATATCATTCAGATATCAATTCAATCTCAGAGTGGAAATCCCACTCCATCTTCTGAGCCAATCATTTCCGACTCTTCCCATCCTTCTCTCATGCCGTTTGAGGGAAGTGACGTCACTATGGAAGAGCTCGAGGTTTTCTTCATTGATGCCCCAATTTCGTCGAAAATTGTTGAGGCCGATGGTGATCCGGGGGGAGATGCTCCATTATTAGAAAAGATGATTTTTGATGAACCGTTATTTTCCCTCCCCTCGAAGGAAGTTCTTGAAGAAATTATTATTGAGGAAAAGCCGTCAGATCCTTTGGAGCTCGAGCTCAAGGATGCTTTGCCCGTATATGAGAGTTTTATTTTTGATGACAAAGAGGAGAGTAGTGGCAATCCCACTTCTCATCTTGATTATTCTCTCTCGGCTTATGAAGCCTTTTGCTTTGATATCGATCATTCGGAAGAGACGAGTAGTGGCAGTACCACTTCTCATACTTATCTCTCTCTTCCCGAGTATGATTCATTTCTTTTTGATAAGAATGATCTTTATCATGAGGAGTTCTCCGGTGAACTCTCTCATATTTTATCTCCTCCGGAATATGATCATTTCTATTTTGATCTTGAGGAAGATTCTAGTCTGGGGGGAGGTGTACTTTCTCATAAGTATTTGCCTATTGAAGATTTCATTCCGACCCTCCCTCCCGAGACTTTTGACAAAATTGCTTCTGATGATGAATATTTGATCTTAATTGTTATCAAAATCTTTCTTCCATTCATCACATTTGATGTGATTGCTCCTCTCCTTCACTCCGTTGGGAGTGAGGATACAATCTTTGACCCCGGTATCATCATTTATGGTTACTCTTTCTTAATACCGTGGGTGTCTCATCGGTGTGGAACTTTCATTTGTTTCAATGTTTATCCAAACCTCTTGAACGAAAGTCCGATTGAGAGTATCTTTTCCACATGCTCCCCCAAGAACAATTAAATTCGGGGCGAGTCTAAGCTATACGACTCGATAAAAAACAAGCGCTTCGTGGGAGGCACCCCATGCTTATCCTTCTATCTTCTTTTCTATTTTCTAATAAGTGACGTGAAGAGGGCTACCTCTTCCATTTCTTGTGTTTCGTGGTTTTCTGTGATGTGTCCAGGATTTGCCCGAATAATGAAGACTCTCGTGCTCGTGGTTTGCTTTTCTCCACTCGAGTTTCATCATTTGTTGCTCATCCGATATCCTTAATCTTATCGTGTAACATTTATCTTTGGCATAATTAATAAACGGCCTTAGATTTTTGTAGGAGAACCCTTACCTTTAAGACATTGAGGACAATGTCTCGTTTTAGTCTTGGGGGGGGGGGGGGTAATCTTTCGATTTGATTTGTGCCTTGCATTTTTTGCCGTTTACTCATGCAACCCTGTTTTTCCTCCAAAAAATGAGAAAAGTCCAAAAAATGAGAAAATTTAAAATTTTTTTGCAAAAATATAATAAGTGTTTTGACATTTTGTTGACTTTCCGCTGGTGAGAGTAGGAATAAAATTCTGACTTGATCGGGCGTGTTGAGCCCTAGCTTGTCCCCTTAACCTTTCTTGGCTAAGCATTCGCGGATCTTATTATTTAAGATTTTAAATTTGTGAAGAACAAGAAATGATAGAGTTTATTTAGAAGTTAGATGCTAAGCGTAGAGTAGTTGGTTCTCTTTAGAGCTCATCGAAGTTACTTGTGGCCTTTTGCTCCCACAAAATTGTTTCACCATATATAACTGTAAGAATAATTAAAGATGTTAGGTTTTGCCGATGATTAGTTCTTGGTCTTCTTAAAAGAATCCTTGCTTTAAAAATTGGGTACACATCAAGGTTACTTAATAAATACGTTTAATAATAATAAGTTAAGTGCTCTAAGCTACGGATTCAAGATCGGACCTTGGATCCTTATTTCCGGAAGGCGTTTAGGTCTTGGCTACCCTCTTGCACCGACCCTTGGACCTCTAGTTCAGGAATGTGTGAGGTCTTGGTCTAACCACCTTGGATCCTCATTTCAGGAATGTCTAGAGTCTTGGAACACTCTGTTGTAACGGCCCTTGGATCCTTTATTCCGGAAGGTGTAAGATCTTGGAACTAAACCGTGAAGCTCCGTCGTTTAGGGTACGCAAGTGAAAAGTTAGTGATAAAAAAAATAAATAAATAAATAAATAAATAAATAAAATGAAAAAAATAAAAAATAAAAAATGGTGATGAATGAAAAAGAGAAAAATGCAAAAGTCAAAAATATAAATAAAAACCTTGATGTGGACCTCATTTTCAAAGCAACGGTTCTCGAGAGAAGATTGAAAACTATTTAGCGTCTTAATTTAGTATCTTTATCGGACTAAAAACCTATCGAAACGAGAAAATATGAAGCAATTCATTTCTCACCAAAAATAAAATGAATAGAGGCAAATTAGGAAAATGGGAGCAAGAGGTAATTACACAAGTAACTTCCATGGGTAGTGTTGGCATCTAACTTGTAAATAACAATGATTTCGTTTTTGAGCTTAGTTTGGGGACTCGTGAAAAATCAGGGATGACGAATTTTATCCATATGGTCACTTCTTTATGAGCCGTGTTTCCTACTCATTGACCCTAAAAGTTATTGATAGATAATGATTGTCAACAAATCCGTCGCATGATAATGAGAAAAATACAAAAATAGAATAAAAATGAAAATCGGAGAGTTTTTAAAACTTTAGATTTCTTAAATCTCTTTTGAATATTTTGCTACTTTTCAAAGTTAGTAAAAAGAGATTGGAAATTTTTGGTTTCAAAAACGTGTTTTTATAACATTGCGTGAGGACACTACAATATCTTAGTCTGGGGGATTTTGGTATGTGCTTAAACACATACCTTTATTTGACCAAAAACAGACCAAATAGACCAAAAACTAACCAATTATGCCATATATATTCTGTTTTTGTGTTTATATATGTGCAGGCACGGATATCGAGGAAAAAAAGACAAAATCAAGTCAAAACCGGAAAACACGAGCACGAGAAATGGAAAGGAGTATTTAAAGCCAAGGCCGGGGAAAAATTTACAAGTTTGGATCATATTTATGCTCACATTGTCAGAACAGCCTTGAAGAAAAATCATTGATCACAAATGGCCCTTGAAATTATAAATTTGCAACTTTGGTCACCTAACTTTAAACCTTTTTACAAACCTTAAAACCTAAAATCACTATTTTACTTAACTATAAAAATATGCCAAAATCCTAAAACCAATCCAACACCAAAAGCCCATCACCATCTCACCTAGCCCAACCCAATTACCACACCCTTATCAATACACCAATCCGGATCCTAAAACCACCCGGTCAACAACCCAACAACCCTAAGTCAAAATAAAATAAAATAAACCCAAATCCCCAACATCCAAACCCGCCCAATTTTTACTGTACATCCCTCTCCTTCCCCGTTTTACCCAGCAAATTAACCTCACTTAACTTGGTTTCTAGAAGCTCTGACATGTCAGGAATGACGCGTTTATTGCCACCTTGGCAATTCCAAGGTATCTGATTGGACAATAGAACGTGGCACGCAATCCAAGGGCCAATGATTCAACTTATGATTGAAGCATGATTGGACGCTCAGGATTGAATGATTGAGGCACTTTCCAGAACCCTAGCTTCCTCAGCTTCAGGCTATAAATAGCCCATTCTTCTCCTCACAGAAAAAGTGTTAGTTATGAGGATTAGGAGTAGGTGTAGTGTAGTAGTCGAAGTTCTGTCAATTTAAATTTCTAGTTTAATTACTTTGTAATTATCAGCTTTTATAGTGTAATCTTCAAGTTTTTATTAATGAAATTTAGTTTACTCCTTTTATAATTCATATTGCTTTATTACTAAAATTCTCATATTAGCTTATTAGTAGTTTAACAAGCTTGTTTTCAGTTTATATAAGCTCATTCTAGCTCTCTATAGCTTTAGTGAGTTTATTTAGTGATCAAAACAGTTCAAATATCAAAGTTACATACCTATGCATATTTGTGGAAAGCTTTTGGAAGTTGCCTGCAATGGAGGGGCAAGAAGGACTTTACCTAGCTTATCCTTGATAAGCTAGGAGCTTGTAGCTGCCCTTAATTGGGTGCCTCTGTTTAGCTGAGGCCATAAGTGAGTTATTCCATTTCAATTTTAGCTCAAAACTGCATAAATAGAGTAGATTGCTTATTTCCTGATTATTAGAGTGCTTACTTGTGTTATTTCTGCTTATCTAGTCTAGTTGTGCTATTTAGTTGCTCATTTATTTGTTCTAGCTTACTCTTTCTCATTTATCTCATTTTTGCATACTTAAGTCATATTTAGCATATTAGCTTATAGCTTATATTTGTGCTTATTTTTCTATCACTTTAGCTTAATTATAGTTCATATAGCATCAGTAATAAGTTAGGTTCAGTATCATAAATTAAATCACTTTAAATCAATTAAAAATCCAAAATCAGTTTCTAAAAGGGTTGTTTGGAATAAGCTTATTAGAGGTTATAATTTCATGCTACTGTTCATATGCACTTAGGGAATTTTAGATCTAGTATAAATTTGGTTTAATGAGCTGTTTGTTGGAAGATTTGATGCTATTTGGAGGTTTTGATAGTTCTTAAGTTGATAGTTGAGGTTAGATAATGTTTACTGTTAGTATTAGCTTATCGCAGCCATATGCTTATTTTGTGCTTTATTTTGGTATTCCTGAGTCCTTTTAAGTTCATTAAGTAGCTTTCCAAAAATTGGTCTCATTACTTATAGCCCTGTGGGAGTTTTGGCCCTTGTCAGTTCACTATCATCACAGAACACTTTTCCTGATTACATTCTGAATAGCAGTTCTTGTCGGACCAATCTAAGTGATTGTTTGTGCTCCTTAAAGCTTGATTTTCAATAATTAAGTAGATTGCTAGTTGGTTTTTACTCCTGGATTAGGTCCATGCCTTCTTTCAGCTTATTTAAGCTTCTTTTTAAGCCACAAATTGACCTCAGTAGGCCATAGACTGCCCTGTACACAGCCTAATCTGCCCCAAGTAGCTAGTTTTTAAGCTATTTATCTGCTTATCCAGTAGTACTTTAGGTCTGAATCTTGGTTAATTAAGAGTTCATAGTATAGAGTTGTTGTGGTTTCAGTTTGGTAGTCTAAACTAGCTTATAGATAGCTTTTTTCTCAGCTTTAAATGACCCCAGTTAGAATAGTTCATGCCTGCAAGTTTATTCCCACTTAGCTTATTTCCTATTTAGAACTTTTTAGCTTATTGTTTCTGCTTTTGCTAAATTCTTTTGCTGAATTCAGTTTGTTTTTAGATTCTTTAGCTTCTTCAAGTTCTGTTATAGCTTATTATAGCTTAATGGCTTATTTTCTTATCTCTTGTCCTTATTTAGTCATAAATACCTACTGCCCTGATTTCACATAGTTTTTCCTAAGCTTATTTTCAGTTCTCAAAAATATTTTCAGTTTTAAAGTCGATTATTTTCATGTGTTTATTAAGTTAGTAGAAAGAAAAAAAAATACCAGAATGCCCTTGGGTCTTTCCTGGTTTAATCTTGCAACATTTTTTACTTAAGCTTTTTTTACCTTATTAGCTTATTTCAACTGTCGAGCTTTTAGCAGCTTCTTCTTAATAGTTTTTTACTTCATTTTATTTTTCTTTCATTCCTTTTATCATTAAGTAGTTTTTATAAAATTTTCAGATTTTTCAAAATAGTTTTAGTATTTTTATTCATTTAATTTCTTTATATTAGTTTTTACTTCATAGAAAATTAAATATTAATCAGAAAAATATAATTCTTTTTTACAAAATTTTCTTTTAGTATTTAGCACTTAGGAAAAATATTTTTGCATCCGTAGAGTTAGTATTTCATTTATTTCACTTTTAAACTCGGGATTAGCCCGGATTTTACGCGTGTTTGGATTTTCTTTACGTTTTTAGCCTCGTAAGTCTTAGTTTAGCATTTCCCTTGCCTTTGATGCGTGGTTTTGCGACCTTACAACAGGTTTTACCTCTCGAGGGATCTCAAGAGGCTTGCAATCCCCACTAGGCAGTGTACCTGACCGATGTAGTATAGTGTAGTGGCAAGTACCGGGGGATTGATCGTTCTCTAGGGGAATAGTGTCGTTAGGATTGAAAAACTACTCTAATAGGTCTAAGGGTGAGGGAAGATTCTTTTTGTATTTTTATATTTTTTATGAAAGCAAGTAAAATCTCGGGTTTGAAGGAGTGGGCGGAATTAGTTGCTAGTCAACTAACCCAAATAACTACAAATGCAAATAAAATAAAATAATTGAAAATGAAAAGGTTGTGAAACTTATATGGAGAGAAATGTGTTTACTTAGATTTCCTTACTCCCTAACTATCTTTTACCGGTTGATTAGTGTGTATTAACTGCGTGGATGACGGGTGTATTCCTTAATACCAATCGTGGGGTGGCGTACGTACTTCCCCAACTCTACAAGCTCCTACTTCACTCCTATGTCGAGCCGGCTAAGAAGCTCCTAACATGGGATCACTAGAATTCGCTCATGCATTAAATACAACCATAAAAACCTTAGTACGCATTGGTTCATGTTTCTTAAGACGTTCAAGCAAGTTACCGTATAGGAAGTTAGCCAGTTTTCTTAAGCCTAACATCGATAAACAATCATCCAATACAATTAATAACACACCAATAACCAATAATCAATAGTTAGGTTTCATTAGATCTAAGCAAACACAAGATAAATCTAGCCTAGCATGTTAATTAAAAGACAAGAACAAGATATAATCAAACAACACATAGACATATTGATTGATTAAGTGATTACTTATCTTCAATTAAACATCGGAGATCCAAGGGTATAAAAACCCTTAAAAATGGCAGAAATTTGTCTTAGGGTTTCTCCTCACAAAGTTGCACACTAATGACAAAAAATTGCAAAACTATATATAGAATTTAGGGGCTGACGGCGTCACGTTGTAGATCTTGACGCCGTCACCTCGCCGTGTCTAGGGTTCCCGGATGGCCTTCCTGACGCCGTCCCTCTTTAATCCTCCAAAATCATCCCTGGCTTATCAAGGCTTGACGACCTTCTTGACGTCGTCCCCCTTTAATCTTCCAAAATTTCTCTGGCTTATCAAGGGCTGACGGCGTCACAATAGAGATTGACGCCGTCACATGTACTTTCCAGCATATTTTTGAGACTTTGTCGTTTTCTTCACTTTTATGCTCCAAAAACGTCCAAAATGCTTCCTTTTCCAGATTTCTTCTCCAAAGTACCTAAAATGACAAAAGGAACGATTTAGGGCAATATTTGATCAAATAAATACGATTTAGGGCTTAAATGACCCCCTAAAAGCGGTACACTTTTCGCTTCATCAGCCTTATTAATCATTTTCGTTAATATTTTATTATCTTAGTTTTAAAAATCCTCAAACTCATATTATTCATCATTCACGACACGTTTCACGAACCCGATATCACAAATTCCATTCATCCTTCATCGGGACAACGAACCGGGTTACACATATTTCCCTTTGTGTGTTAACTTCTTGGAACTAAATTGTTACATCGATGGTGCCTGTTTTAATCCAAATGGTGGTACATTCCACTCATAATGTTTTTGTGGTGGACAAGAAAATGTTGTTAACGGTTTAGTTGATTCATCTAGTCTTAGCTGCCAATATCCTGATTTAGCATCAAATGTGTATTTCCCTTTATTTTTTCTAAAATATAATCCTTTCTAGGTAATTTATAGGAATCTCCTATAGTTGCTTCATTCATCTTTTTATAATTTATGACCATTCGTCTTTTTCCTCTTTTAATATCATTGTTATTTTCGACATAAAATGTCGGTGCTGAATGAGGGTCTGAACTTTCTCTTATTATCCCTTTTTGTAATAGTTGTTGGCATTCTTCTTTGAATTATGTAACATCTTTAATACTATATGGTATTCTATTTGGTGTATTTATTTCTGCTAATGGATCTTTTAATTTTATGGATACTAATATGTTGTTAGTATTTATAGTATCCATTGGATTTTTACTGCATACTTCTTTTAATGCTCTTTCTATTTGTTCTTTTTTCATTATTAATAATATTTCTACTTGAAATTTTATGTTTCGTGCTAACATTCCAATATATTCTGTTTGTGTAACTATTGGTATTGTAACCAATTTCCCTGTTTCCATATTTCTTATAATGACTATGGAAAACTAGAAGGGGGGGTTGAATAGTTTTACGTCTTTTTAATTTTATTTTGAAAACTTTGATTACTTTTAAAAACTTAGATTCGAATTTATGTGAACTCAACACTTGAACAATATGAACAAATATAAGTAAATCTAAATAAACAATGCAAGTAATGTAATGAAATGAAATGAAAGATAGAGATGGAAAGATCTAACCGCGAGACAAAAGATTTATAGTGGTTCGGCTACAAGGACACCTTCCTTGCCTTACTCCACTCCCCGAGCACCTAACTCGAGAGTTTTCTTCACTATGTCAACAAGCTCCCTTATGGCGGAGAAAACCTTACACAACTTTTGCTTACACCGGTTTAACGACACAAAGCTAGATGTCGGGTTCTAATCGTAGCTAGAACCAATCTCACAACTTCTACACAACTTCTTCACAACTTATTCACAACGGCTTCACGACTTCTTCACAACTTCTTCACGACTTCTTCACAACTTATTCACAACTTATTCACAACGGCTTCACGACTTCTTCACAACTTCTTCACACCGGCTTCACAACTACTTCACAACCTAGCACTACTTATGTACTCTTCTACTTCTTTACACCTTCACTACTTACACACCTTAACTTCTTCACAATTTCACTACTTACACACTAATCTAGCCTAAGCAATTATGCTCACACCTATCTAACAAATATACACAACTTATACAAAAATGAATGAATGATTATACAAACAACTTAGGTAGCAAGATGATACTAAGTTGCAATACTTCTTCTCTAGTTGTTGAAGGAGTATTCTTCTTTTGCACTTGAATGGTAGAAGCTTGGATCACTTGAAAACCAATGCTTAAGAATATATGATCAAAGAATTTAGAAAGGATTTGGAAGGATAAGAAGAGATTTAGAACAGAAGGTTTTGGGGTGCAAAAGGTGAGGAAAAAGTCCAGGAAAAGTCCAGTATTTATAGGCAAATCTGGACAGCTGGAGGAGCGGGGCGGTCCCCTTAAAATTAAGGGGGCCACCTTGTATATTTAAGGGGGCCGCCCATCTGACCGTTGCCCAGATTTATCTTTTTGTGGGGAAGGTTTTTCTGGAACATTTTTACCATTTTTGGTTGAAAATTTGAATTCGTAATTTTATAAAAGATTAAACATTTTTATTTAATACCAAAAATGATTTTCTAAAAGATATAAAATGTTTTGGGTCATTTTATAAAAAATCTAGTGATTAAAAAAATGTTCCTTTGATCATATAATGTATTAATCATTTGTTTATTCATATATTAAGTGATTATGTTGTAGAAATGAATATTTCCAACTAAATACTTGTTTACTTAAGGGATAATTACTAAAATAGCCCAAAACCCAAATGGGATATTTCTACCCCGGTTGCCCTGGGCAATGCCCCCAGTTGCCCAAAAAAGGGCGATTGTTGCCCAAAAAATACACTGGAAATCCTTCGGTTGCCCCAAAAAATGCCGGTTGCCCTGGGCAACACAATTATTTTCGGATTTCGGGTTAGATAGGGAAGCGCCCATTTGTGTTTGGGCTATTTTTGTCATTATCCCTTTACTTAATAAGTTTATGTTTGATGAGTTTACATTTTGTGATCATCAAAACATAGAGATATGAATAAGTATTGATAATGTTTTTAGGGATTATTTATATCAACAATCTCCCCTTTTTTGATGATTACAAAACTTAAACTCATTAAATCCAAAACATTATTTATGGACAAGTATTTTGTGAGTTTATATTCACTTCTCCACCTTTTTGTAGAATCAAAAAGGTTATGCCGACAAATTTTAGATACGAAATTTGTCGGGGCGAAAACTCCCCCTTGATGTATGCTCCCCCTCGTTTGAGGGCACCAAGGAATCGAGATATGGAATACTTGCAAGAAAAATATTAGAGGCACAAGCATACATAGCAAAATATAGATATAAAAATAACAATCATGGCAGACAACAATCATGGCAAACAAATATTAAGAACATATAGCAAGACATTAATTAGTATGCTTGAAACATATAACAAGAAAAAGGTCCTAAATTGCCGAAGAGAGCTTTCGGACTTGCTTGCGACACGAAAGCTTGGAAAATAAGCATACAGTTATGCTTAGATGGTTGATGGTACAGTGTTTGGAATAGAATTGGTTGAGTGAAGGTAAGGATGTTAGATTAATAGAGGTATATTTTGGAGGTGGAGAGTTTGGAGCGGAAAGCATGTGAATAGTATTTAGTTATTTGATAGTGAGGGAAAAGGAGCGGATGGAGTGGATCTAACGATGTTATATCGGTTTAGAGAAGGAATAGGATGAGGACGAGTGAGCAGATATTTGATCCAAGAAATATCTTCACTCAAGTGGAGATGTTGGATGAGATCTAGTAAGAAGATACTCAATACAAGTGAAATGTTTATTTAAGGCAATGATTTGTTTTTGGAGAAGGACACAACAAGGACAATAATTGGCATAATTATCAACTTGATTCAAATTGTGAGGGTGAGGTGAGCAATTTGAGTAGGGTGAGGATGGAGGTCGGCCCTTGTTGCCAGGTGCATAGCAAGGAGATCACTACGGTCATGGATTTGGTTGGGAATGTGGATTTGGTCATTTGGTGGAAGTGGAAGAAATTGGGGTGTGTAGTTGGAAGTAAAGTTGGATGTTTGACCAATATGATGAGGGTTTTGAAAGGTTTCAATGGGGTTGGTTTAAGGTTGAGATGTGTAGTTTGGAACGAAGGTGGAGGTTGAGGTTATTTTGTGATGAAGGAGGACTAGAAGGGAGTTGATCCAATTGAGCAAGGTGTAAGGCAAGAAGAGCACAAAGCTCATGGGCTTCTTTAAGTTCTTCAATGAACTTCAAGTGTTTGGAAGAAGGTGATGATGGTGGAGTGTGGTTGTTGTGATGGATGAATGAGCACTAATGATGGAAAAGGGCTATTTATAGTGTAAGAATGGTGTGGTTTAGGAAGGTAAATTTTGGAGGGTGGTTTAGAAAGGTGATGATGGTTGAGTATGGTTGTTATCTGGATGGATGTTTGAACATGTAACATAGGAGTAACATGTGAGTTGGTAGGAGGTGGTGGTGGGTACTCATGGTGGTGGAGACATTTGTGAGCTTGGGTAATTATGAGTGGATGAGGATGGAGATATGGAAGAAGGGGATATTCTAAGAGTGGTGAGTGTTTTGGATGGTACATTGGTAGGTTGAATAAGATGTGAGGTGTTGTGAATGAGATTGGAATAATTGCTTAGGGATTGATCATGCTCTTCATATGAATCATATGGAAGAGATGAATGGGTAATTTTGGGAGTAAAGATGGGTGATTGGTTATTATGATGAGGTTTCTGAAAGGGTTCATTAGAATGAGCTTGAGGATTGGGAGTATAGTTGGGAACAAATGTGGGTAGAGGTGTTGTTTGTTTATGAGGAATGGGAGTGTTTATGAGATGATGGAAGATTATGAGGAATGGGAGTGTTTATAGTGTGGGATTGATGGTATTAAGGAATGAATAGAATTTGTTGGATGGATTGGAATAAGATATGTTTGTGAATTTTGGGAAGTGTAGGATGAAATGGGCTAAAAATTAGAAAAAGAGACAGCACTTTCGACCATCAGATGGCTGGTCCCCTTAAATAGGGGCCGGTCCCCTTAAACATTAAGGGGGCCGCCTTATGATTTAAGGGGGCCGCCCATCTGTAGGTTCCCAGATTACTGGAAATGGGTTTTTGGCAGAAAATTGTAGAAAGGGTTGTGTTTGGGTTTAGTTTCAAGCAAGTCCAACTCTTTGAGGCAATTAAGCATGTAATAGATATCTATGCAAAACATGTTAATTAAAGAGATTAAGCAAACAAGTAATTTCATATAGCATGTAAACATACTCATCAAGCAAGTAATTTATATGGACTAGGAAACAATAAACTACACCAAGTATTTTCTAAATTATATGTAAGTGGGAAGATTAATGAACTATTTGAGGGATCCTAATGTGTGCCTATGTGCAATAAATGAGAGCTTAAGATAGCATGGACTTCTAGACTTGTTACAAACAAAATCTTAATAGACAAACCATGGTCCGCTTGATTTGACTTAGTTCACTTATAAATGTCATGAACATAAATATAGATGACAAATATGAGATCACCATGCATGATTTAAAGAAATGTTTTTAGCATTATTCAACAATGTTTGAAAGTGGGTTTTGTTAGGATTCGACACACGGTTAAGGTGGTTAAACCTTTTGTTCTTTGTGTGTATGATATATTGATTTAATATGATTAAGAATGCGGAATCTACTTAATCACACTTAGAAGGTTATTTGTGTTATGGAAATGGAACGGTTGTGTTAGTTCTATGACAGAGAACAATGAAAGATTATCACCAAACGATTCAATATTATTAATGATAATAATACGAGTGATCTTGAATTATCACTAGGGTTATAACCTTGAATCTTAAGTTTCTATGTTCTTGAGAGATATATTTTGCACTATAAGTTTAAACACACTATTGAACACACATATCTCTAAGTCTAAGATCTTTCTTTTATATCACAAGAAAGATCTTTTACAATATTGTTTAGTCTAGTCAAACTACTTGCTAACTTATCTTGAGTGTGTCAGTACATAAGATACAACATGTATCTAAGTACACAACTTGATATTGATAACTTTGCTAAAAGATATTATCTACCGTATATCTTTGACTTTAGTACACAAATACCTTTTCAATACTTATCCAACCAGCAGTTGTATATGTGACAATTATCCACTCAGCAGTCTCAACTCAGCAGTCCCTTCTTTATAACTACCAGTTAGAACAGTTAGTTATAACTTGAACAGTCCTAAGATATACACCAGCAGTTGGAACTGTTAGAGTATTCTTCTCAGCAGTTGGAACTGTTACTACTTGTAATTCTTGATACTTAATCTTCAGAACATTTAATTCCCAACAATCCTCCCCTAAACATGTGAATTCATTTCAACATGTTTCTGAATTAAATTATGGATTGTGAAGATCTTTCAAACACTTCATAGTCAGACCCTTGATCTGAACTTTCTTCTGTTCTGTGAGATTGAATATCTTTCTCAGTAATTCATCTGCTTTGTTCTTTGACTTTAACAATATCAACACATTGCTCCAATCTTGGACTAAAAGATGGTGCAATTTCCTTGGATGGAGGAATTATAAGAGGCAATGATGCTGTGTATCTTGGATGCTTGTTTCAACAAGTGAAATCATCTATCAGCATGCCTTTGCAAGTGATGAACAAACGTGGTAAACTGAAATTGAAACTTTTCTTCGTTTGACCTAGATAGAACTTTCTCCTTTGGAATGTTCTTGTCATTTTCAACCTCCATGTCATCATCTTGTATGCTCTTGTCTTTTCCTCCCTTACATTGGGTTTTTCTTCCTTTCTTGGGCTTTTATTTCCTCCCCTGAAGCAAATAAAATTTTATCCTCCCCTTGTTTGGAAGATCTCTCACCATCATCCCATCACTATCTGATCTACCAATGTGAACTTGTTTTCAGACAATGTTGTACATGAAGCCATCAATTCCTTAAGAGTTTAAGTTACTGCCCTCATCACTTCTAGGTGTGTTAACTCCTATGAGAGGTGATTCATTGGACATTTGACTCATGGTCCATCAATGGATGGTTTTTGTGAGTCTCTTTGAAAATCCTTTTAAGAAACTTTTGCCTTAGCAGTATGTATATGATTTTATTATGAAAAACCATACTGCTTTCAACCATTTTGAAGGGATTAAGTGTATAACAGACACTTAATCAAAATTTCGGTTTAAAGCAACCTCTGGTTGTGTGAGAACCAATGTTTTCAGTTATCTTGATAACTGCCTGTGTAAAGATAAACTCATTCAAAGAGTTTTCCTGACAGGGTTTCCAGCTCATAGTAATTGTTACCTCTAACACAAGTGTTAGATTCACTTTTACTAGCTGTTCTTTCTATCAGATGTCCTTAGACTTGCTCATTATACTTGAAAGTATAAAATGATAGAAAGTGAGTTGAGTCAGTTACTATCTGACCAACTAAGTCATCAATTCAATGTGAAATTTCATACTTAGGTTTCAAGAAAGAAGTTTTAAGGAGTTTTAAATTCCCAAACTCAGTCCATCATAAACCTAATATGTAGCAACTAATATAATCATTCTGCTGCTTCTATTTCACTTGAAACATCCTTTTGTGTTCACATGATCATACCTGAAATTGTTAGTCTAAAACCAAAAGAACAATGTACAAAGTACTTGTCTTGTATTAGAATAATCATAGGACTAACTGTATGAATAACACAATTTAAAATTTGTACTATTAGCACAAACTTTTGTAATAGCAGTAGTATCTTTTAAAACTAGAAGCACCATCAAAAATTTATTTAGCAAAACACAAAGTTTAAAAATCATTGAGGATTAAGCATTCCAATACTTGCTACCAAGTACTGAAACCTTCCAACATCAAAAGCTTTGGTTAGCAGATCTGCAAAATTAAATTCTGAAGCAATTTTAAGTACTTGAATTAATCTTTTCTCATTGCAGTCTCTTATAAAGTGATGTCTAATTTCAATGTGTTTTGTTTTAGAATGTTGCACTGGATTTTTAATAATACAAATTGTACTACTATTATCAATATGAATAACAGTATTTAAGAAATTGTACCCATAGTCAAGGAGTTGGTTTTGAAGCCATAGAACTTGACCACAGCAACTTGCAGCAGCTATATATTCAGCTTCAGTTGTTGAATTTGCCACACTTGTTTGCTTCTTACACTGCCATGAGACAAGTCTACACCCAAGGAATTGACATCCTTCAGTTGTTGACTTTCTGTCCAAGCTAGCACCAGCATAATCACTATCCGAAAATGCTACCAAGTCAAAAGGTGATTCCCTTGAATACCATAGACCCAACCTTGGTTGACCCTTGAGATATCTAAAAATCCTATTGACTGCAGTTAAATGAGAAACCTTTGGAGTAACTTGAAATCTTGCACAAGCACAAACAGGGAACATGATATCAGGTCTAGATGATGTAAGATACATCAAGGAGCCTATCATAGATCTGTATGTGTGTACATCCACATTTTCTCCATCTAAGTCTTTAAGAAGTGGATTCTCAGAGTCCATTGGTGTGCTTGCCACTTTTGAATCAGCAAATTGAAATTTTCTAAGTATCTCTGCAACATATTTGTCTTGACTAATAAATATGCCTTCAGATGATTGCTTAACTTGCAGACCCAAAAAGAATGTAAGTTCTCCCATAGAACTCATCTGAAACTTATCATGCATAAGCTTCTCAAACTCTAAACACATCTCCTTCCTAGTAGATCCAAAGATAATGTCATCCACATACACCTGCACTAACAGAAGATCTTTCTTGTGCTGTTTGATGAAAAGTGTCTGATCAATCTTTCCTCTTTGAAATCCATTTTCTAATAAGTAGGAAGCTAGTGTTGCATACCAAGCTCTTGGTGCTTGATGAAGGCCATAGAGAGCTTTAACTACTCTGTACACCTTGTCTGGATGGTCAGGGTCAATGAAGCCTGGAGGTTGTGTAACATACACCTCTTCTTTAATTTTACCATATAAAAATGCACTCTTGACATCCATTTGGTAGACTGTGAAGCCTAAAAATGAAGCATAAGCTAAGAAAAGCCTAATTGCCTCAATCCTTGCTACTGGAGCATAAACCTCATCATAGTCTATCCCTTCTTCTTGTGTGTACCCTTGGGCTACTAATCTAGCCTTATTCCTAATCACTATTCCCCTTTCATCCCTTTTATTCTTGAAAACCCATCTAGTGCCAATTACCTTTGCATTCCTAGGTAAATCAACTAGCACCCATACTTTCTGAATCTTGAACTAAAGAAGCTCCTCTTGCATAGCTTCTACCCAGCTTGAATTATCTAAGGCTTTCAGAATATTCTTTGGTTCATCTTGTGAGAGAAAACATACAAACAAGAAAGAGTTTGAAAACTCATGCTGCTTTGAAGCATAAAGGGCATCAAGAAGCCCTTGTTGGTCTGAAGACATCAGTTGTTGTCTTGTCTTCACACCTGATCGTACATCTCCAATCACATTATCTAGGGAGTGGACTTTGTGAATTCTTGTTTGTGGAGTAGAAGGAACTTGATAATTTGATGGAATATTGTTGAAATCCACCTCATTATCTGAGAATTCTGCTTCTTTTATTTCTGAAGGGCCAGCAGTTGAATGCTCTGTCTCAGCAGTACAAACTGCTTTTGAACTGCTAACTTGACTGTCTTGTTTCTCAGTTCCATCTTTCTTGTTTTCATCTTCAACACCTTCTTTAGCTTTGCCAGAAGAAGATTCATCAGTTGTTGAAGTTGATTCCACACTTGTACTTGACCATATTGGCATCCAAACATGATCTTGGTTTGTCTCCTTTTCTAACCTTGCCTCATCTGTTGCTTGTGAACCTGAAAAATCATTAGTTTCTGCAACAACAGGCACATAATTCATTGATTTGGTTAGAGTTTCAAGATCAAATAGCCATTTTGGTCCTTGACCTTCTACATTGGATTTGTTCTCTAAAAACTCCACATGTAGATTTTCTTCTACAATCATAGTTCTTTGGTTGTATACTCTAAATGCTTTACTATTAAGAGAATATCCAACAAAGAATCCTTCATCTGCTTTACCATCGAATTTTCCTAAATGGTCTAAGGTATTGAGAATAGTCACATGACATCCAAAAGGTCTAAGAAATCCTATTGCAGGAGTTCTACCTCTAAAAAGTTCATATGATGTCTTATTGTGAGGCTGTATGACTAAAACTCTATTTTGAACATAGCAAGCAGTGCTAACTACTTCAGCCCAAAAAGTTATAGGTAGCTTAGAATCAGCTAACATTGTTCTAGCAGCTTCAATTAGTGTTCTATTCTTTCTTTCAACTACTCCATTCTGTTGTGGAGTTCTAGCAACACTAAATTCTCTTCTAATACCTTTTTGTTTGCAGAAATCATCCATAACTCTATTCTTAAACTCTGTCCCATTATCACATCTAACGACTTTCACTTTCTTGTCTACTTGGTTTTCTATCTGTGTAATGAATGTCTTAAGGATGCTTGTAGTCTCATCCTTAGTAGATAGAAAGAAAACCCATGTAAATCTAGTATAGTCATCAATTATAACAAGACAATATCTCTTATGCATTATACTATTTACTGAAACAGGTCCAAATAAGTCCATATGCAGCATAAACAATGATTGATTGATAGAGTTAAAAATCTTGGGCTTACAAGTGGCTTTGTGTTGTTTGCCTTTAAGACAAGCAATGCATGTTTGATCATTTTCAAATCTTTTGTGAGGTAAACCTCTTACCAAACCATTCTTAACAATTTTATTTATGGTTTTGAAGTTAATATGACCAAGCCTTCTATGTCATTTCATTGATTCATCCAATGTGGCCTTTGCAACAAGACAAGTTAAATTCTTTTTAGGAACAATGTTCTTCATGTCTACACTGTACATATTGCCCTTTCTAGGAATTCTAAGAAGTACTTGATTTTCATCAGGCATCTTAAAATCAGGAGAAAGTACAAGACATTCAGTCTCACAGAAAAGAACATTGTTCTTTTTGTCACACATTTGTGAGACACTAAAATGATTATAATTTAGCTCTTTTACATAGAACACATCTTCAAAATCTAAATTTCCAGTTTTAATGGTACCTTTACCGGAAATTTTGCCACCAACACCTCCTCCAAAGGTAACATAGCCTCCATCTATTGATTGGAAATCTGAGAGATAAGACTTGTTGCCTGTCATGTGCCTTGAACATCCACTATCTGAGTATCCTTGATCCTCTTGCTGATCATTTGAATGTTCCTGCACATAAATGAGAAGTATTAGTTTCTTTTGGGGACCCAAGCCATTACTGACTTGGATCTGCCTCTTGCATCAATGTAATTTAATCTTTTAAGGATAGTTGATGCAACATTGGATTTAAGAATCCAACATGCTGAGGCCTTAACAGCATTTGCCCTGTTTTTCCAAGCAGCAGTACTAACTGCTTTCCTAGCAGTTTTAACTGCTGGCTTTGCAGTTTTACTCTTTGGTTTCCAAACTTGTTTTTGGACCACTGCTTTTAATTGAATGGGCCTTGTAACAGTTTTTGGTGCATGTTTTGAAGTTATTTTTGCACTTTTAACTGTTGGTTTTGGGTTAACAGTCTTAAATGGTCTAGCAGTTGAAACTGCTTGCCTAGCAGTAGAGACTGCTGTCGAAACTGCTCTGGGTTTTATACTTTTGGACTTAGAGTGAAAGTGAGTTTGAGGAGTTTGCCTTTTGAAATTCACCCTATTGTTTTCATAACCAGATACCCAATGGTTGCAGAAAGCTGCAAGATGGTCAAAACTACCACATGTGTAACAAGCTTTGTTATAAAAAGCAAAGTCATCACCGAGTTGGTTAGACTTGAGGTTGTTCCAATTCCTTTGGTTACCTCTGGGCTTGTTGGTGGTTCTATATTGCTCACAATATCTAACTGGTTGCCTAACATGCTTAATGTTTGATTTAGGCTTAACAGTATTGTGTTTGACTATCTTAGGAACACTTGTTCCTACTTTCTTAACCACTTCAGGTTTAGACATAACCTGTTCTTCTTCATCACTATCAGTTGTGCAATCTTCAACAACTATAGTATCTAATTTCTTAACAAAGGACACCTTGTCCTGATAAAGTAAAGTTTTATCTAAACTTTTACTTACTTTTTCTATCTTAAGGCTCTTGCTAGCCTTAGAACCATATTCCATGATTGGTTCTTGAAACTCAGGTAAACCTGAATTCCCTAGGTCAATCCCTGGGGGTTTTGGGATGCCTCTATAAGGAGGTGGGACACTCTTATATCCTACTCCTAACTTAGCCCTATTAATCACCTGACATTCTACTATGTTGTGCACACCTCTAGAAGCATGTTCTAGTGCCTGTGTAGTCAAGTGAATGTTTTCATTTTCCTTTTTGACCCTATCATAAGCTTCTCTCAAAAGCTTAATTTCAGCATCTCTAAAGAATATGTCCTGTCTTAGGAGAGCTTTGTCATCAGAAAAAGCTAATTCATTTTCTTTATAATGTGTGATTTGTTTCTCTAAAGTCTCTAATCCACACTTATAGTTTATAAAGTTTTGAAAAGTGCTACTTAGCTATTTCTTTTGATCATCATATTGTTTCATTAAAACCTGTAGAGCATTAAGAGCAGTGCAAGTATTTGAACAAGCTTTATGATTTTGTACCTCAGTAGCAGAAAAAGCCATAAGTGCCATCTGAGTAGGAGTTTCTTCTTCATCTGCCATGAAGCTCCAATCAAAACCTAAGCCATCAATAGCTACCATAGCTTTTGGCTCAATAACCTCCTCTGTTTTGGATTTGCTTCCAAAACCTCTATTCTTGCTATCTTGCTGCCTTGGTCTTCTGCACTCTCTTGAGAAATGACCCATCATGTGGCAGTTATAGCACTCTATCTTTGACTTATCAAAACCAGCAGCATCAGTGTTGCTGATTATGAGCTTCTTCCCCGTCTTGTGATAGAACTTCTTGGCCCTCATGCTAAGAAGAGAAATTTGCCATTTTAGATCCATTTCCTCCAGATCATCTTCATGGATCTCTTGGAGGTCTTCATAGGAGAGCATGGACCCATTGTTTTGACTTGTAAGAAAGGCACAACAAGTCTTTTCATCCAAAATACTTATGGTACTGCTTGATGAACTAGCAGCACCAACATCATCAACAACTTTCACCTCTTCACTTGATTTTGAGGTACTAGGAGTTGACATAAATGCCTTGTTCCCAGTATTAGAACTAGTACCTCCATTCTTCTTCAAATCTTGCTCCACAATCTTGAAGTTGCTATACAAGTCCATCAGTTCCATGGTGTCTAAGTCTGGCTTGTTCTTCCAGACAACAACATGCATAGCCCACTCTCCTGGCAAGCTTCTCAGAAATTTTGAGTTCAAATCTTCTTGAGGCATTTCAATCCCAAGAATAGCAAGTTGGCTCACAATATTCTGAAGCCTGTTAAACATGTGGTTAAGAGATTCATTGTATGTAGAGGAGAAGTTTTCAAACTGCTGCTTGAGCAGTGTCTTGTGGGTTTTCTTGGTGGCTTCATTTCCACCATACCTGGCAATAATAGCTTCAAATAATGACTTGGCATCTTTGAACTTGCTGAAGTTTAGAAGTTGATCATTGGGAATGGTCATCATCAGCATGCTTCTTGCCTTCAAGTCATTTTTCTTCTTTATTCTACCTTCTGCAGATGTTGGCTTTGTCTGCAGAGTTGACACAACTTTGCCGTCCACTGTTGATGTAGTGGTGGTAGGTTGGTAAGAGTCTCCATCTTCGATGATTTCCCAAAGTGCATAATCTTGCACTTGGAAATATTGCTCTATCCTCAGCCTCCACATCTCAAACTCATTCTGTTTGAGCATGGGAATCTTTGCAGCAACATTTGTCTAAATAGATTCAACGTCCATTTCTTCAGCTTCTTCTTCTAAATCAATAATATCAGCCTGTCGCTCTGATACCACTTGTTAGGATTCGACACACGGTTAAGGTGGTTAAACCTTTTGTTCTTTGTGTGTATGATATATTGAGTTAATATGATTAAGAATGCGGAATCTACTTAATCACACTTAGAAGGTTATTTGTGTTATGGAAATGGAACGGTTGTGTTAGTTCTATGACAGAGAACAATGAAAGATTATCACCAAATGATTCAATATTATTAATGATAATAATACGAGTGATCTTGAATTATCACTAGAGTTACAACCTTGAATCTTAAGTTTCTATGTTCTTAAGAGATATATTTTGCACTATAAGTTTAAACACACTATTGAACACACATATCTCTAAGTCTAAGATCTTTCTTTTATATCACAAGAAAGATCTTTTACAATATTGTTAAGTCTAGTCAAACTACTTGCTAACTTATCTTGAGTGTGTCAGTACATAAGATACAACATGTATCTAAGTACACAACTTGATATTGATCACTTTTCTAAAAGATATTATCTACCGTATATCTTTGACTTTAGTACACAAATACATTTTCAATACTTATCCAACCAGCAGTTGTATATGTGACAATTATCCATTCAGCTGTCTCAACTCAGCAGTTCCTTCTTTATAACTACCAGTTAGAACGGTTAGTTATAACTTGAACAGTCCTAAGATATACACCAGCAGTTGGAACTGTTACTACTTGTAATTCTTGATACTTAATCTTCAGAACATTTAATTCCCAACAGGTTTTTATGTAGATGTGAAGGCTATTTGAATAAAATAGATTGGGTTTTATTTCAAAAATGTGTTAATGAAAAATGGGTAAAAAGAAATTCCCAATCTTTGACTTTGATCAAAATAGAATTATGGACATAGATAAAGAAGAAAAATGAGATAGTAAAACATGTTAGTAGAAAAGTGAAATATTCAAAAAAAAATCATTTTTCCAAAATGTGAAGTTTTTGTATATTTTTAAAGATACTAGATTTTTGACAACAAATACCATTAATCCTAGATAAAAAAAATGGTTGTTAAAGATCTCATGCTCAAGGGAATTGGTTAAGGCTATTGTCACATGCTACCCTTTTCTACATATCCTATGGTCATAAGGAAGTGATGACGAAATTCTATATGTTTGATGCGAGAGTGTTGAATGGGATATAACCTAACATCTATGGCTCCTTTGTTGTCGCACACTTATCTAACTTGATGCCATATTCTACGAGAGCTTGTTTCATCCATAGTTTTCTAACGCGAGAAATCTAATCTTACTTCTATGTTAATGATTAATCCACTTAACTCATTTCACTTCATCACCATGAGTTTTCTAATAGTGGACATAGAAGATTTCCATTTTAAATTTGAGAAGGCTAAATGAGTTCGACAGTGAATACTTCATTTAATACTTAGGGGGCTAACTAAAGGGTTTCTAGTTTATTAAATCATAAAACGGATATAACTAAAAGTGTGAATGCAATGCAACCTATCAAACTAAGCATATCCTAAGGAAATGATTAATAAGACTATATGTATGAAGTAACTACTCATGAAATTTAAAGAGAGAACGTACCTTATGTCCAGCTTTTCTTCAAATACTTCAAGGTGATATATTGACTTATAGAAGCCAATCATAGATGAGTTTCCGAATAATTCAATGAGTGACGATTTAGCCACTTGGTCCCCATTGTCTCATTTATCCAAAATTGTTTGAACCAAACATGGTTTGCATTTGCATGTATGGTGAAAGTATTCCCCAAGGGTTGAAACTTGGTTGAAGTGAATAATTCCACATTGGGTGATTATTATTATTAGGAAAGTTTTGTCTACCTTGATTTCTTCTAGATTGAGGGGTTTTAGACCGAGGATGAGGATTATTTGGTCTATTTGGAGGTGGAGTTTTAGATCTTAATTTCGGTTTAGAAAATCCGGTTTTGGCTTTTAATGATGGTTTATAAAAACTTTTTACTTCCTCATCACTCGCAATATGTATTTTTCTATCTTTTATAAGTATATACTTAGGTTTTGACTCTAATGGTTTTTGTTTACTAGATTGACATTCAAACTTTACATTTTTATTTTCACTAGTTGAAACATTATTTGAGTTGAATCCTAGACCGGTTTTATCTCCCGAAGTTCCTTGACCACTTATTATTTTCTTAAGTGAGTTACTACTATTTTTAAACTTGTCAAGTTTGGAAATTTCATCTTTAAGTTTTTCGTTTTCATTTTTGACCTCTAGACATGTTTTACATTCTATAAAAACTTCTTTTTCTTTTTCTAAATGTTGTAGTTTAATTTTTAATTCGAGTACTTCATTTTCTAATCGATTATTAATATGTTTTAGTGATTTATTTTTAGCCATGACTTTTTGACCTAATTTGCATAACCTATTATATTCATTATCTAGATCTTTTTCGTCTAATGATTGATTTTTGTCACTAAAGTATTTGGTTTCAGAAAGTACCTCATTTGATGTCTTTTCCATAAGACATTTTTCGTCGTTTGCTTTGTCCGCTTCGTCTTTGTCGCTATCACTCCATGCTCCACTAACAAAGGCGATTTGGTAATCATAACCCGGTGGCTTTGGACATTCGCCAATGAGATGGTTTGGGCTTCCACATCTAAAGCACTTTCTTTTCCCGTAGTTATCATTCATATTTCTTTGAAGCGATCTTCTTTCATCTCGTGGTTGTCTTGTGAATCTTCCTCGTCTCTTTAGAAATTTCTTGAACTCTCTTACGGCCATTGCATATTCTTCGTTATCACTCTCGTAGGTTGAGCTATCCTCTTCACTAGATTCCTTCCTAGCTTTCAATGCAATTGACTTGCTTTCCTCTCTTTTTCCTTTGACCATCTCGGAGTCTTTCTTTATTATTGCTTCGTAGACTTTCAAGTTGCCAATCAACTCGTCAAGTTGAAGAGTTGATAAGTTCTTTGATTCTTCAGTCGCCGTAACCTTAGCCCGCCATTTTGGATGAAGAGCCCTAAGAAATTTCCTAACAAAATTCTTACTAGAAAAATTCTCATCAAGTGCTTTTAAACTTGTGATGATAGTGTTAAACCTAGCAAAAGCATTATCTATTGATTCCTCTTCCGGAATCGTAAATTTTTCATATTGTTGAACAAGAAGATCTATTTTATTATCTTTGACTTGACTATTACCTTGGTGAGTTATTAGTAAGGAGTTCCAAATTTCTTTTGTGGTTTCACACATAAAGATCCTTTCGTATTCTTTACGTGGTAACGCATTATAAATAACCATTTTTGCCTCATTATTTTTAGCTAGTTTCTTTTTCAAATCATCATTTTGTTTTTTAAAAGGTACAATTTCATCTCTTTTAGTTAAAGGATTATTTTCAATTGGGGGAAAATCACCATAGGTAATAACATGCCAAAGATCAAGATCTTTTGATTTCACATAAGTTTCGAATCTATTTTTCCAATAAAGAAAACCATTACTTTCAAATAGCGGTGGTCTTTGCATAGATTGCCCTTCTAAATATTTTTCCGATTCCATAGATCGATTCAAGTTTTAAAATACAGTTTATTTTAAAAATCTTGTTTGACGTGGCTCTTGATACCAATTGTGGAAAACTAGAAGGGGGGGTTGAATAGTTTTACGTCTTTTTAATTTTATTTTGAAAACTTTGTTTACTTTTAAAAACTTAGATTCGAATTTATGTGAACTCAACTCTTGATCAATATGAACAAATATAAGTAAATCTAAATAAACAATGCAAGTAAACTAATGAAATGAAATGAAAGATAGAGATGGAAATATCTAACCGCGAGACAAAAGATTTATAGTGGTTCGGCTACAAGGACACCTTCCTTGCCCTACTCCACTCCCCGAGCACCTAACTCGAGAGTTTTCTTCACTATGTCAACAAGCTCCCTTATGGCGGAGAAAACCTTACACAACTTTTGCTTACACCGGTTTAACGACACAAAGCTAGATGTCGGGTTCTAATCGTAGCTAGAACCAATCTCACAACTTCTACACAACTTCTTTACAACTTATTCACAACGGCTTCACGACTTCTTCACAACTTCTTCACGACTTCTTCACAACTTCTTCACAACGGCTTCATGACTTCTTCACGACTTCTTCACAACTTCTGCACGACTTCTTCACACCGGCTTCACAACTACTTCACAACCTAGCACTACTTATGTACTCTTCTACTTCTTTACACCTTCACTACTTACACACCTTAACTTCTTCACAACTTCACTACTTACACACTAATCTAGCCTAAGCAATTATGCTCACACCTATCTAACAAATATACAAAACTTATACAAAAATGAATGAATGATTATACAAACAACTTAGGTAGCAAGATGATACTAAGTTGCAATACTTCTTCTCTAGTTGTTGAAGGAGTATTCTTCTTTTGCACTTGAATGGTAGAAGCTTGGATCACTTGAAAACCAATGCTTAAGAATATATGATCAAAGGATTTAGAAAGGATTTGGAAGGATAAGAAGAGATTTAGAACAGAAGGTTTTGGGGTGCAAAAGGTGAGGAAAAAGTTCAGGGAAAGTCCAGTATTTATAGGCAAATCTGGACAGCTGGAGGAGCGGGGCGGTCCCCTTAAATAGGGGGCGGTCCCCTTAAAATTAAGGGGGCCGCCTTGTATATTTAAGGGGGCCGCCCATCTGACCGTTGCCCAGGTTTGTCTTTTTGTGGGGAAGGTTTTTCTGGAACATTTTTACCATTTTTGGTTGAAAATTTGAATTCATAATTTTATAAAAGATTAAACATTTTTATTTAATACCAAAAATGATTTTCTAAAAGATATAAAATGTTTTGGGTCATTTTATAAAAAATCTAGTGATTACGAAAATGTTCCTTTGATCATATAATGCATTAAGCATTTGTTCATTCATACCTTAAGTGATTAAGTTGTAGAAATGAATATTTCCAACTAAATACTTGTTTACTTAATAAGTTTATGTTTGAAGAGTTTACATTTTGTGATCATCAAAACATAGAGATATGAATAAGTATTGATAATGTTTTTAGGCATTATTTATATCAACAATGACGGACTTATCTGTCTGAGTAAAAGGTTGGTATAATTTTAAAAAATTGTTTCCAATTATTAAATCTATACCTGAATCATGCATATAAATGGTTGGTGCAATAAATCTTTCTTGATTAATGTATATAGGAACCATTCTTCCCACATACCATATTTTATGTACTGACTTGTTTGTTATAACTATTTTTATTGGTTTTACTAGTTTTTCCCATTTTCTCAATATTTTTCGTTTTCCAAAATATATCGATGCTCCGGTATCTACGTATGCAAATATTTTTTTATTTTCAATTATTACCTCAATGAATGTTGCATTTGGATTATCTTTAGATTTCATGATGAATTAATCTGTTTTATAAAAGGGTTCTCCAAAATAATCAAAATTATTATCATCATCGTAATAGTCATCTATTTCTTTCGATTCATATTCATAATATTTTTTCATTATTTCATTACAGTCCAAAAATTGGTTTTTCAATTCTTCTTCATTAGTCGAATTTAGACTATATTAATCTAAATATTCAACAATTCTCATTCTTTGTATTTCAACAATTCTCATTCTTTGTATCATAAAGACTAATGGATTTTTTATTTCTTTTGGAAATGGTGGTATGAAAACAACTTGAAGTGAATTAATTTCTTCATATTCCCATATATATTCTCCCATGTTAATTTAGTTGTAGCTAATCTAATTCTTTTTTCATAGTATTCAGATAATATTTTAAAAACCAAATATGAATTATTGGTTTTAAATTCTAATTCTTTTTCTTTCATTTCTATTTGGATTTGTTTTTGCCGTATTTGGTCTTGGAATTTTTTTCTAATTTTATTACGAAAATAATTAAGTCGTTTATTATCGTTACTTTCTATTTTATTTGTTATAGCCAAATACAATTGTTCTAATTCTTCTTTATTGTAATAATCTGGATTAATACATTCTAGTCGATAAACACATGTTTCAGTGTTAATAATTCGTAATTCTTGACTTAATCTTTCACTCATTTAAAAAACTTGTCTTAAAATAGTTTCAAGGTATTTTTCACAAATTATTTTTGTTCTATGGAGTACTTGTAATCTTTTCATAAGACGTATCTTTTCAAAGGTATTTTGGAAAATGGGAAAAATTAATAAAACCAATAAAAATAGTTATAGCAGACAAATCAGTACATAAAATATGGTATGTTGGAAGAATGGTTCCAATATATATTAACCAAGAAAGATTTATTGCACCAACCATTTATATGCATGATTCAGGTATAAATTTAATAATTGGAAACAATTTTTTAAAATTATACCAACCTTTTACTCAGACAGATAAGTCCGTCATTATAAGAAATATGGAAACAGGGAAATTGGTGACAACACCAATAGTTACACAAACATAATATATAAGAATGTTAGCACGAAACATAAAATTTCAAGTAGAAATATTATTAATAATGAAAAAAGAACAAATAGAAAGAGCATTAAAAGAAGTATGTAGTGAAAATCTATTAGATACTAAAAATACTAACAACATATTAGTATCCATAAAATTAAAAGATCCATTAGCAGAAATAAATATACCAAATAGAATACCTTATAGTATTAAAGATGTTACAGAATTCAAAGAAGAATGCCAACAACTATTACAAAAAGGAATAATAAGAGAAAGTTCGTGCCCTCATTCAGCACCGGCATTTCATGTCGAAAATAACAATGAAATTAAAAGAGGAAAAAGACGAATGGTCATAAATTATAAAAAGATGAATGAAGCAACTATAGGAGATTCCTATAAATTACCTAGAAAGGATTATATTTTAGAAAAAATAAAAGGAAATACACATTTTAGCATATTTGATGCTAAATAAGGATATTGGCAGCTAAGACTAGATGAATCAACTAAACCGTTAACAACATTTTCTTGTCCTCCACAAAAATATTATGAGTGGAATGTACTACCATTTGGATTAAAACAGCCACCATCAATCTATCAACGATTTATGGATAACGTTTTACAAGGATTAGAAATTTTTGTTTAGCATACATTGATGATATCATTGTTTTCACTAAAGGAGACGAACAAGAACATATAAAAGTAGTATCAACAGTTTTAAAAAGAATAAAAGAAAAAGGATTGATTTTATCACAAAAGAAGTCTAAACTACTTCAAAATAAAGTAGAATATATAGGATTAAAAATTGCAAAAAATGGAGTTATTTCTTTAACAAATAATACACAGGAAAAATTAAAACTTTTTCCTGATAAACTAGAAGATATAAAACAAATTCAAAGATCTTTAAGATGTTTGAATTATATAGCAGAACAAGGATTTTTGAAAAATCTAGCAAAAGAAAGAAAAGTTTTACAAAGGAAAATTTCTGAAAAAATTCGTTGGGAATGGACACCATCCGACACCCAACTTGTACAACATATTAAAACAGCTGTACAATGTTTACCGGAGTTATATAACCCGAAAACAAAAGATTTTTTGATTATTGAAACAGATGCATCCGACGACACTTGGGCAGGATGTATGAAGGCAATTACGAATGGAAAAGAATTATTAGGATTAGATATTGACGAAATTCCAATCCCTCAGTCTTATCTATCTAAATTAGCACTATGTATTGATGGAATTCAAATTCCTCAATCTGACTCAGTACTATCTAAATCAGCAGTATGTATTGATGGAAAGAAATTTCCTCAATCTGATCCGTTACTATTAAACTCGGTATTACAAACATCAGAAATAGCTTTTTTAAGCAATGAGCAGACACCTGTTTTAAAAACAGAAAAATATAATTCTAAATTATGCAGATATATTTCTGGAACATTTTCAGAAACGGAGCAAAAATACAGTACTCATGAAAAAGAAACACTCGCGTGTTTAAAAACTTTTAAGAAATGGAAGATCGATCTGTTGCAAACAAGATTTGAGTTACGAACAGACTCAAAATATGTAGCAGGTTTTTGGAGATACAAATTACAAGAAGACTATTGTAGAGGTTCATCCGTTGGCAACTACAACTACATCAATTTCACCCCTACATCAAGTATATAAAGAGTGATAACGATACATTTGCAGACCCTCTCACCCGAGAATGGAAGGCATAATCAAACAAGCACAACATCAATATCAACAAAAAAGAGAACAATGTGTCTCTTTAGAAAAACAATTAGCCATCGTTAGAAAAGAAGAAAAAGAACTAGCCAACACTATACAATACTTGACCCGAACATCAAGTTCAGAATCAATCTCAGAATCAACCAAAACACCAACACAGTCAAAACCATCAACACCCATAAAGCCAACACCATCAGTTTCAAAAACCCAAGCATCATATTCACCTTCACCAGAAAAAACTGAATTTACAAAGATGGAAGAAGAAGTCGAAGAAATAGTTTTGAATTCAAGCATTGGAAGAAAAAAATTGTATGTTATTTTTAATGGACCATTCAAAGGTATCTATTCTGATTGGGCACTCTCAAGTCCTCACATAATCGGGCAAAGCGTTACCCATAAAAGCTATACATCGAAAGAAGAAGCACAACAAGCACTAAAAGAATCATACAAGACAGTCACTACAGAAGAAGTCCAAAGATCGAAGAGATTTATTTCTCTTAATCAAAATTTACAAAACAAAATAGAAAAAATGAAGGCAGTAGACTTGATAAGAAGCATTCCAACCACGAGAGAAAAAGAAGAAATGAAGAAGCCATCATTCGAGAAGTTCCAAAGACTTTGGGATAGTATTATGCATTATGAAGAAGTACAAGCCGCCAAGTCTTTTTATCCGAAAAATAGAAGAATTGGACCAAAAGTAATATTCTTACCAGGAGCATCGCCAATGGATATTCATGATTATTTTATCAATGGGTTGTTAGATACAATATATACCGACGGAGAAAGCATCAGGGAGTTCCAAGAATTTCCAGTCAGAATTCAGAAAATCATCAGAACATACAATGATCTTTTCGCCAAGGGAAGACCTTTGTATTTTAGCATGTATTCAAGTTATCCGATATTCGACAAAGACCACAAGCTCTTAGTACCAGCAGTAACTTTAGCAGAATTAGGAATCACCACAAGGCACCCGCCTAGAGACGAGATAAAACCAATAACCCCAACCACCGAAAATTTCGTAGCAGCACTCGCAGGAGTATTTTTCGCATCACTAAAACTCGGCACCGGGCGAGGACAAAGATCAGATATTAAAATTAATTATTTTGGTAACAACGTGTTAATCTATTCAAATTATTCAGGAAAAATTAGTGGCGAGCAGCAAAAAGTACTATCAGACTTTGAAGAACCCTTTGAGAATTTCACTGGGCCATTAGCATCACTACCAGAAGATTTCAAGATATCACTGTGCCAACACTTATCAAATGTATCAAGGCATGTCTGTGAATACTGTACAGACACACATATGCAAGAATGAAGAATTATTAAAGTCATGAGAAGACACAAAGAAGAAGAAAAAAGTTCAAAAATCATTAAAGACGCGTGATAGCAATTATGCGCCAGGATAGCTGTTTTTCCATTATTTCTACTTTTTTAACTTTTTCTTTTAGAGTGGGTGAATGTGGTTTGTAATTTAGTGATAATGTAAGGCAATAATGTAAGGCCTGTTGGCCACCTAGTAGTGCGGTAGGTGTAAATTATTAATGTGCAATAATGTAGGATGTGAACTATTCCTCCTACTTTATGTAAGTATAAAAAGAGGCCTAGGCTCAAGTAATGAAGTATGAGTTTTTAGTGTGAAAACCATCGTGTTTTAGTGAGATTAAATTCTCTCTATAAATCTGTTGAAGATTTTATCTTCTGAATAGCAGATTGGTCTGTTGAAACGAGAAGTAATCGTTTCTGAATGGTAGATTCGTATCCTATCAATCTATCCATCATTCAAAACAATCAATTCATCATACACTACAATCCATTATCAAAAGCAAATCATTCATCAATCAAACAATTGTTCAAATAATTCACGACGATTCAATTCACAAATTCGTAAGAAAATGAATAAACACATGGACCCTCAATAACTATTCACTCAATTATCATTCACCATTTCCGTTCAATTCAATTGAAATTCATATAAAACCAAATGAGCACATGGACCTATGATGCATTATTCATCCGATTACAACTCAATTCATTAACAATTATGCAGGTATATTTCGCCCGTGATTTCCGCTCGCAATTTCGGGTCACGCCTGGGAATCGAACCTGGGTGGATTGTGTGGGGTGAAGTGCCTCTCCCAACTGAGCTGAGCAGCACTTCAATTAACTTACGTAAACTTTATTATTTAACCCATATTTGAACTGGTTCGTTTAGTTATAAAAAAGGTTTAATTTAAGTTTTGACATGCCATTTAAAAGAGTTACGAACCGAGTCAAAAATAATTGAAAGTACCTTCAGACTCGTTTTTTCGTGCTCTTTCCAATGGAGTGCCCGAGGAATTTTTTCGACTTCGTTTGAATCTTAATAAACGTGAAAACATCGTCGAAACTCATCCAAAAGTCACCGTTTTTGCTTTGTATTCAAACCCTTGTACCTGCAAGACATAATAACACATAACAAAATGTGTTATTATGTCTTGCAGGTACAAGGGTTTGAAAACAAAGCAAAAACGGTGACTTTTGGATGAGTTTCGATGACGTTTTCGCGTTTATCGAGATTCAAACGAAGTCGGAAAAATTCCCCAAGCACACCATTGGAAAGAGCACGAAAAAACAAGTCCGAAGGTATTTTAATTATTTTTGAACTAGTCCATAATCCTTTAAAATGACAGGTCAAAACCCCTTTGACCCTTTTTATTTAACAAAACGGACTATATAATCAAAAGGGGTTAAAAGAAATAAGGTGCACCATATGCATGAATGGCTGCTCTAGCTCAGCTGGGCATGCCTTTCCCTCTCAAACGAGAGGTCACAGGTTCGATTCCTGGCAGAGCAACGATTGGATGTTTACCTGCCCCGCCACGTGGCACCTCCTCATTGGTCCACGTGGCAACCCGGCCCGGTTACCGAACCGACTCCGACCCCGACCCGACCTGACCCAGTTCCAACCCCGAATGGCACGTGGCACCACTCAGGTGGTGACACGTGGCGACCCGACAGTAAGGACTAACATTGCAATTTGGTCCTAACCACAAGGTCGATTTATGTAAATAATTCTAACTGACAATAAAGACTAACGTTGCAATTTGGTCCTAACCACAAGGACGATTTATGTAAATAACTCTAACCGAAAACCTTAATCACCTTTTCAGTGTCAACATAGCAGGGATTAGTAAGTTTGATACATCACTTAGTGAAAAAAAAAGTTGCCTACACAACTCAGTAAAAAGTGGAAAGTTGGATAAATTTAAAACTATTGTAAATATGGGCTATGGGCTTATAGGTGATGGCTTATAGGTGATGGCTATTCATCATTTCTTAGGGTTTTGTATCATTATAAATACACCCTTAATGTAACCTATTGGATTACCACTCAATAAGAATTCTACCTCCTCTCATTCTTGTGTTCATTATTATACTCTACTTATAACACGTTATCAGCACGCTCGTAAAGTTTTTTTTTTCCGATCAAGTTAAAATGTCAAACTCAAAGCTTTCGAATATCGATTTTGCTGTTCTTGACATTTCTGGAAAAGACTATCTCCCTTGGACTCTTGATGCTGAGATCCATTTAACTGCAAAAGAATTGGGAGAAACGATCAAAACTGGAAATACGGCCTCTGCACAAGCACGTGCCAAAGCCATGATATTCCTGCGTCATCATCTTCATGAGGACCTAAAAAAGGAATATCTAACGGTGAAAGACCCGTTAATATTATGGCAAAGTTTAAAGGAAAGGTTTGATCATCAAAAACAAGTAATCCTTCCTAAAGCTCGCTATGACTGGATGCACCTCAGGTTGCAAGATTTTAAAAGTGTCAGTGAGTACAATTCCGCAATGTTTAGCATCACATCTAAACTAACATTGTGCAGAGAAAAGATTACTGAAGAAGACATGCTAGAGAAAACTTTCTCTACCTTTCATGCTTCAAATATGCTCTTACAGCAACAATATCGAGAACGTGGCTTCAAAAAATACCACGAACTAATATCTGTCCTCCTTGTTGCTGAACAAAATAATGAGCTTTTGATGAAAAATCATCAAGCACGCCCGACTGGTTCTACTGCATTGCCTGAAGTGCATGCAACATCAAATGTAAGGGGTCGGGGTCGTGAACATGGTAATAACCGTGGAAATGAACGAGGTCGTGGTCGTGGCCGTGGACGTGGTCGAAATATGGTTTGGCATCGTGATGGCTATAATCCTAAGCCATATGATTTCAAGAAAAAAGATGATAAAGGCAAAAGGATTCAACATCAAGCTCCTAAGAAATCTGGAAATGTGTGCCACAGATGTGGCATGAACACTCATTGGGCAAAACAGTGTCGCACCTCCAGACACTTTGTTGATCTTTATCAAGCATCACTAAAAAAGAAAGGAAAAGACATTGAAACAAATTTCATTGATAATTTCAATGATGATATTAATAATTTCAATGGTGATGAGCAAATTCCCAATGTGCGCTTCGACTCCTCAGATTTCTTTGATGACGTCGAAGATGTTGTTGCTTCATTTTCCAACGATGGAAATAATAACTAGCTATCTAGTTGCATTTTTATATTTTCCGCAATAAGTGTTTAAATTTAAATTTTGTGTTGAATAAGCTAGATTTGTTCTAGCATTGTTACTCATGTTTTGAATTTTAATGAAGTATTTATGTTTTCTTTAAAGTTTTCTTTTACTTTGAATTGCTTATTTATTTTTTATTTATTTTTATTCAAGGATATGAAACGCATTTTGGAAAACGGTGAAGACGAGTGTCTAGTAGATAGTGGAACAACAAATACTATTTTGAAAAACAAAAAAATACTTTTATGAATTTCATATAGCAAATGCAAATGTCAACACAATTTGTGGTACTAGCAACTTGATTGAAGGCTCTGGCAAAGCCTGCATTATGTTACCTAAAGGTACACAATTAATAATAAATGACGCGTTATATTCTAGTAGATCCAGGCGAAATCTACTAAGTTTTAAAGATATAAGACGCAATGGTTATCATCTTGAAACCATGACTCAAAATGAAATTGAGTATCTCCAAATTACTTCCAATAAAAATGGAAAAAAGACCATAATGGAAAGAATGAAAGGTCTATCTTCTGGATTGTATTTTACATACATCAATCAGACAGAAATAAATATGGTCTCTACCCGAAAGGATATAGATCCAAAAATATTTACCCTTTGGCATGACTGATTGGGTCATCCGGGTGATATTATGATGAGGAGAATAATTGAGAGCTCAAATGGGCATCCACTAAAGGATCTCAAGATCCTATTATCAAAAGAATTATTATGTGGAGCAGGCTCTTTTGGAAAAATGATAACTAGGCCCTCAATCAATAAACTTGAAAAAGAATCTCCTTTGTTTCTAGAAAGAATTCAAGGAGACATTTGTGGGCCAATTACTCCTCCGTGTGGACCATTTCGATACTTTATGGTATTAATTGATGCATCATCCCGATGGTCCCATGTCTGTCTGTTAGCATCAAGAAATGTTGCTTTTGCGAGGCTATTAGCCCAAATAATTCAATTAAGAGCACATTTCCCAGATCATCAAATCAAAAAGATTAGACTTGATAATGCAGGAGAATTTACATCTCAATCATTTAATGATTTTTGTATGTCACTTGGGATTACGGTTGAGCATCCTGTAGCACATGTGCATACACAAAATGGTCTAGCTGAATCTTTAATAAAAAGATTACAACTTATTGCTAGACCACTGCTTATGAAATCAAAATTGCCATCCTCTGCATGGGGACATGCTATCTTACATGCTGCTGCTCTTATAAGATTAAGACCAAGCGCATCT
Organism: Artemisia tridentata subsp. tridentata; assembly: GCA_021014915.2. Taxonomy (NCBI): domain Eukaryota; kingdom Viridiplantae; phylum Streptophyta; class Magnoliopsida; order Asterales; family Asteraceae; genus Artemisia; species Artemisia tridentata. The sequence continues at coordinate 301,396,217 of CP139506.1, forward strand.
CATAAGTATTCTCCACTCCAACTGGTTTCTGGAAGAGAACCAAGTTTGTCTCATCTAAAAGTCTTTGGTTGTGGTGTCTATGTCCCAATAGCACCACCACAACGAACAAAGATGGGACCTCAAAGAAGATTGGGAATTTATGTTGGTTTTAATTCTCCATCAATCATAAAATATTTGGAACCATTAACTGGAGATGTTTTTACAGCACGCTTTGCTGATTGCCAGTTTGATGAAACAATGTTCCCAATCTTAGGAGGAGAAAATAAAAAGTTGGACAAACAAGATGTAACTTGGAATGCATCACAAATATCTTTTCTTGACCCTCGGAGTAGTCAATGTGAATTGGAGGTTCAAAAGCTCATTCACTTGCAAAGAATAGCAAATGAATTTCCTGATGCATTTACAGATACAAAAAGAGTTACAAAATCATATATTCCAGCTTTAAATGCGCCTTCTCGAATTGATATTCCTGAAACTCTGAATGAGTCAAATGTACGCAGAAATCGTGGAAGACCAATGGGTTCTAAGGATACAAACTCACGAAAAAGGAAAGAGCAAAATACAACTGGCAAAGCCCAAGAAGTTGTTATCAATAAAATCCCAGAAGAGATTAATAATAACACAGAAAATGTGGAAAAATCTCTTGAGAAGGGCCATGTACCTAATGAATATGAGATCTCAATAAATTTTGTACAAAATGGTACAACATGGAATCGAAATGAAACACGTGTTGATGAAATTTTTGCATATGCTATAGCAAGTGAAATAATAAATGATGAAGTTTATGTGCCAAAATCTATTAGAGAATGTCGACAAAGAAAAGATTGGCAAAAATGGCAAGATGCCATACAAGCTGAACTAGATTCACTTGAAAAGCGCCAAGTATTTGGCCCTGTGACATTAACCCCAAATAATGTGAAGCCGGTAGGCTATAAATGGGTATTTTCTATAAAAAGAAATGAGAAAAATGAAATTGTGAGATACAAAGCAAGACTTGTAGCACAAGGTTTCTCACAAATACCCGGGGTAGATTATGAAGAAACATATTCACCTGTTGTGGATGCAACGACTCTCAGATTTTTAATAAGTCTTGCAAATGTTGAAAGGCTCCAAATGCGCCTTATGGATGTTGTCACAGCTTACTTGTACGGATCACTTGATAGTGACATTTACATGAAAATCCCCGAAGGATTGAAAATGCCGGAAGCTTGTAAATCTAAGCCCCGTGAAATGTTTTCAATTAAATTGAGAAGATCTTTATACGGTCTAAAACAATCAGGACGAATGTGGTATAATCGCCTGAGTGAATATCTTTCAAAAGAAGGATACAAAAGTAATCAAATAAGTCGGTGTGTTTTTATCAAAAGATCAAAGGGGAGTTTCACAATCATTGCAGTGTATGTTGATGATTTAAATATCATCGGAAATATTGATGAAATTGAACATACTGCAAATTTGTTAAAGAATGAATTTGAAATGAAAGACCTTTGTACGACAATGTTTTGTCTGGGCTTGCAAATTGAGCATTTGTCAAGTGGAATATTTGTCCATCAATCAAACTATACGGAAAAGATATTGAAACGATTCAATATGGATAAAGCTCATCCACTAAGCTTACCAATGGTCGGTCGTTCACTTGACCGGTAACTTGATCCGTTCCACCCCAAAGAACATGATGAGGACATTCTTGGTCCTGAAATACCATATCTAAGTGCGATAGGGGCTTTGATGTACCTTGCTGGTAATACACGCCCAGATATTGCTTTTTCAATGAACTTACTAGCAAGATATAGTTCCGAGCCAACACGCCGACATTGGAATGGAATTAAACACATTTTTCGTTATCTTTGTGGTACCCGTGATATGGGATTATTTTACCAAAAGAATTCGAAATCAAAATTGGTTGGATATGCTGATGCTGGTTACTTGTCTGATCCACATAAGGCACGATCCCAAACAGGGTATGTTTTCACATATGGAGACACTGCAATTTCTTGGAGGTCGACAAAGCAATCTTTAACTGCAACATCATCAAATCATGCTGAACTTATTGCACTTTATGAAGCCGGTCGAGAGTGCGTTTGGTTAAGATCGATGATTCAAAACATCCAAGAAGAATGTGGGCTCGAGTCTATTAAAGGAAATCCAACCATGTTATGTGAAGACAACGCGGCATGTATAGCTCAAATCAAGGAAGGGTATATCAAAGGAGACAAAACAAAACACATTTCTCCGAAATTCTTCTTTACATATGATCTACAAAAGGATGGAGTTATTGATGTTCGTCAAGTTCGATCAAGTGACAATTTGGCAGATTTATTCACAAAGTCTTTGCCAACAAGAGTTTTTGAGCTACTGGTTCGAAAGATCGGCCTTCGACGCTTAAAAGATATGCATTAATTTGAGAAGGAGCATTATGCGTACTACACTCTTTTCCTTCATCAAGTTTTTATCCCATTGGGTTTTTCTTGGTAAGGTTTTTAAGGAGGCAGTTTTTATGGCATGTAATGAACGATGAATATCCAAGGAGGAGTATTGTAAATATGGGCTATGGGCTTGTAGGTTAGGTGATGTCTATTCATCTTCTCTTAGGGTTTTGTATCATTATAAATACACCCCTAATGTAACCTATTGGATTACCACTCAATAAGAATTCTCCCTCCTCTCATTCTTGTGTTCACTATTGTACGTTAGTTACAACGAAAACTCATTATCTTTATATATCTATACAAAAGTACGTCGAGTCATACATGGTCTACTCGACTAACTGTTTGCTTGATAATAATAATTTTGGCTTCTATGGCACAGGTTGTCCCTGATGTGCTTGAGCAGATCCTCGTAAGATTGGATGTGAAGAATCTCCTCCGATACAAAAGCGTGTGTAAGTCATGGAATTCTTTGATCTCAAGTCTGCCTTTCATTAAAGCTCAACTTAACCATAGTTACAACAACGATCTCAACAACAATAAAATTGGACATAGGAGGATCGTTAGGGATTGGGACCCCGGACGCCTTGAGCCTTTATTTGATGATGATTTTTATATTATTGGTTCTTCCAATGGCCTTGTATGTTTGTATACTTTGGATGGCGAAATTTTAGTAACCAATCCTTCTACTCGAGAGCTTAGAAAATTGCAAAAGCCTGAACGTAACATCAAGTCACTTTGTTGGGGAATTGGTTATAATAAATCATTTTGTTGGGGATTTGGTTACGATTCATCCATAGATGATTACAAAGTTATATTAGGGTTCGATAAAGTTGAAGAAGATCAAATAAGTTTTCAAGTGTTAACTTTGAAATCAAATGTTTGGAAAGTTATTAGAGAAGTAAGCTATATCTATATTAGTCGTGATGGGATCTTATGCAATGAGGCGCTTCACTAGATTATGGGTGATCAAGATGGAAACAAAGTTATTCTTTCTTTTCATTTATCTAAAGAAGAATTCAAAGAAATCCCGCAACCTCGTGATGCGCTATATCAATATAGTATTGGTTGTTTGGCTATGAGTTTGGGAGTTATGGAAGAATGCCTAACCGTATTTAATCATAAATGCTGGTTACCTTATAATATATGGATAATGAAGAATTACAACGTAAAGGAGTCTTGGAGGATGGTTGGACATGATTGCGAGATTAAGGATGAACTTCGACACCGCTTAGTTAGTGAATTCAGGTATGACATTCCACATGAGAGATCTTTCCGTCTTGATATACATGATAATTTGAGGATTCAAAATTATCTTGGCAACCCGATATTTGTGCAAAGCCTTGTCTCTCCTCATGCCACAAACAGATTAAAGAGAAAGTCCATTTTCTGATAGTGTTCCATCTTCAAGTTGTTCCATTTCTGATAGTATCTGACGGTTTTGAGTAAACTTCTGTTGGAGGGTTTTAAAAATGTATTTACTTGTTACTGTGTTTAACTCGTAATTGATTATGCATACCATGTATTCATTTTGGCTAGTGTCAATACTTTTATGATATATGCATGCGCATACCAGTTTATTTCTCAAATAAATCGAAACGTTAGTATATTTATCTATAAATGTTGTGTTGAACATGTTGTTCAAACTACACAGGGTAATTTTATCTTCCAAATGGAGTTACTATATAATGTTGATGATTTGCTTAAGCGAGTTGATCCTAAGTACTATGTAATATTTGCATTGGCGTAGAAGTTAGAAATCAGTTTTTAAAAGCTAGCCTTCATAGAATAATTTTCAAAAGCTCTGTGACTTTTCGAGTCTAAGAAGTAAGTTTAATAAAGAGTAGCGGTATATCACTGGACAAATAAAACATCAAAATTTTGTAAAAAAAAAAAATCATGTATAAACAAGAAATGATTCCAACCACAAACGAAGAAGCTGGTTTCGAAATTTTGAAATATGTTACGTAATTAACCAATTATCGATCTTTGTTTCACCTCTAGAAGCCCCCATTAAGGGCTCCATCCCTGTTCGAACAGTCAAGTCGTCATGCTTCAACAGGCTTGAATTATTAAAATTATCTGATTACTTCACCAGCAATATAATGGTTAATTGATGGATCCTGTAGGCCTTTACCATGTAACCATTTAGCATTTTGGCTTTGATATAATCTATATAAACACAATAACTCCATAAAACCAACTGGTTCTACGGGTTGTGTAAATGATGTACTCAAACAAGACAATGAAGCTGAAAACGGTAACTCATTAAAACCAACTTGTTCTAAGGGTATCGTGTACATGATTTACTCAAACAAGACAATGAGGCTGAAAACCTCTTGTCTAGACTCGCCTTCGAACCAAACCACAAAAAAGATATAAAAATGAACTTAAAACATCCACAACCCATATATGTACAAATAACTTAATAAAAACCATTACCAACTTTAAAAAAACAAATCTAAGTATGATAAAGAAAACCGAATTTTTGGATGTTTTTACCAACAGTATGTTGAATATAAAAACAGTCAAAAATTCTAATGCATGCATACGATCTCAGCCACAAGCTAAAAACAATGTTTACACCACGAAAGATTAATACTAACTTGATTCCAAAACACTTCAAAAAGGGCGCTTACGAGCCTTAAGTTACGGCAGGAAGATCATCCAAAGGGAGCCCATCATAGCCAAACTCTCTTTCCACCTGTCCAAACCCTTGCTGCGGCTGCATCACCAAATTTTAAGATTCAAAATGCCAAAATGGTTTCAGTATTATTTTTCAAGTCAATGTAAGTAGATTATCAGGTAAAAATCACTAAAGAGTAACCAAGTTAATGCCGGTCAAAGTTTTATCAACCTCAAAAACCACTCAAAATTTAATATCGTTCCATTGTTCTGACATTATATTGGCTAGCTTTTACACTTATGAGATGTGGTTACTATTTAGTGATTCTTTTTCTATGTTACTTATCATTCCTGGTAAAACTTGGAATATAGATTTCATTAGAAAGTATGTAATCAAATTTAGTAACTGTTCCATTTCAGTAGTAAAATCTAACCGTTTTTTTTAAAAAAAAAAAAAATAATAAAAAATTCAAAGCAATGGAACACTAATACAGAGTGATTTATGTGATTGAGAAAATATATGGGTGACTTAATTAGTGGAAGAAGGATGAAACATGACACAAAATACACAACAATAAAGATGCATCACGAAAGATATATGATTGAAGAACATGGACCTTAAGAATTGCAGCCAGGAGGCCATCTTGGTTGTATTCCTCATGAGCATATCTCAGTTTATTGTTCCTGGCACCGTTAAGGTGTGTCACACTTCCATCACCTGCAGAGAAAGGTAAGGTAGGCCCCATATTCTTGTGAGAAGTATAAGAGTCTTGAAACCCCGAATCATTTAACATACTGTAATTTGGAACAATCCCACCACCCGACGGCAACTTCATTCCTAGGCCATGTGACAACATATGATGATTGATGTTTGGCTGACTTTGACTTTCACTTTGACCTTGACTAGCCATTGGTACAAGTACTTGATTATTAACGCCATTGAATGAATTCTGGCGAGAATGATGCAACCCCACAAATTGATTTGGTCCCATGTTAGTTGGAATGCCATGAAGTGGTTGACTTTTGTTGACTTGTCCATACTGCATTTTCTGATTTTCAAAGCTAAATATATTATTTGAACGACCAAGAATCGCTGCTTGGAGTGTCGCAAAGCTTTGACCAGGAAGTTGACTAGCACCAGCCATTGTTTGAAGATCGAACCCGTTGACTGATGACATTGACCTGTAGCCAGCCTCAGGGCTATCCATAAATGAACCATTCATTGAGCCCATATGTTGTGACCCACTGAGCCTCCTAAGATAAAGACGGTATTTCTGCACCCAAATACTTAAACTTAAGAATGCAATAAAATTGAATATTAAAAAGTTCGGATATTGTTCTTATTAGTAATACCTGAAGATGGCTCGCGACGTTTTCTCTGCTTAGACCTGGAACGATCATCAACTCCAAGATTTTCTTTGGAACAGCTTCTGCAGTAAGTTAAAAAATTTAAATTACTTATGTTTTTTAGCTTTCTGGTGGCATCTTGGAACCGCATTAGCATAAAGCTTAGTTGATTTACAAAACATAGATAGTTTTTTTCTAGCAAAAAGAAAAGAAACTGGTTAAGTGTTGGTTTCCTATTTATGCCGCTAGCCCTAAATATGATTACAACAATCGTACGGATTACTTTAAAAAATAACGTTATACTTAACAGTGGATCTGGTTGCTACAAACTTAGAAAATAATTAACATCAACTACTTATATTCGAAGATAATTCGTTTACAAGTTTAGTTTATCATATGATTTCGTAAGTTGTTTGTATTCTATCGAATTTGCCACTAATATTGTTTGAAAGGATTTTTTTAGAAAAAAATCTAATTTCAACAAACGAGTATAAATGGTAATGTATGTTAATAATTGTGGCTTCACTTGTACCCTTAGGGCACGAGTTAGACAAACTTTTAACGCAACAGTTTGTCTCTGATTCTTAGTCGCATGTTAAGAAACAAATAAAGAAGATTATAGTGTTTACCAATTTAGTTGAGATTTTAAGGATTTCATAGTACTAATAAAAATAACTGTATAAAACTGAGTAGAAGGCTTCTTACTGTCGATCCCGAGCTGATTAACTGCTGACACAAACTGTTGATGTAACTCAACAGACCAAACAACACGAGGCTTCTTTGAAGAAGACTCTTCTCTTTCTTCACTCTCATCCTCGTCCTCGTCTTTTCTCTTTTTTACATTTTTCCAGTTATGCCCTTCGTTTGCAGAAGACGAATAGCCACCATCTTCTGGAACTTTTTGATTTTGTTCAACGTCTTCAGCATTTGATATTCGCTCCACATCTTTCCATTCATATTTCCTTTTGCGAACCACGTGTTGAAATATGTTACGTAACGGCTCAATACGAATAGGTTTTATTAGATAATCACATGCACCGTGCGTAATACCCTTCATAACTACCTCACTTCCATCATCAGCTGACATCACTGTAAATATGATCACAATAACAAACAATGAAATCATGTGCATAACCATATTACGAAATAAAAGTCAACAAAACAAATAGTCAAACGAAAGCTGTTTGATTATACAAAATCATCCAATTATTGGAGCTCAAACTAACACATTTTATGAGCTAATGTTCAAGATACTAAATTCACAAACAAACATGAAATACGTACTATTGATACATCATTTGTATTACTATAGTAAAATTGAAAGTCAACCACAAGAAGAAAACCATGCAAATTTGGCCGATTATGGAAGATACTAAACGAATAAATAACATCAATGTCAAGAGAGCAACCATATCATTAATGAAGCAGAAAGTTAAACCTCAATAAATGCGAAGAAATTTCAAATGAATTAGTAAACTTACTGATAACAGGGAGGTCCATTTCAAGACCGATATGTTCGAGTAATTTGAATCCATCCATATCAGGCATATGAACATCACTTAAAACTATATCATACCCATTTTTGTTTTCCCTCAACAACGATAATCCAGTCTCAGCTCTATTGCATACAGTTGCTGCAATCAATAAACAATTATATTCCATCAGAACACAATTCAATACCACATGCATATTATATAACACATCACGTAACAAATCAAAGATTAAATTCATTAAAACAAGCAAAATAAAAGCCTAATTGGACGATAAAACAAAGTTCCATTGCATCAAGGGACAATGGGGGTGTTTCGGGTTGCTTATTAAGCAGTTTTAATATTCAAATTAAACCATCTTATTTCACTAGCAAATAATCACATAAAGCACACAAAAAATTATTTATCTATTGCATAAAACACAATAAGCAGAAAATAAGTTGGTATAACATTTTCTAACATAAACAATCTCAAACACCCACAAAACTATTTATTTGTTGTATAAAATATCCATTTCCAACACAAATAATAAGATAGCCAGTTTAGAAAAGCAATCAAAAACTGAATTAGCAATAAAAAACAGCCTTAAAAAATTTTATTTGTTATATCAAAACACAATTAGCACATAAACAAATTTAATATCAAATCCCAAACACCCCATAAACTCACAACAAATCCATGCAAATCTTTAGCTATTGTTACAACCTTTTTTTCTAATTCACAACAAGATTTTATATATCTCTTAACAAGATTATTCTAATCCACAAATCTAACCAACTTTTTGTTTTTATTTTCATCAAACCAAAAACTAAAACTTTTTTAACACAACACACATAATTTACACCCAGTAAGTGTGAAAATGTGTGTGTTTATAAGTTACCTTCATAGTTGCATTTCTTCAACATCTTTTCCAAGATCATTAACCAAATGGGATCATCATCAACAACAAGCACCCTGAGTCCTGCTGGAAACTTTTCAGGCACAACAGAGCTTGAACCAGGCATCATAAATTTTTAAAAATTTTTATAAAAAAATATCAATCACACCCAGAAAAAACCATGAAGTTTTATAAAATTCTGAAACAGACCCACTTCAATTTATACAAAATTAAGCATGCCCACATAAATTTTTTTTGAAAAAGGACATGAGTTTAATTTTGCATATAATTTGAGTATTAATTATATGTAATGGTTTTGTGGTTTAAATGGTGTGTATTTATGTTTGATTTTTTGAGTTTATGTCGCTTCTTTTTTTGGTTATAAAAGCTGTGTTACCTATTTCGTGTTTTGGTTTTTGTTTTATTTTGTCGATTAGAATGTTTTTTATAGGAAATGTGAAAAAGGAAATAGTTTATTGGGATACTACGTAATATATTGGCCATTAAAAGTAACTTATAGACCACTAAATTATGTGTTTATCTTTGTTTACATGAATTCTGTTCAAATTTAATTTAGATAATTATCAAACGGCGTGAATAAACTTAACACTAAATATTAAACTAATACGAATGAAAAACTATCGTGAAATTTTAGTTTTATCTTCCAAAAATATTTTTAATAATTTAAATTCACACTTAAATTAAGCGTATAATCAATATTTCACATCAAACTTTTCATTCGTCTTGCTTGGATAAGTTAGAAGTTTGTTTCTTATTTATTTTTTATAGCTTTCGGGCATAAGTTCGGCTAGAATTGATGTAAAAAAACAAACATATAGTTAGGCGGCCTATAATTTTATTTCAATACAAAGATGACCAATATATTAAAAGTAAAAAATTTGAGTGACGTCTATATACATTATCTCTTTAAAGAAATAGCATTGGTTATGTAGTTATGTAGTCATTTTTACTACTATTTGATATACGGGGCTATGTTGCGGTAAATTCACTGATTGGAAGTAATTCATTAGTGCTTGACTTTTTGAGGTCCAATTTTTTTTTTAAAAAATGCGTTTTCTTAAGTCAAGTTATTCTTCAGCGGAAACAAGGAATGTGTTAAAGTAAATATTAATAATCGTACATAATACATAACTTTTTTCTATATAAGCCCATTTTATGTTTGATTTGAATAAGCCATATTAAATTTTTTGATGCATAGTTGGCACTTTTGGTAATACTTGGTGTATACTATAACGATCCATTGACATAAAACATGTACACATTATAAAGATATTTGTACATAGAACCAATTAACCAATCCTAACCATTCATTTTTTTTTAATCAAAATAAAAAAAATAAACTTTCGCTTTTTTTTTCTTTTTTTTTTTTTTTTTTTTTTTTTTTTTTTTTTTTTTTTAATTAAATATCTCGCAAACCGTTAATCGTTACGCGAAAAAATTTATACCATCGCGACGAGAATTAAATTATCTTTCTATAGATATGCATTGTTATATACTTTCGACGAACTTTTTTTTTTCAAAATTTTCGCCCAGAAAAATCACATGTGATTCGTTAAAATCAAATCATATGTGATTTTTACGAATCACATATGATTTTTCTGGGCGGAAATTTAAAAAAAAAAGTTCGTCGAAAGTATATAGAATTGCATATCTATAGAAAGATAATTTAATTCTCGTCACGATAGTGTATTTTTTGTAGCTTAAACATTTACCGTTTACAAGATATGTTGTTTTAAAAAAAAATGTGCAAAATGGTTTTTTATTAATGTAGATAAAAAATGAATGGCTATGATTGGTTCATTGGTTCTTTGGCAAATATGAGTTCTATATTGATCTCACCTCATAAAGATATATATACATTTTACGCAACTAAGTTTAAAACAATGTTTTACATAGAACATTTGTATTATATGACATGTGTTGCTTAGAGCAATAGGTGTCATGGGCAACAAAATCTCCTCATTCGAGCCTCACGGGGTGCCACGTCACCATGATATACCTCCCTTTACAACGCTATTCCCATAACATACCACAACTTACTCATTTGGCCCACCACTATCTATTTTTATTTATTTTTATTCAAATATTCAAATACACTACATTCATTATTTATAAGCAATCCCAAACACCCTCTAAGCCATCAAATCTGCAATGAATCAAATAAAATAAAACAACACTAAAACACATTAAACTATCAAGTTTGCAATGACATTAAACCAACCGAGTACCAGATCCACAACAAAAAAATTTCAAAATAAGCCAGATCTGCAACAGATAGAAATAGGAATGGAAACAAATATAGAAGAGCTTACTCTGCCATAGATGAGATGATGATGATGAAGCTTGAAAGGGTTGAATTGTTAGTCGGTAATATTAAATGTGGGAACAGATCTGTCAGAAGGAAGCCTCGCCGTGCAGACGAGGAGCTGCTCCACGGCGAGAGGGGGCGGTGTCACGGCGAGGGTAGGCGAGGTTCCACCTCAGCACGGCGAGCAGCAACGAGGACGACACCGATTGCTCTTAGAAACTGTTGTTAACATGTATACAGCAATCAGTATCAGATTTGTTTATAGAGTAATATAGTTCAAAATTTACAATCTACGTTTTAGCTTTGTTTGGATTTTCTTGTCCAAGGTATTTGTGATTTTTGTACATGTTTCAAATTAAAGCTAAAAGATATTTTTTCTTTTGCGTATATATATATTCAATTTTATATTTATGTGTATGGTTTAATATGACACTAATGAGTGCATTTTTTTTTTCTTTAATTTAACGGAGTTTTTATTAGCCGCAAATATAAATGATACGGAACTTTTCTCTTGTATAACTTTTTTTGAAGAATCACACGAGGCATTACGTTAATGAGGATATAATCGAAGTATACCATTTAGAATACATTAGTGATCGTGTCTTCTTAATCTCTTATAACAAAATATAGCTTAACGCACGTTTTATTAGTTACTTATGATAAAATATAGCGGACATAATTTTTCGAGTTTGTCTATCTAACTTGGATTGTAAAGACATTGGTTAAATTTTATTAAGTTTTTTTTATATACGGTAAAAAATTCTACTAAATTAGTACTTATGAGACCACTTTAATTTATTAACTAAAATAGTTATTTAATTGATATTAATTTATATATATTCTATTATATATTGATATATATGTTTTAATATGAAGCTAATATACGGTAAAAAATTCTACTAAATTAGTACTTATGAGACCACTTTAATTTATTAACTAAAATAGTTATTTAATTGATATTAATTTATATATATTCTATTATATATTTATATATATATGTTTTAATATGAAGCTAATGAGTGCACTTTTTTTTTTTTTTTTTTAAGTTAATGGAGTTTTTATTAGTCGCAAATATTAATGATATGAAGCTTAACGCACGTTTTATTAGTTACTTATAATATAAGAGTTGAGATATCTCATATTTGTCATAGATTCAAATAACCAATTTTAGCCATCCATTTTTCATCTAAATTAATAAAAACCATTTTCCACCTTTTTTTAAAAAACAACATATCTTGCAAACGGTAAATCTTCAAGCTACAAAAAATACACCATCGCGACGAGAATTAAATTATCTATCTATAGTTATGCATTTCTCTATATTTTTGACCATTTTTTTTTCAAAATTTCCGCCCAGAAAAATCACATATGATTTGTAAAAATCACATGTGATTTGTAATAATCAAATCAAATCACATGTGATTGTTACAAATCACATGTGATTTTTACAAATCACGTGTGATTTCTTGACGGAAATTTTTTAATTTTTAAAAAAAGTTCGTCGAAAGTATATAGAATTACATATCTATAGAAAGATAATTTAATTCTCATCGCGATGGTATAATTTTTTTAGCGTAACGATTAACGGTTTGCGAGATATTTAATTTTTAAAAAAATGGTGAAAATTTATATTTTTTGTTTTGATAAAAAAATGAGTGGCCAGAATTAGTTCATTGTATCTATAACAAATATGAGATCTATATTGAACTTTTGCATAGCTGACATAATTTTTCGAGTTTGTCTATCTAACTTGGATTGTAAAGACATTGGTTAAATTTTATTAAGTTTTTTATATACGGTAAAAAATTATATAAGTTAGTACTTATGAGACCACTTTAATTTATTAACTAAAATAGTTATTTAATCGATATTAATTTATTTATAAATTAATGAATCGAGACTTGTAAAAATTGCTATTTCAATTTTTTTTTAATTAATTAAGTATTAATTTATCGAGTTTCTACCCAACTTAATTTTACATTAGATGAATAACATTCTTTTTTCTTTTCCTTAGATAATTCTTGTTAAAACTTCTATTACGTAAATATTGATAAAAGGAAATTCGGTGAGACAGCAAAAATCTCATGCAATTAAATAAAATTATATTTATAAATGAAATTTATAACATATTAATTAGTATTTAACTTCTGTCCTAAGTAGACATACCAAAATTTATGATATGTGTATTGTGTGTATGCATGTATAATGTATTGGATGCATGGTACATGTACCATGTATGAATGTGAGACTGAGATAATATAGGGGGCAATAGCTAATACTTCATATTTATAATTTTAAGATTCTGGAAAAGCTACACAAATAACAGAGAGCATGCTTCCATCCTTTCATAACATGAAATTCTACATGAAAAGGATGTATGTGTAAATTACTTATTAGCTAAAACAACATTAAGTTATTGGTTTCTTTATATTCTAAGTTTCATTTTATAATATATTAGCTTGAATCTCCCTCCGTCCCAATTTTACTGTCCCTCTTTTCTTTTTCGGTTGTCCCAAAATTATTGTCCCATGCCAAAAATAGAAAGTGGATAGAAAGTGAAGCTTGAATGTCAACTTATTACTGTAGTTTCAGAATACTCATTAATGTCATCGTGAATTTGCTACTCCATCCGTCCCTAAATAAATGTCCAGTATTGAATTTTAAAGTCTTTTCTTTTCAACTTTGACCTTAAATTATTTCATTTGTGTTATGTAATACTTAATAAAAATTATACCAATGAAAATACATTTAAAACCCAATCCATTTATATATTTTGCATCAAGTATTACATAATACAAGTAAAATAATTTAAGGTCAATATTAAAATGAGAAGACTTTAAAAGACAATAGTGGACACTTATAATAGTTGGTATGTAACTAAGTAACTGAATTTTACAAGGGATAACCCGGTTCGCTAGGTCTGCTTCTCGAACTATGTGAACCTGAAACAGAGATAACACACGTTAGCCTCGCCTTGGGTTTTATCACAAGACCAAGCTCCGGTGTGAGGATAAGTGTTCGTCCGGGTGAGAGTAATAAATATGGGTTATAAATTTAAGTAATAAATGAGAGGGAGAAGAGTTAATGCCTGTGTATTGAATGTGTTGGGGTATTTATAGCATCCCAATCACTGTACTTCTACTGTACCTGACACTATGTGCTTCTACTGTACCTGACACTATAGGGAAACAAGGAGCCGGTCTATGCACAGTGGCCTATAGGCCACTGTGCATGTACTTGAAGAGCATATCCTGTGGAACCTGGAACGGCGACGCCGTTTCGGCTCGTGCCACTGTACATGTCTTGGTCTTTCCCAAGGCACTTTATTATTATTATATGTATATATGTGGTCCGGACCGGATGGTGTGAATGAGGTCCGTCCGGCGTATGTCGTCCGGCATGAGTCATCCGGACACATACACGAACATGTCCCTCCCCCAAGTATTGTAACTTTGATTTTAAAATCAAGGGTACAATATTTGGAAACTGTTGGACAAACGGACAAGTGCAATAAATGCGGGAGGTTAAAAGAATACCATGAGTCATGCTTTGGTTTTCGTGAGTGTGACACGTGTCCCACTTTGTCCTTTCAACGGTCGTGATGCGCTCTCTGACACGACTTGACGTTTTCGTCTCATTCTCACTACGTCTATAAATAGGGGGTGAATCCTCATTTTTTTTACCACATCTCTCCTTTTCACTGTCTGCCTCCGAACGATTTGTAATCATCCCTTCCGTCTTCAGGTGCGTCCTATTTTTCTCAAACTTATTTTCTTGTTTAGACATTTCATTCCATACCCTCCGGCTCTCAAGACATGTTGGACGACAATTCTGCTCCGGACCACCATGAGGGTCCGAGTGACACCTCTCACATCCCCAAGTTTGATATGCACATTCATACTTTCATTTTGGATGAGGCCAACGTAAGTTGGGTCGCCAAGTCCTATGGCATTCCGCTTGACCTGAATCCGCGCCCTGCTCTAGACGGAACAACCATCCTTAATGTTCTGGATGACGCGATTGGTTTATACGTTCATGTTGGTAATTAAATGTTCTGAAGATTAGTATTGGGAATTATATGTTCACAAGGTTAGTTCTGCTCAAGGAAATACACTAAGTGTCATTCTACTGCTAGTGTATTTCATTCTACTGCTAGTGTTAGAGATTCTGCTACCGCAAGAATACTACTGCTAGAGTATCAGATACTACTGCTGAAGTGATAAGTATCGTGTATTCTACTGCTGACTGGATAAGTATGAAAAAGATATTTGTGTATAAAAGTCAAAGATATACGGTAGATAATATCTTTGATATGTGATCAGTCAACAAGTTGTGTACACAGATACAAGTTGTATCTTAGCTACTGACACACACAAGTTAGCAAGTAGTCGAACACTCAAGTGTGCATGTGCTTAGATATTTACATATATAGAGAGTTAGACATTAGTTAAAAAGGGTGTCTAAGTGTTGAAAAGTGCTTAATGTGTAACTATTAGAAAGTAACTGAATACGAAGAACAAAAACAGAAATAGTTTTTCTTTGTAATAGAGATTCAAGGTTTTGTAACCCTAGTGATAGTGAAGATCACTCGTATTATTCTCAATAATATTGAATCGTTTGATGCTATACTTTCTGTGTTCATTACTTAAACATCACTGTTCCATTTCCAATAACAATATCCTTCTAAGTGTGGTTAAGTAGATTCCGCATACTTAATCATATTCACTCAAAGTATCATATATACACGTTATAAAGGACTAACATCCTACCAAGTGTATTATAATCCTCTCAATTGGTATCCGAGCAAGGCTGATATTTTTTGATTTAGAAGAAGAAGAAGAAGAAATGGACATGGAGTCTATTCAGACGAATGTTGCTGCAAAGTTGCCCATGCTCAAACAGAATGAGTTTGATATGTGGAGGCTGAGAATAGAGCAATATTTCAAAGTGCAAGATTATACATTTTGGGAAATTATTGAAAATGGAAACTCTTACAAGCCTACAACCACTACATCACAAGTTGAGGGAAAAGATGAAGTAACTGTGCTAATCAGCCCAATGACTGGAGAAGAGAGGATAAAGAAGAAAAATGACCTCAAGGCCAGAAGTATGCTGATGATGACCATTCCAAATGATCAAATTTTAAACTTTAGCAAGTTCAAAGATGCCAAGTCATTACTTGAGGCCATTGTTGCAAGGTATGGTGGGAATGAAGCCACCAAGAAGACCCACAAGACTCTTCTTAAGCAAACCTTTGAAAACTTCTCTTCAACCAACAATAAATCTCTTGACCACATGTTTAACAGGCTACAGAAAATTGTGAGCCAACTTGCTATTCTTGGGGTTGAAATACCTCAATAAGATTTAAACTCAAAATTTCTGAGAAGCTTACCTGAAGAGTGGGCTGTGCATGTTGTTGTCTGGAAAAACAAGCCAGACATTGACAACATGGATCTTATGGACTTGTATAGCAACTTTAAGATTGTGGAACAAGATTTGAAGAAAACTGGAGGTTCTAGTTCAAATACTGGGAACATGGCATTTGTGTCATCTCCTAGTACCTCAAATCCAGTTGAAGATGTGAGGGTTGATGGTGGAGTTGGTGCTGCTAGTTCATCAAGCAGTACCATTGGTATAATGGATGAGATGACTTGTTGTGCTTTTCTCACAAGTCAGAATGATGGGTCCATGCTTACTCATGAAGACCTCCAAGAAATCAATGATGATGATTTGGAGGAGATGGACCTAAAATGGCAAATTTCTCTTCTTAGCATGAGGGCTAAGAAGTTCTATCAAAGGACAGGGAAGAAGCTCACAATCAGCAGCAATGATACTGCTGGTTTTGACAAGTCAAAGATAGAATGCTACAACTGCCACATGATGGGGCACTTCTCAAGAGAATGTAGAAGACCTAGGCAGCAAGATAGCAAGAACAGAGGTTTTGGAAGCAAATCCAAAATAGGGGAGGTTTCTGAGCCAAACTCAAAAGCTATGGTAGCTATTGATGGCTTAGGATTTGATTGGAGTTTCATGGCTGATGAAGAAGAAGCTTCTTCTCAGATGGCACTCATGGCTTTCTCTACTGAGGTACAATCTGATAAAGTTTGTTCAAATAATTGTACTGCTCTTAAAGAACTAGAAACTTTAAGAAAACGTTATGAAGATCAAAGGACAAAACTAACCAAAACAATTCATAACTTAACAAACCATAAGAGAGGTTTAGCTGTCCTAGAAGAGCAGATCTTACACTATAAGGCAAATGAAGCTACTTTTACAGATGCCAAAATTCTTCTTAACAGAGAAATACTAATTCAAAATGTTGATATTAGTAATTTAAAAGCTAAATTAGATAGAATTAAGAAGGCCAAAGAAAATATTCAATTAAGTGTAGAAATATTAGAATATGCCTCTAAAGGTGTAACCAACATGATTGAATGTCAAGTAATCAACAAGGCAAAGTCTGGGTTAGGATACAAGAATGTCCCACCTCCTTATAGAGGAATCCCTGCACCCCCAGGGATAGACCTAGAGCACACAGGCTTAGCGGAATTTCAACTACCAAAGTTACAATATGGTGTTCAGCCAAAAGCAAATGTAATTGTTGATGAACCTAATAAAGTAAGTGAGAGTTTAAGTAAAACTTCACTTCATGAGGACAAGGTGTCCTCTGATAGGAAATCAGATGGTCGAATCATAGAGGACTGGATATCTGATGGTGATGAAGAAGAACAGGTTATGTCTAAACCTGATGTGGTTAAGAAAGCAGGAACAAGCGTTCCTAAGATAGTCAAAAATGATACTGATAGGCCTATAATCAATGTTAAACATGTTAGGCAACCAGTAAGATACTGTGAACAATATAGAACCACAAACAAGCCTAAAGGTAACCAAAGAAATTGGAATGGCCTTAAGTCTCACCAACTAGGTGATGACTTTGAATTTAATAACAAAGCTTGTTTCATTTGTGGAGAATTTGACCATCTTGCAGCTTTCTGCAACCAAAGGGTATCTGGGTATACAAACAATAGGGTGAATTTAAAAAGGCATACAACTAAAAGTCACTCTAATTATACTAGAACCACACCCAGAGCAGTTTCATTTAAGTTTGGCCCAAAAGCAGTTCCTACTGCTAGACCAAAAGTTTCTACTGCTAGACAAGCAGTTTCTACTGCCAGACCATTTTACTCTGTTTACCCAAAATCAGCAGTACAAAGTGCAAAAACAATTTGCAAACATGCACTAACAACTGCTAAAAGACCTTTTCCAACAAGAGCAAGTATACAAAAACAAATTTGGAAGCCAAAGGGTACTAGCTACATTAAATATACTGCTTCTAGGGAAAAGAGGGCTAATGTTGTTAAGGCTTCAGCATATTGGATTTGGAGACCCTTTAAATCCAATGGTGCATCAACTATTCTCAATAGATTTAATTACATTGATGCACGTGGCAAATCCAAGTCAGTAATGGCTTGGGTTCCCCAAGGAAACTAATTCCTTACTTGTGTGCAGGGACATTCACCAACAGATGATGAAGATCAAGGATATTGATGGAGCGTGATGTGTCGTTGCGGTTTAGCAGTATTAATGCCTACTCAAGTTTTAAATTTATATTTAGCTGACTTATCAATAACACACACACCTTAACGAGCAGTGTACCCGGTCAGTATGAATATAATGGTAAGTAGAGTGTCGATCACTAAGAGTGGAACGTATTATCTAGTTATTCTAATCAGTATTTTAATATCTTAAGTCAATTATACAACCTAATCTAACGCAAGGGGGTTCAGCCTGAGAGACTGGCACGTTTTGGTTGCAATTAAATAATAAACTAAACTAATGAGCACGAATCAGCGATAAGCACGCACGTACACAGATAAATACTTGAGACAATAAGAAGACCTGTCCTGATAATTAAGTAGCTTGTCACTTGTTTTATTGCTAGTTTTATATGAAGTGTATGTAATTAACCCTTTCTCGTTGGCTCTAATCTTATCGGCGAGTAAACCCTTAATGATTACTTATGTCTAAAAGTTATTCCTAAGTGATCAAGTTAGTTATAACCGTGGGAGCAATATGATCTTTCGTAGTCACATACGACAAGCCACTAATAGACACAGAGGTTATCAATGCACTAATAAAAGTCACCAAAGACATCAACATATAAACTTTAATTAATGGGAAAGCAGTTTTAAGGGAGTGCAACCTTTCTGTTGTCACATTACACAAGCCACCAATCCTGATGAATTAAAGTGTACTAATACAATGAAACAAAACTACTTAATGAATTAAACACATGCAGGACCTTCTTACAGCTCTTGTATCTTCGTTCGGGTGTGTCTTGTGCTGCCTATTCGTCTGAATTCGTTCGCTCGTTTAGGGATATATGGCACGTACGTCAAAAGTCTAAAGTCTTTGAAATTCGTCTGGCCTTGGGGTATTTATAGTTTCTGTCTGAGGTAAGATGCGGCGCATTGAATAAGTAGATGCGGCGCATTGACTTAACTTCACGTGGGGTCCAAGGTTATTATATTCCATAATATTCGTACACCGCCTTGAGATGCGGCGGTATCTTGATAACTGTATGCGGCGCATGTCTTCTTGTATCTTGGATCGAAACTGGTGAAATCTTGATAGTGATACGCCGTATGTAAGAAGTATAATGCGGCGCATCTGGAGTAGAACAAGTTGGTTCTTCTTCGTTGACCAAAGTTTCATATGCAACGCATGACAGAATTGCATGCGTGCATTCTTCAAAGTTAGGCAATGGTCTTCAATCTCTTCATTTCAACAGCCTTTTCCAATCTTGATCATTTTTCTCCATTTTTAGTCCATAATAGCTAAGTTTCACCAAATGCTTGTTTTTAACTGAGAATTACAAAAGTAAACGATTAAGTATCAATTCTCATACATAATATAATAAAACAAGTCAAATAAATAGGATAAATGATGATAATAAAATGTACTTATTTGAGTTCATCAAATATCCCCCCACTTGAACTTTACTTGTCCCCAAGTAAACCTTAGAATTAATCTTATGAAAATGTATCCTAAAAGATATTAGGATTTATTTTTATATTTAAGCATGTATTCATTATTGTCATAATCACACAACCAAATACTTAACGAATTAGAAGTAAAATAAAATATTTTGATAAAAGCAAATCTAATCGTTTAACTGTCCAGTCGTGACGAATATTCTATCATAAGCTTGGCAAGTATACGCATCTCCCCCACTAAAGCCAAGGAATAACAAGTCTAAAGCGGTAAAAAGGGTTTGTTGGTTAAGGGTTAATCATTCTTCTTAATCTCTATCGATCTCAAATTCCAGAAAAGGCGACAAAATCACAAATACATGATCGAATCCACGAACACGATACTTGCAATTGCTCAAATCCTTAACTCGAATAGGCTAAAGATAGGACCAAGTAATCTTCACCAATAATATTATATCAAAAAGGGCGACAAAATCATAAATACATAGCCGAATCCATGACTACGATACTTAAGATTGCTCAAATCCCTAATCTCAATAAATCAAAGGTTTGGATAAAGAATAATATAGGGTATGGATAATATTTGGGATACAAATTGGTGTAAAATGAAAAATAAACAAAACAAATAAATTAAAATCCTAAGTGTGGTTAATCACTATCCCAACCATCCCATGAATAAGACTCATATCATTGAACAACTCACGCTTTAACACTTGAAACACACGCTTTAGGTAGACACGAATTATACTCAACAAGATCTTAATCAAAGAATATCCTTAGTTGGCGTTCCCATAACGTTCAACTCCCATTCAATCCATAAATATAATATATAACAAATAGTGGTGATATCGACCACTTAATACAAAACTTTACATAAGTTGGTTAAACAAACTTCCAACTTTTCTTTTTTTCTTTTTCTTTTCTCATTTTTTCGATTTTTTTTTTTTTTTTTTTTTTTTTTTTTTTTTTTTTTTTTTTTTTTTTTTTTTTTTTTTTTTCACTTGAAACATAAACATAGATGTGTAAAATTTCACAACTTTTCTATCACTTTCTTTCCAGATAATTTTTCCATACTTTTCATACTTTCAGAAATAACGGTAATAGTGAAAGTAGTAAACACACGAAAAATAAACTCAAAGATATACAATATTTACTTTCACTCCAATTGCATTGTGCAATTTCCCGACCTAACCAAAGATAATGAATTACGCACGCGAACACAAGTAATGTAAGGAAACACACTTTGCCTAAAGCAATTAACCAACCACGGATTTTAATCTACAGGGTAGGCTAAGGTGTAAGGGTGTAACGATACATTATAACAAAGGTGTAAGAAACGAAAGGAATGGCTCTGAGTGTTTTTCTAGGGGTATCTTACTCTAAAAATGAGAGTAACAAAGGGTTTATACGGGGGTTAACTAACCAGTGTAGTTAGTTAATATCACAAAACATATAAAGGCTATTTGGGTGTAATCCTAGAAATTTACCAATTTAGACAAGTCATTCTAATTATATAAATAATACTTATTATGGTGGTCTCGAATAGTATACAAGCCAAGTTCTAAAGTTTACAAGTCACCGGCACACTCATAGATTTGTGAATTTTGAAAAATCACAATTTTTGGAAATAATGTTATGTGTGCAGCTATGCAACTTAGATCTTAAACAAAAACATGCTAAAAAATTTTTAATTTTGATATATTAAGCGCATTTTAAGCATAATTTTTGAAAAAGTTTAGGACAAGTAAGTTTTCTAATTCTCCAATCCCCCCACTTAAGTTAAACAACGTCCTCGTTGTTTGTATCAAAGGTTAAAAACTGGAAAATAAAAGAATTAGAACAGAAAAACTCCCCTGAGATTTGCTCGGTATGATCCTCCATTAGTATAAGGGCAAAAATCAACTTCTTGTGGATGAGAACGTTTAAGCTTCATAATTGATGTATCCACAGGAAATGCAGGAATCTATAATACCACCAAGACTTAAACACACCTGAGTTAAGAAAGTTCAAACTTGCATAATACATTAGTAGTTAGTAAAAATAAAACTGAAAAATAAAACTGAAAATCATCAGGTCAGTCGATGCGCCGTATCTTATGGAAGAAGATACGCCGTATCGAGCCTGGAATAAATACGAATCAGAATAAAAGATGCGTCGCATCCTTAACCAGGGATGCGCCGCATTAAATAAACTGACAAAGAGTTTTAAAGTTAAAAATAAAAATGCAGAAAATAAAATAAGATATGACCAGTGCAGGAGATGCGTCGCATCTTAGGATGGAGATGTGCCGTATCTTCTGCGGGCCTGACTGACTCGACACAGAACAGAATAGTAAAAATTCTCCGGGTTGTCTCCCGGTCAGCACTTGTCTTTATTCCAGAGTCTTCAAGTTAGACTCACGTTCAGCTCTTTAATACCGATCATTGAAGGAGTCGGAAGCATCGCGCTCCCTCATTGCCAGTCCACTAATATTGAACACTCCTTGCTCGTCCTTAATTTCCACGCCATTCTTTTTTAATATCTGTATAAACAAAGTTCTGTCCCTTTCGGGCAGAGATAACAAAATGATAGACGGGAAATTCTTATTATTAAATAGGCACAAATATGCAAGGTGGGGTGGTAGTTCAATAAACACATCATTATTCAAATTTGTATCCTCAACTATCCTCCTACGTTTGTTAATTACTACGCAATCATACCACTCATCATCAGAATCATTAACAACATCGCGCCTAAGTTCGGTAGGTACATTAAGGTCAATAAATTCCTCAAAGTTCTCATGATTAGGATTAGTTGAGTTGTTTTGAATCAATGTTTCTCCCATAAGCCTAGCTTCAAGATCGAGGTCCATACGTTCTCTTAATCCTAGCACATAGACGCCTCTAATTATGCTTTTAACAAGATCTTGGCACTTATAGACTAGTTTATTATTCCCTACCCTTAATGAGATTTTTCTTTTAAACACATCAATCTTAGCATGGGCAGTAGACAAGAAAGGTCTTCCAAGGATTAGAGGAATCTTAATATCCTCGGGCATATCTAATATAACAAAGTCTACAGGGAAAACAAACTTCTCAATCTTAACTAGCACATTATTAGCAATCCCTTCAGGTCGTTTTACCGTTTTATCAGCCAATTCAATAAGTAACTTAGTTGGTGCTAATTTTCCTTGTCCTAGGGTAGTGAATGTCTTAAGGGGCATTACACTAACACTAGCTCCTAAGTCAGCTAACACATTATTGAAAAATATATCATTAATTGAACAAGGTAAAGTAAAACTTCCTGGGTCTTTTTCTTTATGAGGCAAGGCATTTAAGTCGGTTGCAGAGCTCTCTTCTTTCATTGTAGCCTTGATCTCCTCTTCAATCTTTGTCTTCTCTTTTAGTAGTCTCCTTAAACTGATTGAATAATTAAAGAAAAATTCGGGTCTTGCACCATCATTACCATTCATCAGTCTTCTAGGAAAAGGAATGTTAGGAGTGACTTCTTCAGTGGTGCTTATGGCCTTGACATGATCTCTTGGGTTGGTTTCAGTTGAGCTAGGTAAAATTCCATATCCCCTTTCTTGAAGAACTTTGCTCATTTGACCAATTTGTTGTTCCAATGCTTTGATCGAAGCTCCTTGATTTCTTGTTATAGTGTCCGTTGAAGCTCGGATTTCCTTGATCATAGCAGTGTTCTCTTCATGTCTTTTAGCAGCATCGGCCATAATTTGCTTTAAAGTGTCATCTAAAGTCTGCCTCCTTTCTTGATAAGCGGGATTGAAGTTGTTCTTTTGATAGAATCCCGGAGTAGCTTCCCTAAATCTTCCTGAAGTTCGGAATGGTTGTCCAAATTGTGTGTAGTATGCTTCCTCAAAAGTCTCACTTTCATTCTTATTCGGGCAATCCTTAGTGTAGTGAGGTCCTTCGCATTTTTCACATCCAACTTGGGCAGCATACACTTTTTCATCACGCTTCTTCATCTCTCTACTAATTTTATCCAATTGAGCTTGAATAGCAGCAAACCCGTCAAAATTAGTGCTGCTCTTAGATCTAGTAGAGGTCCATCGTGCCATTTTTGAGAATGATCAGCAGCTTCTTGGATAGCTTTCCTAGCATTAGCTGCACTCATTTGAGGCACAGCTCCCTTAGCATCCAAAATCTGTCTTGTAGGCACGTCCAATCCTTGATAAAATAATATTATCTCCTGCATTGGGGTTAGATAGTGTTGAGGACATTTCACCAGTAAGTCTTTAAATCGTTCCCAAGCTTGATAAAGAGTTTCATCAGGCTCTTGCTTGAAACTGTTGATAGCCTCCATCTTTTTAGCAGTTTTAGCAGGTGGACAATATCTTTTTCAGGAATTTGCTCTTCAAATCTTCCCATGTTGTGATCGAACTAACAGGTTCATTCCTTAGCCACTTACTAGCAGCTCCTTTAAGTGAAATTGGAAAGATTCTTAGCATGAGTTGATCGTCAGTGACTCCTTCTGTAGTAAACAAATCTGCAATCTCGAGGACCTTTTCAACATGTTCATTAGCATCTTCATGTTCCGACCCACTGAAAGCATTTTCTCTTAGCTCCTTGAGAAACTGACCCTTCAACTCAAACTTTGACTTATCATCAAACTTTGGTCTAGCAACTCCTGAACTGTAGTCAGCACGGGTATTGTTCATGTATTCCTCCATAGTTGTGTTTTCGCCCATTGCTTCTGTTTCTTCTTCCTCTTTCTCTTCAGAAAAATAATCAAGCTCGAATGAACTTGAAATATCAAAGCTTTTTGTGTTGAAAAGCCTTTTAAGCGAATGAAAGGCTCGTTCAGGATCTTCGAAGGGTTGAATCAAGTTCTTCGTAGAACTCCTGGTCATGCACTTCCTGAAACTATCACAAAAGCATCAGTAGGGTATGTTCAAGAAAGTAATATATCAGAAAATCAACAACGAAAACGGAATACGAAAAATTAAAGTTACTGATATCTGCAGACGATGCGCCGTATCCAACAAGTTGGATACGCCGTATCTTATAATCGTTAAAATTTAATCAGACTTTTATTCAGAAAATAGATACGCCGCTTAGAAATTAGAATGCGCCGTATCAGTATTAAGTTATCAAAAATCAACGTATCTAAATTAAAATTAAATGCGTCGTATTAACAAAAGTTAATGCGCCGTATTTTCGTTACGTTTCAAAATACATGATTTTTGATTCAGTAAGATGCGCCGTATCGATAAAGATCGATACGTCGTATCTGTTTAATAATTCGAAAACTGTTTTTAATTAAAATAATAAATACGCCGTATCTGTAAAAACAGATGCGCCGTATGGCGTTAACGTTTAGAAAAATTTCTTATTAAAAACAGAATACGCCGTATCTTGAGGAAAGATGCGCCGTATTCGAATTAATTAAACGCGTTGTATTTTATAAAAATTAAACGCAATACGCCGTATCTATGAAAATAGATGCGCCGTATCGTTTGAATAAGCTCAGTACAACGATAGCAGAATACAGAAAAACAGAAAAATAAAAACAAAAATAAACACAAACGAAAAGCAACAAAAATAAAAGAAAACAAATAACACACAAAACAGAAAATATGCAATAATACAATGAATGCAATTAATCTAATACACAACACGGTTAGCGGTTAAAATCTAAAAATTAAAAAGAAAACCTAATTAAAATACTAATCAAATTAACAGATAATAACAATTCACTCCCCGGCAGCGGCGCCAAAAACTTGATGGAGCGTGATGTGTCGTTGCGGTTTAGCAGTATTAATGCCTACTCAAGTTTTAAATTTATATTTAGCCGACTTATCAATAACACACACACTTAACGAGCAGTGTACCCGGTCAGTATGAATATAATGGTAAGTAGAGTGTCGATCACTAAGAGTGGAACGTATTATCTAGTTATTCTAATCAGTATTTTAATATCTTAAGTCAATTATACAACCTAATCTAACGCAAGGGGGTTCAGCCTGAGAGACTGGCACGTTTTGGTTGCAATTAAATAATAAACTAAACTAATGAGAACGAATCAGCGATAAGCACGCACGTACACAGATAAATACTTGAGACAATAAGAAGACCTGTCCTGATAATTAAGTAGCTTGTCACTTGTTTTATTGCTAGTTTTATATGAAGTGTATGTAATTAACCCTTTCTCGTTGGCTCTAATCTTATCGGCGAGTAAACCCTTAATGATTACTTATGTCTAAAAGTTATTCCTAAGTGATCAAGTTAGTTATGACCGTGGGAGCAATATGATCTTTCGTAGTCACATACGACAAGCCACTAATAGACACAGAGGTTATCAATGCACTAATAAAAGTCACCAAAGACATCAACATATAAACTTTAATTAATGGGAAAGCAGTTTTAAGGGAGTGCAACCTTTCCGTTGTCACATTACACAAGCCACCAATCCTGATGAATTAAAGTGTACTAATACAATGAAACAAAACTACTTAATGAATTAAACACATGCAGGACCTTCTTACAGCTCTTGTATCTTCATTCGGGTGTGTCTTGTGCTGCCTATTCGTCTGAATTCGTTCGCTCGTTTAGGGATATATGGCACGTACGTCAAAAGTCTAAAGTCTTTGAAATTCGTCTGGCCTTGGGGTATTTATAGTTTCTGTCTGAGGTAAGATGCGGCGCATTGAATAAGTAGATGCGGCGCATTGACTTAACTTCACGTGGGGTCCAAGGTTATTATATTCCAGAATATTCGTATACCGCCTTGAGATGCGGCGTATCTTCATAACTGTATGCGGCGCATGTCTTCTTGTATCTTGGATCGAAACTGGTGAAATCTTGATAGTGATGCGCCGTATGTAAGAAGTATAATGCGGTGCATCTGGAGTAGAACAAGTTGGTTCTTCTTTGTTGACCAAAGTTTCATATGCAACGCATGACAGAATTGCATGCGTGCATTCTTCAAAGTCAGGCAATGGTCTTCAATCTCTTCATTTCAACAGCCTTTTCCAATCTTGATCATTTTTCTCCATTTTTAGTCCATAATAGCTAAGTTTCACCAAATGCTTGTTTTTAACTGAGAATTACAAAAGTAAACGATTAAGTATCAATTCTCATACATAATATAATAAAACAAGTCAAATAAATAGGATAAATGATGATAATAAAATGTACTTATTTGAGTTCATCAGATATTCAGATAGTGGGTGTTCAAGGCACATAACAGGCAACATGTCTTATCTTTCAAACTTTCAATCATTAGATGGAGGATATGTTACCTTTGGAGGAGGAATCGGAGGAAGAATTACTGGTAAAGGTACACTTAAAACCGGTAAATTAGATTTTGAAGATGTGTACTATGTACAAGAGCTTAAGTATAATCTTTTTAGTGTCTCACAAATGTGTGACAAAAAGAACAAAGTTCTTTTTACTAACACTGAATGTCTTGTACTTTCTTCTGATTTTAAGATGCCTGATGAAAGTCAAGTACTTCTTAAAATTCCAAGAAAGGGCAACATGTACAGTGTTGATATGAAGAAGATTGTTCCTAAAGAGGCACTTACTTGTCTAGTTGCAAAGGCCACATTGGATGAATCTATGATATGGCATAGGAGGCTTGGTCACATAAATTTCAAAACCATAAATAAAATTGTTAAGGATGGTTTGGTAAGAGGTTTACCTCAGAAAAGATTTGAAAATGACCAAACATGCATTGCTTGTCTTAAAGGCAAACAACATAAAGCCACTTGTAAGCCCAAAATTTTTAACTCTATTGATCAATCATTGTTTATGCTTCATATGGATTTATTTGGACCTACAAATGTGAGTAGTATTAAGCATAAAAGATTTTGTCTAGTTGTTACTGATGACTATAGCAGATTTACATGGGTTTTCTTTTTAGGTTCTAAGGATGAGACTTCTAGCATTCTTAAGACATTCATTACAGAGATAGAAAACCTAGTAGACAAGAAAGTAAAAGTCATTAGATGTGATAATGGGACAGAGTTCAAGAATAGAGTTATGGATGACTTCTGCAACGAAAAATGTATTAGGAGAGAATTTAGTGTTGCTAGAACTCCTCAACAGAATGGAGTTGCTGAGAGGAGAAATAGGACACTCATAGAAGCTGCTAGAACCATGTTAGCTGACTCTAAGTTGCCTATCACTTTTTGGGCTGAAGCAGTTAATACTGCTTGTTATGTCCAGAACAGAGTTTTAGTAGTTAAGTCTCACAATAAGACATCATATGAGTTTTTTAGAGGTAGAACTCCTGCAATAGGATTTCTTAGACCTTTTGGATGTCATGTGACAATTCTGAATACCTTAGACCATCTCGGAAATTTTGATGGTAAAGCAGATGAAGGATTCTTAGTTGGATATTCTCTTAATAGCAAAGCTTTTAGAGTATACAACTCAGAACTAGAAGAGTAAAGGAAAACCTGCATGTGGAATTTTTAGAGAACAAATCCAATGTAGTAGGTGAAGGTCCCAAATGGCTATTTGATCTTGAGACACTAACCAAATCAATGAATTATGTGCCTATTGTTGCAGGAACTAATAATTTTTCAGGTTTATAATCTGATGATGCAATAAATGAGACAAGGTTAGAAAAGGAGACAGATCAAGATTATTTATTGATGCCAATATGGACAAGTGTGGATTCAACTTCAATAAATGATGAACCTTCTTCTGATAAAGCTAAAGAAGGGATTGAAGATGAACATAAGGAAGATGGAACTAAGGAACAAGAGCATGTTTCTACTGATGATAGTACTGCTGAGACAGAGCAAGCTACTGCTAGGCTAAATGTTTCTACTGCTAGGCCAAATGTTTCTACTGCTGGCCCATCAGACTCAACTGAAGCAGATTTCTCAGAAGATGAGGTGGATTTCAATAATCTCCCACCTAACTATCATGTTCCTACTACACTACACACAAGGATTCACAAAATCCACTCCCTAGACAATGTGATTGGAGATGTACAATCAGGGGTGAAGACAAGACAACAACTGATGTCTTCAGACCAACAAGGGCTTCTTGATGCTCTTTATGCTTCAAAGCAGCATGAGTATATGTTAGGAATATAAATATTCATATGAAGACTCGGTCACCCCGAGTATCTATTTAGCATTTATGTAGCTCGTAGGCTTATTAGTATTTTTTTAGTTAACATAATATTAGTTTAGTTATTATAGTATTTGTGGAGTGGGTCGGGTGTTTACCCACTGTCAGCTCACTCTACAGCCCACTAG
The DNA here is from genome assembly GCA_021014915.2 of Artemisia tridentata subsp. tridentata. Taxonomy (NCBI): domain Eukaryota; kingdom Viridiplantae; phylum Streptophyta; class Magnoliopsida; order Asterales; family Asteraceae; genus Artemisia; species Artemisia tridentata. The sequence continues at coordinate 301,425,518 of CP139506.1, forward strand.
GGACACTTATGTATGTAACTATAAATACCCCTCTCTACCTAGGGAGAGGGTTGGAACTTCCTTCATTCTTAATCTAATAGATTTCCAGTTTCTCTCTTAAGTTCCCTCTCTACTCTCTCTCTCTCTAACTCAAACATGGATTTGTTCTTCCATAATCCAAGATCTCCCGAATCCCACAATAATCAACATGTATCGATCCTACAATTGGCATCAGAGACAGGTTGTGTTGTTTTGTTGATTTTATTGTGGTTCGAATGTTGGTACATGCTGTTTTACCGTATTTTTTCGTACTGGTCACTTCGGTTATATTTTTGTATAACAGTGTTATAATTTTTGTATAACAGTGTGTTTGAAAAATGTTCAAACGTCCTAACATATCAGTCTTGTCATTTCTTTGTCCCAACATATCAGTCTTGCATATCATTTTTTCTGCTGTGACTTTTGTATCATACTCAGTGAAATATGTGGCTGGAAAAAGTGTGGTTTTGGGTACAAGTTTGGCTGGAAAAAGTGTGGTTTGGGTACAAGTTTATTGTTCTTGGCAGCGGTTTGATGAAAGAGAAAAGCGAGATCCGGTTTTTAAGGGAAAAGTACGAAAGTGACAGATGACAGCGGTTTGACCAGTCAACAGCGGTTTGATAATTGTGATTTGTCAACAGCGGTTTGCCTTTTGAAGACCAATTATTAACCAAATTGAAACGTTATGCTGTCAATTTTCTTCCACAAGTAGCGATTTGTTACCAAAATTGAATGAAGATGAAGAAAGAACGCTGACCACAACCAATTAACCACAACCCTTGTGATACCATAAGATAACCAAGAGTCATGTTTGACTGTTTGACCACGACATACACAGTCCTTAATAGTCCAAATGGAATTAAAGAAAAGTCAAAAGATTTTAATGCTATGTGATGTACGAGAGAAAAAAAAAAAAGAAAAAATCAACTGTCTACAATCTACAACTAAACAGCCAAATACAATCAAATCAACATATCCCAACAACAATACTCAATATTCAACCTCGCATGTTCACTGCTCAACTCAAGTTCACAACAATAACATGACTCGAATCTAAACATGAACAAAAAGATCTAAGTTTTTTTCCTATTCGAGTGCTATAACAATAGCCATTGACCTCAAAAATCGAGCACGAAAAAGAATATAACATCACTGATCCATATTTGAAGCCGATGCTTCAATTAATTATCCGAAACTTTAAGAAAAGTATAATAACAATTATGTTATGCACTTCTCTTAGTTCGTTCAAGAACACAAAAACCGCATAAAGACAAAACCTACCCGAGACCTCCTCTTGGAGATCTTGAAGATGCGCCTTGTTTGTGGTGTAAACGTGCTTCAGTTTGTGTTTGCTATTCGGATTTCAGCTTAATGATTGTCAAAGAGTATGTGGCTGAGTATTCGTGTAAGTCAATGAGTATGATACAACAGAGATGATGTTGTGTTTGTTTGTGCTTTGTGGAGTGTTAATGGAGATATAAGGCTGGCATTGTTATGGTGTGATACGAAGGGGATGTGGCTGCGACTGTTCAATGAGTTATAAGGAGATGTGAGGTGTGTTTGATGTGTAGCCTGTGTTGGATGGGATGAGATTAAGTGGAAGTACAGATGTGTTAGCAGGGAGTTACAAAGGGGCGGATGTTATGAGGATAATTAGGGTTATGTGCACATTTATATAATCCCTAATTATTAGGGTTATGTTTTTGTTAGGCTTGCACTTTGCACTAAACGAAAGTGATATTGGGTTGATACTTGGCTTAAACGAAATTTTCAACAGATTATTTGTTTGGGCTGTCATTTTATTAATGTAATATTGACATGGGCTGAGTATTGGATTTGGTACTTGGTTACTTAATTTGGGCTTAGCTTGTTGTTAACCAAAATGTGGAGCAGATTAAAAAGCGGACAAATTTTGGTCACTTTAGGGCAAATGTGAAGTTGTTATGAGATTATAGTTTGACTTAATTTTTGACAAATTATTGGACTATAAGGATTGGATGAGGACTTGGACAAATAAAACTTACGAGGTTTGACTACATTTTGGGATAAGTTTCTACTACTTGATCGATTGGAAGTTATTTTTCGTGATCGCGTTTCGTTACGAGACCATTTGAGCTAAGCGAAATTGAGAAGCTATGGTCACTCGGTTGGTTTGTTAATTTACGGATTCGTGTACTTAGTATCTCAAATATCTCGGGGTTGGTTGGATGCACGATATTTGATGATCCTTGTTCGAGCGTACTTACAGTGATTAAACTTGGCTATCTAGTTATATCTGTCAAAGGAGTTACGTTGTAGTGCTCACAGTATATAGCTATCACTTAAAGGAGTTACATTGTAGTACTCAGTGTCACACGAGATGTGGATAGTTCAAGAGGCGGATATATACAATAAAGGATGGAAGGTTGGGTATATACCACCACCTATAATTTAAGGAGTAATGATGGTCTGCTCCAGATAGGTTCTTAATCACAAATTTAGTGCAAGTTTAAGTCGCGGATTTGTCTATTATCAAGCTTCATCAAGAGATCGTCGTTTCTCGAGCTTCTAACGGGATTGTAGTACAAGATCTTCTCAAGAAGTGGTCAGACTTAAAGACACGAGGTGGATTGGTTAGAGCAAGTGGTCACAGCATTAACCGACTGAATACGAGTTATTCACCAGAATCAAATTTGTCATAACACATTCAATTTATCATTGTCTCACAGTTTCTTCTTGGTTTTGTAAAATCCCGCGAAAGAATCTATTTCTCGGTTTAAATCATAGATTTGTAAAATCCCGTGATGTTTTCAATGTTCATTTAATACATTAAAAAACGGCTAGATTTGGGCATTTAAACCACAAAGATGTGACTACGGCGTTAATTTATTATTATTTATTTGAGGTTGGAGTGAAATTTCACGGGTGTGTGTACTTAGTATCTGAAGATATCGGGGTTGGATGGATGAAGATTCTTCGAGATCCTTGTTCGAGCGTTTAACCTTTACAATGTCGAAGACTTGGATATCTAGTTATTTTTTGTGATTCTTCCTCTCTATTACCACAAAATAACTATCACTTTAAGGAGTAACGTTGTAGTGCTCAGTGTCACACGAAGTTGTGGATATCTAAGAGGTGATGTACGTCTTATACTTGATGGTTGGTTGGTTGAAGAGTATAGAGTACTTAGGGATTCGAAGTTACACGAACTCTCTACACCGCTCTTTGTCATACATTAGTGCAAGTTTAAGTCACAAGTTCGGGTTATGTTACTTCAGTCTCAAGTTCATCATATTGGGTTTTTCTCCATCAGTAGTCACGACATCAAGCCGACAGAATGATAATGGGGTTGGTAACGAGTTAGCAGTGAGAAGTAGAAAAGAGAGAGATGACGTCTGTTCATATCAGTTCAGGCCTCGTTCTTCATCGACAATGACGTTTGAAGACTGCAGTTCAATCCTCGGGCCTCAATGTCAACATAATGGCGTCTGCTGACAACTCATCAGGCCCCGTTCATCAAAGAAAAGAGAAGTGTACGCTTAAGTGCGCTTTATCTTCGGAAGAAGAGAAATCTTCTTGTTTATGACCATTCTCATCATCAAGTGGATTTACTTATCGTTGATTGTATTCTTATTCACTCGTTCAATCAAAAATGGCAGTCACATGCAATTTTTGAGGGGGAGAAGGGTGAATAAACTACATGTTGATTGATGTTTGAGAAATGGCCATACGACTAATCGACATCTTCTCACGGGCTGATATAATCAGTAATAAAGGGCTTCTAGTTAATGCTTCATGTACACATCATTATGCTTCATGTACACATCATTATGATGATTCCGATTAATCGTAACCATCAGGGGAGAGAAATGTGTACACCAAGGACGCACAACAAGTTCACATGATCGGGTTTAACATCTTATGAAACAAATTAAAGATGATCAGTGTTTCAACTTGTTACTTTGGTATCTTCATTTCATGTGTATGTCACGGGCTGATTAATCGTAACCATCAGGGGAGAGAAATGTGTACATCAAGGACGCACAACAAGTTCACGTGATCGGGCTTAATATCTCATGATACAAATTAAAGATGATCAGTGTTTCAACTTGTTACTTTGTTGTGATCATCTCATGTGTACGTTACGGGCTAATGAGTTATATGTAAGATTACTGGAATGCATTTGGTGAGATGAAGATGTTGATATTCTGCTCCCCAAATGAACAATCTTGTAGAAGGTCGAGTCTACAATCTGTTCTACATTTTCCGCTGTGCGTTAGAAGACTAAAGACGGCATGCATTTGGTTATCAAAAGACTTCTTCATATTCTGGGCATTCATCAGAAAGGTTGTCAGTTAGGGGGAGAGCACTAATTAGGGGAGAGTGAAAAGCCAGATTTAATCCCTAATTAGATTTGCGGACATTGTTCTTCAGCAATCAAAGTGATGGCAGCTGAGTTGAGTCTGAAGCCAGAAGCACTCAAAAGCCTTCAGGAAGAGTCTGAGGAGTAATGGATTTTCTTCATATATCCTTGTATATATTTTCTTCATATATTCTTGTATATATTTTAAACCAAACTGTATATAGAAAATTATAAAACCAGAAAATTGTATATAGAAAAATATTAAAACCAAGAAAAACCATAAAAATCAGAAAAACAAAAAATACCAAAAATAGTTCCTCTAGGCATGTCTTCTGTTTATCGATAACATTTACGGACCTAGAAATGTCATTCAATAATGACACGGGTCTTTAAATGAAGCTCGAGCAGAAGTTATACTAACTGGTTAAAACATGTCTAAATGGCTTGCTATTACTTCAGATAGCAACCCGCTTTTCAAAATGGGGAAAGCACGTCGCCAAAAAGACGGCTGTTCCTCCCACTGGGTGATGTTCACCCGGGCATGGATTACTTTATATCCATGTTTCTTCGATTTGATGTACGATTCAGTGCATCATTTCTTGTATAAGAAGAGAAGTCTTCTTTACACCATAAACTCTTTCCGTTCTATGATTCTTCAGGAGAGTTTTGGTGTTTCACAAGGTGGTAATTGGACTTAAATTTTCACAAATACTTGTCGCTCAATTGAATGACTACAACTCTTTAAATAGAAAACGGGTCATTAATTGAGGGGGAGAGTATTTGTTCAAATTTCTGACACCTTTTTAAGCATTGTGCAACATCAGCAGTGACACTCTCTCGTGGTTTAAGGGGGAGCATTGTATGCTTCATAATCAGAATGTATATTAAAACCTGACCACATTTTCTCCCAAATTTTCTAAACATATTTAAATCAATTGGGATCACAAATCTCAAATGGTTTGAAATTTTTGATCGGGGGAGAGAATGTGATTTAAATATGAAATTCTGATAAACATGTGATCTTTTGGAACTCAAGTGTAGGCTCTCCCATATGTGCTAAACCTTTCGTATATCGATGCACATATTGAGGGGGAGCGAATGATTTATGATGGCAATTGTGGAAGAACACCAAAGACCGACCATTTTATTTAACGTACTGGAGTTATAAGGATGGTAAGGTTAGGTATATGTTCCCACGATCCCTCCAGAACCGGAGAGATCTACCCAGGGACAATCCACTAGTTAGTGTAGAAGTCCTTAGGTATGATGAAAAAAGGAGACAAGTGAATAAGGGAAGAGTACCGACTGAGATGGAGCTAGTACTGGAACAAACCCAACAAGGTACTAGTGATGAAGTCTCGGTAAGCGCTGAAGGGGTTGAACAATGAAAAAGAAATGTAAAGATAAAGGGTGAAAAGAAAGAAGCCCTCCTTACACATTAGGCAGAAACTGGGTCAATACATATGCTGTCAGAATCACTAAGTTGATTGCTGACATTGAAGACAAAGTATCATGGACCCAGTGATACGCTGCACAACCCTCCCTAGCCACTCAAGGTCCCTCAAAGGACTCTTGTTTCATTTGTCACGGAGATCAATACATTTCTATCGTCTCTCTCACTCCGAGTTAGACGATATTGAAAAGGTGGCAGTCCTCTCCAGCCTCCGATCACTAAATCAAAACGCACTATTGAGTCTAGAGCCAAGAGATCAACAATAAATCTCATTAGGACACATTTCCAATATGCTTGTTGTTTCATACACCGTGAAAAGTAAGAAAATATATATGAAGAGTCCTACGCATTATCCTTGTGGTATTGCCAGAACATCCGAGTGATACGTAAAGTATTCACAATGAAGATGGAAATCCTTCTAGAGCCAACATCAAACAAGCTCTTGGTGGGTGACATGTGAGATCCTTCATGGATCAAGCTTGTGACAACTGGAAAGAAACGATGGGGCGATTCAAATTTGAATCAAACTTGTTCCAGGAAATGGATTGACGGATACTTTTGGAAAACCTTTCAATGTGCTCACCAACAAAGTTTCGAGCACATTGATTGTGAAAATTTTCAAACAAAAGTATTTTTTACAGAAATGTGATTCAATTTATAAAACTCTTGTCGTGTTGCACAAAATGTTTATCCAGTGACACGCAAGTGATTTTTCTAATCATTTTCTCGTCAATCAGTGGGTATTTAATTCACTGATTCACTCTGCCGTGTTGTCTGCTTTGAGACGTTCCGGTATGAGAACATGCTTAGTATGAAGATTCTGACATTAATTTGTTGGAAGACTCATTACTACAAGCTGGAAATTCCTGTCAAGGAGAATCTTCTTTAAAGGAGGTTCTACCTGATCACAGGTCGGTCTTCACAGGACCGAAGGTTAATCCAACCACACCGAACGAATGACAAAGCCATATTCGTTCTCCAACTTTAGTGCTAACTATTTTATTTCAGATTCATATAAAGATGGTGATGGTGGTTCCTGATTCCAGTAGAGACGTGTCAATCCACACTCCATGCTCACACTTCCAATTCATTTTCAAAGACATCATGATAGATGAAAGACCTACAACACAGCTTCTGCAACTCTGATGATAGCTATCACGATTCAGAAAAGTGTGAGCATGCGAGTCCAACGGTCACAACAAATCACATGGAGGAAATATCACTACAATGGATGAGCTCAGATATTTTCGGTGGCTGATGATCTCAAAGAAGGCTCAAAGATTACAACGTCACATGAAGACGATGCTGCAAGATGACTTGAAGACATATATTGGATGATAACCTCGAAGAATACTCAAAGATCATCCAAGACAACCGATCAGTCATCAAAAGTTCACTGCTGAAGGCACAAAGATTGATGAAATTGAAGAATCAAAGACTACGAGCTACAAAGTCAAACACACATGATAGAATGCTAGAATTCAAAATATTATTTCCGGGGTGACCTCCCTTAGGGGGAGATTGTTAGGAATATAAATATTCATGTGAAGACTCAGTCACCCCGAGTATCTATTTAGCATTTATGTAGCTCGTAGGCTTATTAGTATTTGTTTAGTTAACGTAATATTAGTTTAGTTATTATAGTATTTGTGGAGTGGGTCGGGTCTTTACCCACTGTCAGCTCACTCTACAGCCCACTAGGGGCACTTATGTATGTAACTATAAATACCCCTCTCCACCTAGGGAGAGGGTTGGAACTTCCTTCATTCTTAATCTAATAGATTTTCAGTTTCTCTCTCAAGTTCCCTCTCTACTCTCTCTCTCTAACTCAAACATGGATTTGTTCTTCCATAATCCAAGACCTCCCGAATCCCACAATAATCAACATGTATCGATCCTACAGTATACAAACTCTTGCTTATTTGTATGTTTTCTCTCACAAGCAGAACATAAAAATATTCTTAAAGCCTTAGATAATTCAAGCTGGGTAGAAGCTATGCAAGAGGAGCTTCTCCAATTCAAGATTCAGAAGGTTTGGGTGCTAGCTGATTTACCCAAGGGTGTAAGGGTAGTTGGCACTAAATGGGTTTTCAGGAATAAAAGGGATGAAAGGGGAATAGTGATTAGAAATAAGGCTAGATTAGTAGCCTAAGGGTACACACAATAGGAAGGTATAGACTATGAAGAGGTTTTTGCTCCAGTAGCAAGAATTGAAGCCGTTAGATTATTTTTAGCTTATGCTTCATTTATGGGCTTCACAGTTTATCAAATGGATGTCAAGAGTGCTTTTTTATATGGTACTATTGAAGAGGAGGTGTATGTCTCACAACCTCCAGGGTTTACTGACCCAGACCATACAGATAAGGTGTACAAGGTAGTCAAGGCTCTTTATGGCCTTCATCAGGCTCCAAGGGCATGGTATGAAACACTGACTTCCTACTTAATAGAAAATGGATTTCAAAGAGGCAAGATAGATCAGACATTATTCATCAAGAAGCACAAGAATGATCTTTTGCTAGTTCAGGTGTATGTGGATGATATCATCTTTGGATCTACAAGGAAGGAGATGTGTTTAGAGTTTGAGAAACTTATGCTTGATAAGTTTCAGATGAATTCCATGGGGGAACTTACATTCTTTTTGGGTCTGCAAGTTAAGCAATCAAGTGAAGGCATATTTATCAACCAAGATAAATATGTTGCAGAGATTCTAAGGAAATTTCAATTTGCTGATTCAAAAGTAGCAAGCACAGCAATGGACTCTAAGAAGCCACTTCTTAAAGATGTAGACGGAGACAATGTGGATGTATACACATACAGATCTATGATAGGTTCTTTGATGTATCTTACATCATCAAGACCTGATATCATGTTCTCTGTTTGTGCTTGTGCAAGATTTCATGTAACTCCTAAGGTTTCTCACTTAACAGCAGTCAAGAGGATTTTTAGATATCTCAAGGGTCAACCTAGGTTGGGTCTATGGTATTCTAGGGAATCACCTTTTGACTTGGTAGCATATTCAGACAGTGATTATGCTGGTGCAAGCTTGGACAGAAAGTCAACAACTGGAGGATGTCAATTCCTTGGATGTAGACTTATCTCATGGCAGTGTAAAAAGCAAACAATTGTGGCTACTTCAACAACTGAAGCTGAATATGTAGCTGCTGCAAGTTGCTGTGGTCAAGTACTTTGGCTTCAAAATTAACTTCTTGACTGTGGGTACAATTTTATGAACACTGTCATTTATATTGATAATAGTAGTACAATTTGCATAATTAAAAATCCAGTGCAACACTCTAAAACAAAACACATTGAAATTAGACATCATTTTATTAGAGACTGCAATGAGAAAAAGTTGATTCAAGTTCTTAAAATTGATTACAATCACAACTTTGCAGATCTTCTCACAAAAGCTTTTGATGTTGGAAGGTTTCAGTACTTGGTAGCAAGTATTGGAATGCTTAATCCTTAAAATTTTCAAACTGATGTGTTTTTGTATATAAATTTTTGTTTGTACTCCTAGCTTTGTAAATTGGTACTGTTATTGAAAAGTTTGTACTGCTAGTACAAATTTAGACAAATGCTCTGCATTTTGTTTCTTGGTTTTGGACTAACAATTTCAGGTATGAACATTTGAGCACAAAGGAAGTTTCAAGTGAAATGTATGAGCAGCAGAATGATAATATAAGTTGCTGACATAATAGGTTCATGATGGACAGAGTTTGGGAATTCATTAACAAAGGTTTACACCTAAGTTAATTGATTCTTTAAAACTTCTTTCTTGAAACCTGATTATGATGTTTCACATTGACTTGATGGCTCAGTTGGTCAGATAGTAACTGACACAACTCACTTTCTATCATTTTATACTTTAAGTAGTATAATGAGCTAGTCTAAGGACATCTGATAGAAAGAACAGCGAGCAAAAGTGAATCTAACACTTGTGTTAGAGGCAACAATTGCCACGAGCTGGAAAACCTGTCAAGAAAGCCCTTTGAATGGGTTTGTCTGTACACATGCAGTTATTTATAACTGAAAATATTGGTTCTCACACAACCAGAGGTTAATTTAAACCGAATTCTTGATTAAGTGTCTGTTACACACTTAATCCCCTCAAAATGGTTGTAAGCAGTATGATTTTTCAATATAAAATCAAGTTCATACTGCTAAGTCAAAAGTTTCTTAAAAAGGATTTTCAAAGGGGCTCAGAAAACCATCAAATGATGGGCAATGAGTCAATGCCCCATGATTCACCTCTCAAAGGAGTTAACACACCTGGAAGTGATAAGGGAAACATTGAAATTTAAGGAATTGATGGCTACATGTACAACATTGTCTGAAAACATGTTCTAATTGGTAGATCAGATGATGGTGAGAGATCTTCCAAACAGGGGAGGAAATGATAAATCTCAGGGGAGGAAGATTAACCAATCAGGGGAGGAAAAGATTGTGGTTGTGTATGCTCATAATCAGGGGAGGAAATTTAAAATTGATCAAGCAAAAGAGAAAGATTGGGGAGGAAGAATGCCCAAAATTGATCAAGTTCAAGAAAAGACAAGAGCATACAAGATGATGATGTCAGCTTTTTGAGAAGCTAACATGTCTTATTATTCAGCCAATAATAAGAACAAGCTACAGTTTCAGTTGATGGATGCTGGGAATAAGCATAAAAGAACAAGACTCTGGAGTATTATATATATTCAGAAGGGATGAAGCATTCAAATGAAGAAAGTTCTATCTAAGTTCTTTCAGTTTCAATTTTAGTTCACTACGTTTGTTCATCACTTGCAAAGGCTTGCTGAAAGATGATTTGACTTTTTGGAACAAGCATCCAAGATACACAACACCATTGCCTCTTATAATTCCTCCATCCAAGGAAATTGCACCATCTTTTATTCAAGGTACTGTTTGTGTTCAAGACAAAGAAGATGATGTTATTGCTGAAAGAGATTCACAGAAAGCAGATGAGTTAGACAGAAAGATAGTTAGTCTTACAGAACAAAGGAAAGCTCAGATCAAGAGTCTGACTATGTAGTGTTTGGAAGACTCTCACAATCCTAATTTAATTCAGAAGAAACATGTTGATTTGGGATAAATCACACGTTTAGGGGAGGATTGTTGGGAATTAAATATTCTGAAGATTAGTATTGGGAATTATATGTTCACAAGGTTAGTTCTGCTCAAGGAAATACACTAAGTGTCATTCTACTGCTAGTTTATTTCATTCTACTGCTAGTGTTAGAGATTCTGCTGCCGCAAGAATACTACTGCTAGAGTATCAGATACTACAGATGAAGTGATAAGTATCGTGTATTCTACTGCAGACTGGATAAGTATGAAAAAGATATTTGTGTATAAAAGTCAAAGATATACGGTAGATAATATCTTTGATATGTGATCAGTCAACAAGTTGTGTACACAGATACAAGTTGTATCTTAGCTACTGACGCACACAAGCTAGCAAGTAGTCGAACACTCAAGTGTGCATGTGCTTAGATATTTACATATATAGAGAGTTAGACATTAGTTAAAAAGGTTGTCTAAGTGTTGAAAAGTGCTTAATGTGTAACTATTAGAAAGTAACTGAATACGAAGAACAAAAACATAAATAGTTTTTCTTCTTTGTAATAGAGATTCAAGGTTTTGTAACCCTAGTGATAGTGAAGATCACTCGTATTATTCTCAATAATATTGAATCGTTTGATGCTATACTTTCTGTGTTCATTACTTAAACATCACTTTTCCATTTCCAATAAAAATATCCTTCTAAGTGTGGTTAAGTAGATTCCGCATACTTAATCATATTCACTCAAAGTATCATATACACACGTTATAAAGGACTAACATCATACCAAGTGTATTATAATCCTCTCAGTTCATTTTTTCAAACAAGGTGGTTTTAGAATTCCCATTTCTATGTTTCTTTTGAGGGTTTTGAAGCATTTTAGGGTCCACATTTCTCAGTTGGTGCCGATTGGTATAAACCGGACCACCATGTTTGAGATGTACTGCAGAGCCTTAGACATTGATCCTACCGTCCTTCTGTTCCGGGTTTTTTACAAGCTTTGCAAACAAGGTCACTGGTTTTCTTTCCAAGCATGAACCGGGAAGACTTACAAGCCCTGTTTCAAGGAGATAAAGTCCAGTCTCAAGAACTGGAAGAATCAATTTTTTCTTGTTGATCGGAGGGCGGTTCCTATTGCTATGCCATGGCATCATCCAGACTCGAACGTCTCGGATCCTCCTCCGGCTGCCGGTTCTTATGATGAAGATCTAGTTGAGAGGCTTCAGGAGGTGATTATTCCCCTATACAAGCCGCACCCCAGCTTATTGTATGCCGCTGGGCTTAGTTCTGTTTGGAAGTATGCCGGATATAAGCCTGTCTTGAAGGGTCCGGGGGGAGATGGTAATATGCCCCTTTATATATATTTTGTTCGTCCTTTTTGTGCCTAACCTCTTCCATCTTAGGTTGTTTTTTTTTTTTTTTTTTTTTTTTTTTTTTTTTTTTTTTTTTTTTTTTTTTTTTTTTTTTGTTTTGTGATGCAGTTGTTACCATTTCCTAGTTTCTCCGTTTTCTGAATTTTGAGGGATGCAAGGTTTCGGCTGGACAGCCTTTAGCCGAGGGGGAGGAACATGTGACTCACACCACCCCTCCGGCCGAGAGTGTTGCGGTTATTCCTCCCAAGTCAAAGTATATGAAGGTGGTTGAGACGCCCTGTGAGTTAGTGGTGGCCGCTAGGAAGAAGAAAGAGGAACTGGCGGCAGCCGAAGGACAGGGGCATTCTAAGAAGAAACGTGCTGCTGTGGGGGGGTCTCGTGTGTCAAGGAAGAAAAAGCGTACTGAAGAATCGTCCGACCACGCGTTGAGCACCACACACATCTCTTCTCCGAATCCAATCAACCAAGCCGGGCTAGTTCAGGTTCTGACTGACTCTTCTCATCATGAAGAAGAGACAAATGCTGAGCGGCTGTCTTCCCTTCGCCATCAGAGTGATGAATTTGAGTTGCCCTTTTCCATCCATCGCTCTCCGTCTGTGGATCCTGCCGGAAATGAGGAAGGGAATACTGCACTGTCTATTTCATCCCGGAGTCCATCATTCATTCACTCAGGTTTGTTCCGAATGATTTGTTTGCCTTATTTGTACAAGTAATTGCTTCTATTCTAACATTTTCGCTACCTTTCAGCTCATGCTTCCGGAGCTCAGGAGCGGCCTCTTGCCTTCTCATCGGGCCACGTGGGCGAAGGAGAGGGTGAGTAGCTTGGCGCTTTCTTTATTCGGCTTCTGTTTTTCTTCCTTAATCTTTTTATCTTACTTGCATATTGTCTACTGTCCCCCAGGTACTTCTGGCGATCGTTTTGGTGATCGGCCCTTCACTCCCCAATGGGGGTTGACTGAGGGTTCGAGGATGAACAATGCCGCCAACTGCCGGGACATGCTCAAGAACTTGTTTACTCCTGCGGATTATGAATTTTATAATGATGGAATGTCCGATCAAGGGGCTCTTAAGCGGTCTTGGCGTTCGCTGGGAATGTGCATGCAAACCCAGATGAACGTGCTTCTGCGGTTCGAGGAGCTTTCCGAACGATTTGCTGATCTTTCCCACATTCATGAGTCTTGCAAGGACGTTGAGCTCTGGTACAAGGAGTGCAAAAAAGAGTTGTTGGGAGCCCAGGCTGAGAGGGATACTGCAATTGCCAAGGCCGCCCGGATCGAACAAGAGAAACTTGACTTGGTCATTGTTGGGGCCGAACAAGCTAATAAAATTAGAGACCTGGAAGCTAAGCTTGCCGCATCGGAGGCAGACAATAAAAGGTTGGGGAGAGCGAGAGAAGACTTCGCTGTTATGTGAGGTCAGGGAGTGGTCGCCAAGCAGCGTTTAATCCGGGATTACTTTCCTACCTTTGTCCGCCGGCTTCTTCAAAGTGACGAATATAAGAAGAGTTTGGCGGTTCCTTTCAACATGGCCATTGCTGCCGGATGGCTCAAAGGGGTACAAGAGGGTTTCTCCCCCGAAGATGTGAAAGCCATTCTGGATGCCTCATTCGGTTTTGAACTGGAGGCCTATGATAAGCTCAATTTGACCTATGATAAGTTGTTCGTCAAGAGGTACCTTTATGTGGACAAAGTTGCTAATGCTTATCTTCGGACTCCAGCAGAGCTTCAAAATTTGTTACCGGACGAGACTCCCCTACTCCCGGCCAAGGATTCTCCGGCTCTGCGCAGCCTTGATTTTTGTAATAGCTTAGTTTGTCTCTTTGTTTAGTGAAGGTTTTGCTTTGTATGAAGCTTGTTGGAACAAACAATATTGTCTCTATTGTATTTTTTCTTATTTGGAAATAACTATTCGTCCGTCGTTTGGCGGACTAACATTTTGTCTTGATGAACTCTTTGATTATTGTTGTGCCATATATGTGTTTTTGTGCGATGAGTATAATATTATTCGGGCTTTAGCCTTGCATGCAGCGTGCCAAGTTAACCGTTCGGTGAATAGCACCTAGGTTCTTCCCATGTGAATAGCACGTTTAGGAAATGTATCCGTTCGGTGAGTAGCACCTCGGTTCTTCCCATGTGAATAACACGTTTGGGGAATCTAACCGTTCGGTGAATAGCACCTCGGTTCTTCCCATGTGAATAGCACGTTTGGGGAATCTAACCGTTCAGTGAGTAGCACCTCGGTTCTTCCCATGTGAATAGCACGTTTGGAGAATCTAACCGTTCGGTGAATAGCACCTAGGTTATAAGTAAGACATTGACTACGCATTCGATCGGAGGTAGCTAACCGTCCGTCGGAGTCACTAATAACTTATGTCTAACACAAATTTGTCGGAAAATTGCTATCATCCCAACTTGGGATGTAGCCGATATTTCATTTCATACTTTTTGGTTACACTTGGTTGAGATTACTGTTGTTACATATAGCATCTCCTTAAATTCATTGCATTCCAAGTGCGTGGCACTTCTCTGTCTTCCATCGTCATTAGTTTGTAGGAGCTGTTCTGAAAAGCCTCGATCACCCGGTATTGACCTTCCCAAGTGGGTCCCAGCTTCTCCAAATTCTCCACTCTGCTGGCTTCGTTCTTGCGGTACACAAACTCTCCAACCTTGAAAGACACCGGCCGGACTCTCCTATTGCAATACTGTTCGACCTTAGACTTGTACTTGGCCTCCCTTATGGCCGCTGCTTCCCGCCTTTCTTGCAATAGGTCTAAGTTTAGACGCATTTCTTCCTCGTTCATTCCCTCTTGAACCATCATGGTCCTATGCGTCGGCATCCCGATTTCTGCTGGGATCACCGCCTCGCTCCTATACGTCAGACTGAACGGCGTTTCCCCATTGCTCGTCTTTAGAGAAGTTCGGTGAGCCCACAGAACATTGGGGAGTTCGCCCACCCAGCCGGCCCTTTCTCTCCCTTTGCGCATTTTTATGGCATTCATCAAAATTTTATTCGCCCTTTCCACTAGCCCATTAGCCTGTGCGTGTGCCACTGCAGTGTTTATCTGTCTTATCTTCAACTTTTCACACCAGGTTTTGAACGGATCCTTAACAAAGTTTGTCCCATTATCTATGACGATGACGGCCGGCAGACCGAATCGGCACACTATATTGTTCCATACAAACTTGATGACTTCTTTCCCTGTGGTTTTAGCCAAGGGTTTTGCTTCGATCCATTTTGTGAAGTAATCGATTGCTACTATGACATATTGAACTTTCCCTGGTGTTGCCGGGAGAGGGCCGAGAACGTCCATCCCCCATTGATAGAATGACCATGGTGCCATGATGGATTTCATGAGACTTTTGGGCAACTTAGGCACTGGAGCGTGTATCTGGCATGAGTCACACTTTTGTATTTCCTCCCTTGCATCTCGGTGCATGGTTAGCCAATAATATCCCTGCCGGATTGCTTTTGCTACCACCGAGCATGGGCCGGAGTGCATCCCGCACGCCCCCATGTGTAACTCCCGAACGATATAGTTGGCTTGTAGAGGGCCGACACATCGTAGCATAGGCATCAGATAAGACTTTTTGAAGAGTACGTCCCCTTCCATGGTGTATTGACTGATTTTCATGCGGAGAGCACTAGCTCCTTTCTTGTCGTCCGGCCATATCCTTTCCTTAAGACACCTTACAATCGGAGTCATCCAATTGTCCCCCTCTTCTTCCACTATTGCATTGACCTCCGTTACTTCCACCGACAGTTTGCTTAATACTTCTACCAGAATTTTCTTAGTGAGATGGTTGAATGCAACTGAAGCCAACTTGTTGAGGATGTCTGCCTTCTGATTTTGGTTGCGGGGAATGTTTGCTATTCGAAACTTTTGAAAGTGGCTTATGTTATTTTTTGCTTCGGCCAAGTATTTGATCATATTCTCGCTGCCCGCCACAAACTCACCATTGATCTGACGGGCAACTAACTGGGAATCGACCTTTACGGAGAGGGCGGACACCTTCATTTCCCTGGCCATTCTCAGCCCGGCCAGTAGTGCCTCATACTTCTCCTGATTGTTTGTGCTTTTAAAGTCTAGCCTGAGAGCATACGTATACTCGGTTTTCGTCGGACTGATCAGGACCAGACCTGCTCCGGTCCCACTTTTCCCTGACGCTCCATCTGTATAGAGCATCCATTCATTCTCCTCATCCTGATTTTTTGGTTCGGCCATCACCTGCTCGACCATCTTTCCATTGCTGCCCATGGGGATTTCATTTATGAAATCGGCCAATATCTGGCCTTTGATGGCATTTTTGGGTTCGTACACTATGTCATAGGTTCCCAGTTCAATCGAATATTTTGCTAACTTTCCAGAAGATTCTGCTTTACTTAGTATCTGCTTGACCGGTTGATCGGTGATGACCTTGATTGGGTGTGCCTCAAAATATCTCAATCTTCTCGACGTGTGAAGTAGTTACAAAGCTAGTTTTTTCAAGGGAGCATAATTGCACTCTGCCTCATGTAAAGTCCGGCTAACGTAGTACACCGGAAATTGTTTTCCCTTTCGTTCGACCATCAATACCGCGCTAACCGCCTCCTTTGCCGCTGCCAAATAGACACACAACGTTTCCCTCGGCATAGGAGAGGCTAGAGAAGGGAGGTTGATGATGACTTTCTTGAGTTCTTGAAAAGCTCCTTCGGCTTGCTCCGTCCATCGATACTCATCCTTGTTAGCTTTTGTGATATTCTTCAAAGTTTCAAAGAACGGAAGGGATCTCTCGGCCGACCGGGCGAGGAACCGGTTTAGAGAGGCCAGTTTTCCCGATAAACTTTGCATTTCCCTCCATGTCCGAGGGGACTGCATATCTGTGATAGCCTTTGTTTTTGCTGGATTCGCCCGTATACCCTCAAATGTTACCATGTATCCCAAGAACTTTCCTTCCTCAACATCGAATGAACATTTCTTGGGGTTAAGCTTCATGTTTATTCTCCTAAGGTTGTCAAAGGTTTCTGCCACATTGGACAACAACGTTTTTTCTGTCGAACTTTTGATCACCATGTCGTCGACGTATGCTTCCAGGTTCCGACTGATCTGTGATTGGAAGGACGAGTCTACCAATCGTTGGTATGTGGCCCCCGCGTTCTTTAGACCGAACGGCATCTTAGTGTAGCAGTAAGTCCCATGGTCTGTGTAGAAGGCTGTTTTTTCCTCGTCTTCTTTGGCCATTTGCACCTGGTGATACCCCTTGTAGGCATCCAAAAAGCACTTATATTTGGAGCCTACTATCGATTCTATCTTTAAGTCAATCTCCGGGAGGGGGTAGTAATCTTTCGGACATGCAGAGTTGATGTTGTTGAAATCAATACACATTCTCCAGCTTCCATCTCCCTTTTTCACTAATACCGGATTTGATATCCAAGTTGGGTATTTGACCTGCCTTACTATGCCTGCCTTTAACCATTCAGCCACTTCCTTCGCCACCACTTGACTTTTTCCATTGAAAGAGTTCTTCTTTTTTAGCTGACGGGGGTGACCGACGGATTGGCATTCAGCGTGTGCTCTATGATTCGTCGGGGGACACCCGTCATGTCAGCTGGCTCGCATGTGAAAACGTCCAAACTTATTTTGAGGAGGGCTTTCAGACTTTCTGAGCCGGACGGAGATAGGTTCCATCCTATAGTTACGAGCTGATCCGGATGAGCTGGGTTTACGAGGACTTCCTCAGTTAGGTCAACTTCTTTCTGCTCCTCCATTTTCTCTTCATCCTCTACCGTCCTTCTTTTGTCTATCCCTCGGCATTCATATACCGAGGCTGTTTGCGTGACAAACGTAGCTATTCCCCTGGGAGTGGGGAATTTCATCATTGAATGAATGGTTGAAGGGATAGCCCGTAGCTTCTTCAATCCTGTCCGTCCAATTATTATGTTGTAGGGAGATGATGCGGATACCACAATGAACTTCATGATCGTTCGGCTGCACAGACCGTCATTCCCAAAGCATACGTCAAGCTCTATTTTCCCTAACGGCTTTACCTGTTCTCCTGAGAAACCTGCCAAAGTCGTCGCTGTCTCTAATATTTTGGCCCTGATAGATGGATGCAAGTTATCGAAGCAATGTTTGTACATGATTTCGTACGAGGCGCCTTCGTCCACATGGACTCTCTTCACCAGATATCTAGCGACTTCGGCCTCCACCACTATGGCCTCCTCGGATAGGTCGTCCGTCGATATTGGGGGAAAGGTTATGGGCACGTTCATCCAGCCTTCGGTGGTGGTCATCATTTTTCTTTTTCGGTCTTCCCCTTGGCAATTGACCATGTTGATTATCTTTCCCTTTTGCGGACCGTCTTTTTTGTGCTGAGCCTTTCCCCTTTGCCGCACATCTTTGACTAGATGGTTCAACTTGCCGGACTCTAAGGCTAGTTCTAATTGCTTCTTCAACTGATAGAAATCGTTGGTGTAATTCCCCTTCTCACAGTGATAGTCACAATATCGATCCAAGTTTTCCTTCCGCGACGTGCCGGGCAGCGGAGGCGGTTGGGGTAGCCGTAGGTGGTGCTTAGTAGCCAATATTTCCTTTGGTGTGCTCCTCAGTGATTCTAGCGTTGGTCTGTTTCTATCATCCTTGACTCCATACCTAACGTTCCGGTTGGGTTCCTGCCTTGGAGCCACATATGGGGCGTGATGGTCCCTTGGGCGGTACGGGGATTTCTGCCCCCACCGTCTCCTGTCGTCAAAATTTTTGTGATACCGGTCATGCTTTACAGGTTGTGATCCTCCCACATCCTTCCGAGCGTATTCCCCTTTTGGCAGTTCAGTACTCCGGAAAGCTTCTTCCGAATGAATGAAGTCCTCGAATCTTTGCAACATTTCGTCAACCGTTTTAGGAATGTTGTCCAAGAACTTCTTTGCCAGCTCTGGGCAGTGATGGCCATTCAAGAAAGAGGAGATCCGCATTATCTCTTGAGCGTCCGGAAAATAGTTCGCCTCACTTACCCATCGTTCTTTGAAGTCCGGGAGGCTCTCATTGGCCTTCCTATGAATTTTGTTGATCTCCGTAAGATCTTTGACACACGCCCTTAGTATACTAAATCTGTTCAGGAATTTTCTTTGAAGTTCGTCCCAATTGTCGATACTTCCAGTTGGCAGCTTATCGAACCACCCTCTGGCCTTCCCGTCCAAAGTCTGTTGGAACATTCGGCACCACACGGGCATTGGACATTCTTCCTGGTTCCCCGCTCCCGTGAAATGGTTGATATGGTCATCTGGGTCGGTCGTCCCATCATACAGTTTGAGGTTCGTCGGTATTTTATGTTTAGGGGCTGAGAACTCTATAATCCTTCTTGTGAACGGACACTTTATCACCTCCTTGAACGGCTTGCCCAAGTCGTCATCCGCCACTGCCTTCCCCTTATCGTTTATCCTTCTTTCGACATCTTCTTCTTCTTCCGTATCAGTCAATTCGTCTTCGAAGTTTAACAGCATAGGTTTTATCAGGTTACGGTTGCCTTGTTGTTTTAGCAACTCCTTGAGAGCCAATATGTGACCCTCCATGATGGCTCGAGTGTCCGAGGGATTAGGACCTCCCCCCCCGGATCCTTCGCCTTCCCCTGAGCGTCTGATAGGGGTGCTTGGGTTGGGACCACTCATTCTAAGCTTTTGGTAGATTGAACTTGGGTCCCACGGATGACGCCAGTTTGTTGAGGTAAAATCTTACCCCTGGTTCGCTAGGTCTGCTTCTCGAACTATGTGAACCTGAAACAGAGATAACACACGTTAGCCTCGCATTGGGTTTTATCCCAAGACCAAGCTCTGGTTTGAGGATAAGTGTTCGTCCGGGTGAGAGTAATAAATATGGGTTATAAATGTAAGTAATAAATGAGAGGGAGAAGAGTTAATGCCTGCGTATTGAATGTGTTGGCGTATTTATAGCATCCCAATCACTGTGCTTCTACTGTACCTGACACTATGTGCTTCTACTGTACCTGACACTATAGGGAAACAAGGATCCGGTCTATGCACGGTGGCCTATAGGCCACTGTGCATGTACTTGAAGAGCATATCCCGTGGAACCTGGAATGGCGACGCCTTTTCAACTCGTGACACTGTACATGTCTTGGTCTTTCCCAAGGCACTTAATTATTATTATATGTATACATGTAGTCCGGACCGAATGGTGTGAATGAGGTCCATCCGGAGTATGTCGTCCGGCATGACTCATCCGGACACATACACTAACAATAAATGTTTCTTAAAAAATTAGTGCCTTTCTTTTTAAGTCATGTATTAAATTACTGTATTAAAAAAAAACTTTTACCGCCACCTATTGAGTATTGACCATTTGTCATAAAAAAGCATGTAGAGAATTTTACATGAAGATAAGAAAAAATGGAATGATCTAAAAAACTTTTTCATGTAAAATATTTAAATATTATAGGCATGTTATTTTTGTATGGAGTTGAACAAAATTCTTTCATTCTCTGGCTATTTACCTTAAAAGCATCCCTTGTATATAATCTAATACATTATTTTATGATTTTGCTTCAACTTCCAATAACTTTTCATAAAGTTAAAAAGTAAAGTAATTGCAGAAATAAAATAAAAATAAAGTAAAAAGTAAGTCACGGCAATGGATATACGAGAATCTGCATATCTTTGAATACGATAATGCCAATTCACCACTGAGATTTAGAAAAATACGTTATGTTTCAATTATATTTATAATGTATTAGAACAAGCAATAATATTTCTTAGGGATACTTGACGGTCTTTGTCGACAGGTGACATAGTTAACACGGAAAAAGTAAATCACGTATTACCGTAACAAGGAGACACAAGGATATCATCTGAACACATGAATTCTGTTTTACGTTGCATGTTCTTCATCTTTAAGTTGACATCACGATATATGAAATATCTAAATGCACGAGGATAATGTAACAAGTACACAACTAAAATTCGCTAATTTGACATATGGATTTGAACTTTGCTTTTGTGACAGTCTTTAGGTTTGCAGAAGCCTTGTGTAAAATTAAATTTTACAACAATTAATTAAAGTGACGTTTAGATAGAACATAACTTGCTAGTCGAAACCCATAAAAAGACCTTAAGTTTAATGAGTTAATGTTATGCATTGTGCACTCCGCATACGAATATTTACCATTGAACACCGCTTCATTTCTAGCTAAACGTATAGTCCAAATAGTATACGGTTCAATGAGATTCCAGAACTCACTCGCCTTCAACCTCATACCTTCGTTCCACTTTTCGAGCAAACCCTCGTGAGAAGATGGCATTACTGAAACGCCCCAAACCAATTATTATTATATTTTTATCGGAACCCTTATATGACGTATAGGATAAATCCTATACATTGTATAGGGTGTACATAATGTATAGGATAAATCCAATACACAATATATTTAACACCCTCAAAATCGGGTCCGGCGGAAGCATACATGTCACTGGGGTGCTACTCAATTAGTATTACAACACAAGGTACAAAGAACGATTCTATCTCAACCGTTTAGAAGAAAATTCATATTCAAAAACATCAAATTTGCATTATTACAAAACAGTGCGGAAATACAGGCCCATAAAAGGATTTAAGCGGTCCCAAATATATCAGAGTAGTCTATAACCGTGCCCCTTGTCAAGCGCCTTCCAACAGTTTGCTATCACCTTAAGCCTAAGAATACACGCTAAAAGTGTCAACACTAGGTTGGTGAGTTCATAGGTTTTAGTTTAAAACTATATATTTGAACAAAAAGGTTTTCGCATTTACATAATCATTCACAAACAAGCCAAATTTAACGTACAACTCATAATCAAACAGCTTGAACGATAATCAATCATACAGATACTACACTCATATAGTGTCACGCAAAGTTAACTGTTACGCTGGCTAAGTCATGAACCAACACATGAGCCGCACTCAAGGAGTGTCTCATAACATAACAATAATCCGCTATTGGTGCACCATATAGTAATACCCTTCAATATTGCAACATGCATCATAATAATCCTGCACTATTGCAACCTCAAGAGCAAAATCACAAACGCAAGTTGTCCTCTTTCATAATGATGAACACAGTAGTTCTCTATCAAGATGATGGACATATGTATAACAATAATCTTAGCCAGATCGCGTAACAGTTTCATAACTACAAACCTAATTTCAGGTCTAATCAACAAACATGTTTCGCATATATCTTACCCCAAAACATATCAGGTCCATGAGAAAATAATCACATAAGCAACAGATAACCACATAACGCATTCAAATAACCAAATCAAATATTGCAACCAAACAGTCAAGTATGAGTAAACAACTCACGTATCCAAATAAACAATCTTTAAGTTTAGTTAAAACGAGCATGTATTCTCCCCCAAAATAGTTATAAAACCAGTAAAAGTAGGGGCCATGAACTCACCTTAGCCACAACAATGCAAATATCACAACTGGCATCTAGCTAATCACAACGGTATCCAGGAGACAGGCACAACGGTACACGGAGGTATAAGCACAACGGTACAAGATCGGCACGAACTAATACGCATACAGTTATCTCAAAATACATCTCGTACAATAATCAAGTCTACAAGGCAACGTGCCGTAGTTTTTGTGGATTATTCATATCATTACTTGTAACAGTTTAGTATCATTGTTTCGTGTGGTGTGGTAAGAAAACATAGACTCAAAATATAACTCACGCCAAAGTATAATATACATATCAATAGCATAGGTCGATTGGTAGTTTCGGTATTTACCCAATAATCCCAAATAAAGTCATTTGAAATAAGGACATTAGGTTGGAATGTTTTATAAATTTCGGCATAACGCGTCCGTTTATATAACTCTCCAAGTCATCGTGACTTTACTAATTTCAATTTCCCAAGTTTAACTAATAAAAGTATTCATTGGTTATTCGACATTATTTTCTTATTGTATATTCGTTACGAATCAAATATATTAAATTCGTCTTGAGTTTAATATATTGTATTCGTTTCAAGTCCAATAAGTCCATAATGTTCAACGTCCAATAATGTCAATGCGCAACCGTTATTTATCCGACAATTCACGTCAAGTCAATATATAGTCCCATAAGTCCAAATATTATCAATCCGGTATATGTCTCTAAAGTCATATCACAATCCGTATTATCCGAGTTCAAATGTAACAATCCCAATATATCCGAAACATACCAATGAACCATATGTCAAAACAACTAAATACGTTAGTTCAATAACCGCAAAAATATCCAAAACATATTACTATATCTTATAAATAAATTTAAACTACCAGTTATCACCCAAATACCTTCCCATTTTCATGTAAAAGTGGGCTTCGGCTCAATTTTAAAATCCAAACTCTCTCATACAACGCATACACCACAGGATTCACTAATACCTTCATATCCTCAAAACAACTCAAACAATCATTTTGTGTTATGTATATAGCCATGACAACCCAAAACCCTCGACACCTCGTGGTGTCTTGAGCCGGGACACACACAATTCAAGCACGCCCTTATGGTTTCATTTTACATCGAACCAAGGCTCACCCTTGTGGCCTTGGTTGATCCGAGAGCGACAAACAAACACCACTTTTGGTGGTGTCTAGCCTGCCGAGAACAAACACACCCAAAGTCACCCAAGTCGCTTTTGAAATAAGCTGAGACAACATCCAAAAATAAGCTACTAGGCACCTAAGTTTAACATCCAAATTCAAAATAAACCAAGCTCAAAACTCTAGTAATTCCACGGTATATAAAACTGAGCAAAACCCAAACTCACACCGAGACTAAACCAAATCAATAAGCACATCTAAACCATGACTCCAAACTCAATACATCATCAAAAACCCCGTATACTTGTTAACCAAGCTGTGACTCAAACAAGTCACGACCCAAGCCCCATTGCGTCCAAGAAAACTAGCGACAACAACAACAATAACAAAAGCACCAACACGGACGATCCGTGAGTTGACTCACTCACTGAGTTGACTCGGTTTTAAAACAACAAACACCCTCTTAACAGTTTTCTTACCACTCGTTATCTTTTATTAATTTGTTTTAATCCATTTTTAATATCCACAAAAACTATAACCACGTTTTATAACCGGATCTATATACACACACACACACACACACACACACACACACACACACACACACACACACACACACACACACATATATATATATATATATATATATATATATATATATATATATATATATATATATATATAATTCGCTTGCGTATCTTCTTACCAACAAGAGGGAAAAGGACGAGAAGGAGGAGGTGAAGAGGATAGTCACACGAGTCGACACCAAAATAACCCAGATCCACGAATCAAAACTCGAAACAACCCTCGAACTATTACCCACACGCTTTAATACATGTCTTCTTGCGTCAAAAAGGGCGGTGGCACACGGTGGTGGCGTGGCGGTGGCGGCAGTGGATGACCGGAAGTTGCCAAAAACGGCGGAGCACCGCCGGATTTAAGAGAGCGGAAACTAGGGTTTATGTGTTATAAGGTTTCTTATATAGTGAAACCTAGGGGCCAAAGGTGTAATTATCCAAAGAAAGGGGGTGGCGGGGTAATATTATTCCAGGGACCATAGCTGTAATTTTTGTTATCTTTCTCAAGTTTACTGTTCGGGACACGTTTAGCCTAGTAAACGGCTGATTCAAGTCACGAGAATTTCAGCATCGCGCTCACAATAATTTTTCCAATCAAAATGACTATTCACACGCCTAGTTTCTCCCAAACAATGTGTTAGTACAAATATTACGATATTTAATCTATACAGTCTCGTTTGTTTTGATTGATGAAAAACATGTAACTTGATACATAACGTAAAATGTACAAGTTACTCGTAATCTTATTTTGTCTCAACATACATTCAACACCTCAAGTCCTCGTATGCTACAACACAGGTTAGTACATGTTTTTTATGTGGCATTATGATCAAATCCCTTAACAAATCATTTAGAATGTTTAAAATACGCTTAGAGTCATTATGTATTTTAAAAGTTTAACCATTCTATTTCAAACCTCATTTTGCATTTTGCATATACAATTGTTTTTACTTGTACATCATGCTTCCTAAGTTGTATTCATGTCACATTAGGTGTAAAAGTGCACTTTAGGTGTCAAAATAGAATAAGCGCATTGTAGGTGTCAAACTAAGGGGCCGCTTGGTTCAAAGGGGGAGGAATGCAAAGGGAATGCAATGCAATGCATTCCCTTTCCCCCCAAATTTTTGGGTAATGCCCCATTACCCACTAGTGGGTAATGGGCCATTGCAATCCCTTAAACCAACCATCATTAATGATTATATACCCATTACCCACCCCCACTATCCCCCCAACCAAGCACCCCCTAAGACAAATGTGTTTACATACTTATAAAAATGATGTTAATGACATAATATCTTAAGTCCTATAATAGCACAAGTAGTTTAACATTTTTACTAACACATAAACTAACATGGTACAACTTGGTAAACATATATTAGTTAGCTAGTATAAACATTTTACAAGTTTACTTTCATAAACATTTTAATCTATATTGGAAATGTACTATAACATCATGGCATGCATCACTTTGAAATCTTTAGAAGATTTTGAAGATCATTGGAAGATTTCATGAATATCTTGCTTAGATCTTTACTCAATGAATCATTGGAAAGATATGGAGATATGGAAATATCTTGGTTAGATTTGATTAAGATTTGTAGAGATCTTCTGTCAGGTTCCCACGAAACCAAACAGGTACACGGACGGATCCCTACTTTTGGATCCATCCCATCCATGGTTTGCTATGGTCTTTTGCCTATAAATAGCAAGCCACTCCATCGAAAACGGGGTTGTTTAATCATTACTTTAACACACATTCTCTCTATTATTTTACATACATTTAGATCAGTAGATAACAATGTAGTAACATACATTAATCACCTTTATCGTCATGATCATAATGCTTCTAACATTCATCTTTGTTGTAAGCATATCATACCTCCTGATCCAGCAAAAAGGCTTGGAGATCTTGCCATCTTCATCCACCAAAGCATATCAACATATGAAGATTCAAGGGCACTTGTCATCCTCATTGATTGAAGACTTCTTATTCAAGAAGTTCATTTAGATTCCACATGCATACATATATGAAGATCAATCACAACAAGCTTAGGGAACTTGTGATCTTCATCCATTGAAGGCTTCCTATCAATGGAAGTTCATTTAGATTAGTCATTCATATCCATTAGACATCTGTGTCATGGATCATCATTGTAAACATCATTGTATCATCACAATCTATTCACCAAACTAGATTAGATGGTTTATGTGTTTGTGCCATAAAACACAAGGTTTTTATGTTGGGCCATAAAACATAACGGGAGTGGTTGTACCCTTGTAAAAAAACTCGACATCTATCTTAGTGTCGGAAATATTGTATAAGCGACGTCAGGTTGGTTCTACCTCGAACTAGAACCCGGTATTTAGCTTTGTACCGGAAATGTGTAAGCGGCGTTTGTAAGGTTTTCTCCGCCGAGAAGGGAGCTTGTTGATTTAGTGAAGTAACTCTCGAGTTGGTTACTCGGGGAGTGGAGTAGGGCGGAGAGGAGCTCCGTGACCGAACCACTATAAATCATTGTGTCCGGTTTGCACTTTCTTTTTACTTATTGTTTTACTTTTATACTTACATTATATTATTGCTTGTGTTGTGACTTGGTGGTTATACTTGTGTGACAACTTGTTTTAGTATATGCTAGTCATAAACTATAATTGGCATCTTTCATATTACAACAAGCTTAATCGGATATTTGATACAACAAGTTTTAAGTTTCTAAAAAAGAAACGTATTCAACCCCCCCCCCCCCCGCCTTCTACGTTTTCACAATTGGTATCAGATCCTCGTGGCTCTTATTTTCAAAACAAATGGTATTTAAAATGGAGTACGATCCATGTATCAAATTACCATTGAAGCAGAATATAATGTGAAAAATGTTTCGCTAATTATACTTAGAAATTTTGTTGTTAAATGTTACTTTGAATACAAACTTGAAGATTTCCTTGAAAAATAAAAGAAAGTATTTCTTAAAAGAATTGAGTGTCAAATTGTGTGCTTAAACCAAATTTACGAAAAATATGGTTTTGAAAGGAGCGTTTGGGATAACTATAAATTTAGTTGAAAAATCCCTTTGTAAATGATTAGATAAGTCACATAAGTAGAAATGATGCTAAAATAGGTGATATTTATATATGTTGTGAAAACGTAGAGGGGGGGGGGGGGTGAATACGTTTACCGTTTTAAAATCTTAAAACTTGTTGTATCAAATTTCCGTCTAAGCTTGTTCTAATATGAAAGATGTTAAGTGTAGTTTATGATCAGTATACACTTAACCAAGTTGTCACATATGTATGATCAACAAATCACAACACAAGCAAACATATATAATGCAAACATAAAGTAAAGCGATAAGTAAAAGAAAGCGCAAACCGAACACGATGATTTATAGTGGTTCGGTCACGGAGCTCCTCTCCGCCCTACTCCACTCCCCGAGTACCCAACTCGAGAGTTACTTCACTAGATCAACAAGCTCCCTTCTCGGCGGAGAAAACCTTACACACGTCGCTTACACTTTTTCCAGTACAAAGCTAAATACCGGGTTCTAGTTCGAGGTAGAACCAACCTAACGTTGCCTATACAATTACCGACACTAAGCTAGATGTCGAGTTCTTTACCAAGGGTACAACCACTCCCTACGTCGCTTAACCTTTTTTCCGGTACTAAGCTAGATACCGAGTTCTTTACACGGGTACAACCACTCCCGCTATGTTTTATGGCCCAACATAGAAACCTTGTGTTTTATGGCACAAACACATAAACCACCTAATCTAATATGAATGGATTACAATGATGATCCATGACATAAATGGGTCATGGATATGAATGGCTAATCTAAATGAACTTCCATTGATAGGAAGCCTTCAATGTATGAAGATCACAAGCTCCCTAAACTTGTTGTGATGGATCTTCATGTATGCAAGTGAGATCTACATGAGCTTCTCAAATGAGAAATCTTCTTGGTGGATCAGGAAGTATGCTATGGATGATGTCTCATGATCTTGAGCTTGCTTCACAGGATCACTAACAATGTATGCTTACAACATAATGAAAGTTAGTAACATTATGATCATTATGTTAAGGGTGATTAATGTATGGATCTACATGGTTTTCTACTGATCTAAGTGTGTGAAAAGAGTAAAGGGAATGTGTGTTCTGATGGCTTAAAACTATGGGCAAACAATGAGCTTCTATTTATGGGCAAACTGAATGAACAAGTGACGGATCCGGTGGATCCCATAAATTGGATCCGCCAGTGTATGGTTTTGGATCCGTCGGTGCAGGCCAACTAATAGATTTCCAAATCTTTCCAAATCTTGCACAATCTTTCCATATCTTTGTCAAGTCACATCAAGATCTTTCAAAGTCAACTTAGTAGCTTGAAGATTTATACAAGATATTACCAAAATCTTTTCATATCTACCAAAGTCAACTTTGTTACTTAAGAATCTTTCCAAAATATATTTCAAATCTTCCTAAGATTTTCTAATGAGGTATGCCATGATGTCATGTATATATTTCCATTTTAAGATTTAAAATGTAAATAATGTAAATGTATATATGTATGTATCCTAGTGATCATGTAACATGTATATGCTAGCTTAACTAATATATGTTCAATATGTATCATGTTAGTTTGACACCTAAAGTGTACTTATCCTATTAAACTTAGGAAACATGATAATGAGGTTCTAAGTAGAATGATTAACCTTTTAATATACTTAATGACCTAGCCGTATTTTAAGGTTTGATCATAATGCCACATAACAAACATGTACGAACCTGTGTTGTATCATACGAAGACTTGAGAAGTCGAGAGGTGTTGAATGTATGTTGAGACAATATAAGATTACAAGTAACTTGTACATTTTACGTTATGTATCAAGTTACATGTTTGTCATCAATCAAAACAAACGAGACTGCTTACACTAACAATCTCCCCAACGAGACTGTTTGCACTAACAATCTCCCCCTTTTTGATGATGACAAAATATGTAAACGTGATAGAAAGTAAAATGTAAAAAGTTACTTGTGCCCGTACTACCTTTAATATTACCTTCTCCGTTTACACCTTTCTCCACTCTTCTAGCCTATTATTTTCTCCGTTTACACCTTTCTCCCCCTTTTGTCGAAGCAAAAAGGGTGTGTCCTTGGAGTTAACTTCATTTCTCCCCGAAATGGCGAGCTTGCATCATCCCTAGTGAAGTTAAATAGACTACTCCAATCTCCTATGGTTGTTGCGTCCCCTAGGTTTTTAGCGGATCCATGGATCAAACTAGACTCTTAACCTACATCAAGGTTAGTGATGTGCAACATAAAAAGAATATATATGAAAAATGCATGATGAATGAAATGCATATAGCCAACGATACATGTGGGTAAGCAATGTTGGACTATGTTGACCTATCTCCTCTTTTTTGTCGAAACAAAAAGAAGATATGCGTAGCGGAATGCGATTATGAGAAATTTAAAGCTCCCCCTTGATTTATGCTCCCCCTAATTGGAGTAACAAGGATATGATGTATGAACCTACAAAATTAATTGTTAGAATATGATATGCTCCCCCTTGATGTATACTCCTCATTGCTAGAGTACCAACGTATACAATTCAAGAGTATGATATGATGCATGATCCTACAAAACAAATAGTTAGACTATGATATGCTCCCCCTTGATGTATACTCCTCATTGCTAGAGTACCAACGTATACGGTTCAAGGATGAGAAATGCCAAAAATGATGAGTTAGTATATGATATACTCCCCCTCGATCTATACTCCCCGTTGCTAGGGTACCGACGTATATGATCCAAGGATGAAGAATCCTACAAAATAAAGGTTAGTATAAAACAATATTTGTCCAAGGACAAGTATGTGATATACACCAATGCGTATATATGATGCATCCAAAAAAATGCTTGACGAAAACTCCCCCTTGCTCTAGGGCGTCAAGATGAACCTATAAAAGAAGAAAAATAATTGATGCAAACTTCATCCTATGATGAGTAAGCTATATACGATCGAGCGTATATGATGATGAACCTACAATGAAATGGTTAGTGCAATATATTTTATCTCAAGGAAAAATATTATGCAACATATCAATAATCTAATCACAAACAACTTACCATTTGTGATTGTCTAATAAAAAAAAATGATGCAGCATACCAATAGTGATATCAATCGTGATTATCTAGTAAACGATTGTTAGGAATATGAATATTCAGCTGAAGACTCGGTCACCCCGAGTACTTAGTAGCACATCATAACTCGTAGGATAATTAGTAATATTATTAGTAGTTTAGTTATTATTAAAATTGTGGAATGGGTCGGGTCTTTACCCACTGTCAGCTCGCTCCACAGCCCACTAGGGGCACCCTATGCAATAACTATATAAAGCCCTCTCCTCCAAAGGAGAGGGTTGGACCTCATTTTACTTCTAATCTAATATCACATTTGTTTCTCTCTCTACAAAGGTTCCATCTCTTTCTCTCTCTCTACAAATCACCATTCGATCCAAACTCTAGTCCCAAACTTGTGTTTCTTTGTTAGTGAATATCCTACAATTGGTATCAAGAGCCATGGTTAGGTTCACATAAGGGTATATTCACGGATTTGTGGAGTTTTGGGGCGATTTTGGTTCGAATACAAAGTTTCTTGAAAATCTCTCTTGTGCTTTGTTTAGTTGATAAAAGGTGTTAGATCTTGTACTTTCTAGCTTAGGGACAACATAGGAGTAGTGTTTGGTGTGTGGAATCAGAGTTTAAGGCTTTGGATGGTAGTTTTTGGCAGATTCGAGGGTGAATAGTTAAGTGTTCTTCGTAGCGTTTTGTCCTTCTGTGATTGTTTCTTGGTAGCGTTTTGACCAAGATAGTGACAGCTCTGTCCTCTAGTGACTAGCGTTTTGTGGGTAGCGATTTGTGTCCGTCAGAGTAGCGACTTGTCTCCGTCAAAGTAGCGACTTGTCTGTTGCTGTTTGTATTATCAGACTAGCAATTTGTCTATTGCGATTTGTGTCTGGCGACTTGTGTCACAGTAGCGACTTGTCCAGTTTTCATAAGTTAGCGTTTTGTGTCTGGCGACTTGTGTCACAGTAGCGACTTGTCTAGTTTCCGAAAGTGGCGTTTTGTGTGTAGCGACTTGTGTCTGTCAAGATAGCGACTTGTCCAGTTTCCAAAAGTTAGCGTTTTGTGTCTAGCGACTTGTCCAGTTTCCGAAAGTTGCGTTTTGTGTGTGGCGACTTGTATCAATCAAGGTTGCGATTTGTCTGATTACTCTTAGTTTACGGTTTGTGTCTTGGTGATTTTAGAAATTCCCGCGAAAGATTCGATTTCTCGGTTAAATCACAAGATCAGTAAAATCCCGTATTCATAATGGCCACCATAACAAGCACCGCATCAGATGATATTCAAGCAGCAGGGTCCGATACCCGTCCATCTATGCTAGACAGGACGGACTATGAGTCATAGGCACAACGAATACGGCTTTACTGCTTGGGAAAAGAGAATGGAGCAAACATCCTCAAGTCCATTGATGAAGGACCATTTCAGATGGGTACCACCAGAGACGCTGTTACTACTGGTGAAGATGGCACAGTCACATTTGGAATTGACAGACCTCGCACTTACAATGACCTTACTGAAGAGGAAAAGAAGAGGTATGATGCTGACATTAGAGCCTCAAATATCATCATACAAGGTCTACCAAAGGATGTCTACAAACTCATCAATTTCAACACAGAAGCCAAAGCAGTGTGGGACAATGTAAAGATGCTGTTAGCTGGGTCAGAACTCACAAAGGAAGACCAGGAATCTCAACTGTATGATGAGTTTGAACACTTCAAAATGAACCCAGGAGAGAATATCACAGACTACTATGTGAGATTTCATAAGTTGGTGAATGACATGAGGATAATAAGAATGACTATGCCCAACATCCAACTTAACTCAAAGTTTGTGAACAACATGACTCCAGAATGGGATAGATTCGTCACTGCTGTCAAACTCAACAAAGGTCTGAGGGACACCAACTATGAACAGCTGTATGCCTACCTCCAACAGCATGAGAAGCATGCTGTCTTTGATCGGGTGCTAAGAGAAAAGTTAAATCCTACAACTCCTAATGATCCACTGGCCTTTATGGCAAATGCTTTACCAAACACACAACTCTCATCCAACCAAGGTTATTCTCAACTTCAATCACCATCTTCTGCTATGAGTTCTCAACTTGATTCAGGCTATTCTCAGACCGACAAAATGATCGATAACCTCACCAACCAAGTATCATTACTGGTTCAACAATTCAAAGCAGTTCTCCCTCAGACCAACAATCAACTAAGAAATTCATCGAACCCACGCAATCTTGCAATGGTGGAGGATGGGAAAATTGTGGTCCAGAATGTGCAAGGGAGAGCAGGAAGGAATATGGGTCGAGGTATTGGGCAAAACAGAGCAGGGAATGCCAATCAGGGGCAGGGAAAACAGCTCAAGTGCTATAATTATGGAGGACTAGGACACATTGCCAGAAACTGCAATCAACCGAAACGTCCTCAGAATTCAGATTACTTCAAGGATAAGATGCTGTTGATGCAGGCTCAAGAGAATGGAGCTGTATTGGATGAGGAAGAATTGTTGTTTTTGGCTGGTGATGGGGGAAATACTTTTGATGAAGATGTGGATGAGCAACCAGTTCAGGATCTAGCACTCAACGATCCCAACATCTTCAAAGCTGATGACTGCGATGCATTTGACTCTGATGTGGATGATGAACCAACGGCTCAAACAGTCTTCATGGCTAACTTGTCATCCTTGGCTTCATCACCTCAACAAGCTGGTTCTTCAAATGCATCTGTAATTTCTGAGGTACTAAAACTTTACGACACATATGAAGTAGTTGATAAACAAAAGATTCCCAACGAAGTACAACAGGGAAATGTTTCTGACTCAAATAATGTTAACATGGAAAATAGCAATATGATTCCATATGAACAATATTTGACTCACAACAACATCCCTGATGTACAAGATGGAGAATCTTCTGTTGATAATAATGCTTGTGTTGATAATAACGTGTGTGCCTTAGAAAATATATGTGAAGTAGATAATGCATGTGAGAGGCATGATAGCACTGTACTTGCTCCACACGATAACTTTATCACTAGACTAAACATATATAAGGAACAAGTAGCTATGTATGAACAGCGTGCTAAGTTTGAGCTTAATGTACGTGAGCAGAAAATGGAAGATCAAATGTGTACACTTATAAAAGAAACTAGAGTAAGAGAAGAAACATTAAAACAAGAGTTAAATTCTTTGAAAAATCAGCTGGATTTATCTGTAAAGCAAAAACAGGATATTCAAAACTGTATAAGTACCCTAAAGATAGAATTCAAAGAAAAAGAAACGGAAGTCTTAAATGATTTTTCTAGACTCAAAACGTTAAAGAATAAGCTTGAAGATAAGTTGTACACACAAGACCAAACCAGACAGACTGCCCAAATGATTCATAAGCACAGAAAGTTAAGTGACAAGCATAGTGAAAGCAAAGTAGGTGAATCTCAATTAACTCTTCTTAAGATTGCTAAGGTAGCCCAACCTACGTTATATGATGCCAAAAGTGATGATCATGCCCAATCATGAACCACCTGAGGTTGTATCCTTGAATGAAGCAGATGAGATAGAATTGCGAAAAAGAGAAAAAATGAATGAGAAAATGAGGGATCCCATGTGCATAGCCAAACGAGTAATAGTCAAGCCCCATGATTATTGTGAGGAGAATCGTTTGACTGTGTTTGCACCTCAAAAGAAGTTAACACCTGAACAAATATTTTGGTCACAAGATATAGAAAAGCTAAAGGAAGATAAACTTAAAGCCAACACCCCATACATTAGAAAAGTTGCGTCCATAACGGTGTATCCTCCCAATACACGTAGGAATTTGGTTCCTTTGTCTCTTCCCACTGAATGCAAAACCTTAATTAGCTTATACGTGCTTTGGCAACTATTTGCTGATTTTGATAAAACATGTAAGAAGAGAATCACACCAACAGGAATTACTGAGGGGGAAAGGTGTTTTGAGCATGCAAAAAGGTGTTACTTGACTGAGGTCATGCCATTCTTTAAACTACTTAAAGAACATTTTGAAGGGATGCAAACTGCCCTTAAAACCGAAATAAATGAAATAAAAGTAGTGTTTAAAGATATGGAAAATGAGGTAGCTCAATGTGTAATAGAACTTAAGAGTCGTGAGATTGAAAGGAAAAACATACTCATCGCCAATGACAACTTGATTGCTAGATGTATTGAGCAAGATGTGTTTTATACAGCTACTGATTCTGCATTATCTGCTTGTCAATTTCATGAGTATGCTATTGCTTTAGATGTTACCCAGAATCGTGTTGTTGAGCTTGAGGGGGAGAATTTGAAATTGCTTGAAAAAATTCAAAATGATGACCATGATAACATGGTTAAACATTTTTCAAAATTAGAGGTTGATTATCTGAATTTGTAACTCAAACATCAACACTTAGAAGAAACATGCAAAATATCAAATGTCAAGACATCCTTGGATGCTCCTGAGTTTGATACATATTTTGAATTAAGCAAACGTGATGAAAAAATTCAAGCTCACACAAAAACGATTCGACTGTTGAGGGCCCAAATTGCCAAATTGAAATCCAACAAATATGATGAGTATGGCACCAATAAACCTTCGTCTTCAGATTCTCAGAATTTTCAATATCAAGACACCATCAATAAGTTACATTATGAAAATGAGTGTTTTCGAGAAGAAAATTCTAAGATTAAATAGCATTACAAAGAGTTATATGATTCAATTAAAGTTACAAGAAATAGTCATAATGAAAAGATAACTTCTTTGTTAAATGAAATTGAGAATCTTAAGACGCAGGTGAAAGGAAAAATGCCATGCACCTCTTGTAATTGTGTTGCATCAAAGGTCTCTGCTTGTAAAATGTACGAGGTTGATGTGGGGCCCATTCCATTTCCCATGAGAAACAACAGACCTGTCCATCAAATGTATCTCTGTCACCTTAGGGATGGACTTGACACTCTTCGTGAGGTTGTGGAAGAGGACAGAATAGAAAAACCACTTGATAAGGCAGTAGGTTATGCCTGCGTCCTCACAAAAAGGATCCAGGAACAGTTAGAATATGCCATTGGCACGGGTCCCAAGTCTAGCAACCTAAGAGATAGATTAGGTGCATCATCATCCACTATTAAAAACAAGCATGTAACCTTTGATTTGCCATCAAGAATATCAGAACCCAGCACATCAAAATCTGGAAAGCATGTGACAGTGAAACAAACTAATGTTCCTACTGTTGGGTATCAATGGAGACCCACTGGAAGAAAATTCAGTTTAGGAAATAAATGTCCATTGCCTAAGTTGAATGATCATAGGTTTGTGAAAGTTAAAGAATGGAGGCCAACAGGTCGAATTTTGTCTCTAGGAACACAATGCCTTCCAAATAGGCCATCTGCTGACTCTAGGATTGTTCCCACTGTAGAGACTTCAGTATTAGCAAACTCTGTTGCTCCTAAATTTGTGAATGCTAACCAAACGGACCCCAGTTTCACGTGGGGATCCACATATTTCAGTTATCCATCTTTGTCTGTCTTCAAATGCAGGTCGTACAAATCGTCCTTTGGTATTTGGATTCAGGCTGCTCAAAACATATGACTGGGGATCGTTCACGGCTCAAGAACTTCGTGAAAAAGTTTATCGGGACAGTTAGATTCGGGAACGACCATTTTGGTGCGATTATGGGTTATGGAGATTATGTGTTCGGTGACAGTGTAATCTCACGGGTATATTATGTGGAAGGATTAGGGCACAATCTGTTTTCTGTGGGTCAATTTTGTGATTCAGATCTAGAAGTGGCTTTTAGAAAACACACATGTTTCGTCAGGGAATTGGATGGTGTAGACCTTTTAAAAGGCAGTCGGGGCACAAATCTATACACCATATCAATTGAAGAAATGTTGAGATCCTCTCCCATTTGCTTACTTTCTAAAGCCTCCAAGACAAAATCATGGTTGTGGCATCGTCGTCTGAACCATCTAAACTTCGGTACCATAAATAATCTTTCTCGCAAAGATCTTGTACGAGGCATGCCCAGACTAAAATTTGAGAAAGATCATCTCTGCTCCGCATGTCAACTGGGCAAAAGCAAGAAACAAACCCACTCACCCAAAACCGTCAACACCAACTTAGAAGTTCTTCACACCCTTCACATGGATATGTGCGGCCCAATGAGAGTACAAACCATAAATGGAAAGAAATATGTTCTTGTGATAGTAGATGATTACTCTCGGTTTACATGGGTAAAGTTTTTGAGAACAAAGGATGAAACTCCAGAGGTTATCATCAAACTGATAAAACAGCTGCAAGTTAGGCTCGACAAAACTGTCCGAATCATCCGCACTGACAATGGAACTGAGTTTGTTAATCATCAACTCAGAAATTTCTATGAAAATATTGGTATCACGCATCAGAAAAGTATCCCTCGCACTCCTCAGCAGAACGGAGTTGTTGAACGAAGGAACCGTACTCTGGTGGAAGCTGCGAGAACCATGCTTATATTTTCAAAGGCACCGATGTTTCTCTGGGCAGAGGCTATTGCAACAGCATGCTACACCCAAAACCGATCTCTGATTCATCCTATTCATGACAAGACTCCCTATGAGTTAATTCATAACAAGAAACCTGATCTTTCCTTTCTTCGTGTGTTTGGTGCACTTTGCTACCCGACTAATGATAGTCAAGACTTGGGAAAGTTAAGAGCTAAAGCAGACGTAGGTATTTTTGTTGGTTACGCACCAGATCGCAAGGGGTACAGAATCTACAACAAGAGAACCCGAAAAATCATGGAATCCATCCATGTCACGTTCGATGAGCTGAGTGAGCAACCTGCTTCAGGACAAACTAGTTCTGGACCTGATCTTAAACTTTTGTCTCCTGGACCAATTAGTTCAGGGCTTGTACAGAATCCCACGCCTGCAGAGTCTTATGTACCACCAACTAGTGAGGAGTTGAAGAAGTTATTTGATCCTATGTTTGACGAATATTTTGAGCCAACTAATGAAACGAACTCAAATGCTGCAGCTGTTCTTCCCAATGCTGATGCTCAAGTTCCGCAAGACTCTGAAGGCCCATCAGCATCTATCTCAATCAGTTTCAATGCACCAGCTGCCAGTCAATCACCCTCATCATCAAATACTCAATCCTCTCCGGTGCTTCAAGAATCTGCAGATGACCATTCTTTGGAAGTTAATCCGTTTGCTCCTATAGTTGATGTTCCTTTTGAGAATATCTTTGCTCCTGAAACTTCAACCCACACATCCTCTTTCGAAGAACACAGCACGGCAACATCAGTTCAAAACCCTCAACCTCATGATCATCTCAGAAAATGGACCAACGATCATCCAATTGACAACATCATCGGCAATCCCGCTCGTCCTGTATCCACACGTAAACAACTGGCCACTGATGCACTATGGTGCTTCTTCAATTTTGTACTATCCAAAGTCGAACCAAAAGATGCCAAAGAAGCAATGACTAAAGATTGCTGGTTCGAGGCTATGCAAGATGAAATCCATGAATTTGATCGACTTGAAGTATGGGAATTGGTGCCTCCTCCAGAATGTGCTATGATTATTGCTCTCAAGTGGATTTTCAAGGTGAAACTTGATGAGCATGGTGATGTTCTAAAGAACAAGGCACGGTTAGTTGCGAAAGGATACAGACAAGAAGAGGGCATAGATTTTGAAGAATCGTTTGCTCCAGTTGCTAGAATTGAAGCCATTAGAATCTTCCTTGCCAATGCTGCGAGTCAAAATATGATAGTATCACTACAACAAAAGTGGCTTTTTAGGACCCTTTGTGTGGGACGCTATGATAATGGAGTCCTAAAAAACTGTTTAATAGGACATATGAGCATTTAGGGTCCTTTTTAAATATTTGCTACTTAGGCAATGTCCTAAAAAGTTATATAATAGGATGGTCGATGATTTGGGGTCCTATTATCATATACCTTAATAGGACGCTTAAAATATGGAATCTAATAAATTACTTTATAAGACATTTAGTTGTTGGTGTACCATTATGTGATAGTGTAATACGACACTTGATCACTAGATGTCCTATTATCATATACCTTAATAGGACGCTTAAAATATGGATCCTAATAAATTACTTTATAAGACATTTAGTTGTTGGTGTCCCATTATGTGATAGTGTAATACGACACTTGATCACTAGATGTCCTATTATGACATAACCTTAATAGGACGCTTAAAATATGGATCCTAATAAATTACTTTATAAGACATTTAGTTGTTGGTGTCCCATTATGTGATAGTGTAATACGACACTTGATCACTAGATGTCCTATTATGACATAACCTTAATAGGACGCTTAAAATATGGATCCTAATAAATTACTTTATAAGACATTTAGTTGTTGGTGTCCCATTATGTGATAGTGTAATACGACACTTGATCACTAGATGTCCTATTATGACATAACCTAATAAGACATAATAGGACACTTGAGTTTTGAGTCATAAGACATCAGTTAGTTAAAACGCTTATTCACAAAAAGTTTTATTATAGCAAAATTTAATAGGACCTTTGACACGTGGGTATTATAACGTTAACCTTTATAGGACGCTTATGTACAATGGTTTTATTATTGTACACCATAATAGGACATTTCATTTTTGAGTCATATAACATCATTTTTTTAAAACGATTATTTGCAAAAGTTTTATTATAACAAAACTTAATAGGACCCTTAAAGGATGCATATTCATTATGGTTTTATTACAATACACCATAATAGGACACTTGATACATAAGTCATAAAACATTAATTATTTAGAACGCTTATTCGCAAATGTATTATTAAAACATAAGTTAATATGACAGTTGATACTTGGGTACCATAGATTGATACTTGGGTACCATAGATTGATACACCTGTGTCTTTTAACATTAACCTTTATAGTACGCTTATTTGTTGTGGTTTTATTATCATACGCCATAATAGAACACTCCTTATTATGTGATAGTGTAATACGACATTGCATCTGGTGCAAGAACGTATGATTTGCAATACATATGACTTACTTAGGTGTGTACTATAAACTCATACACTTAAAAAATTGGTTTCATACATTTTACACGTTTTCGTGTAAGAACGTATGATGTGCAATACATATGACTTACTTAGGTGTGTACTATAAACTCATACACGAAAACGTGTAAATAGCACCAAAAAAAGCCACTTTTCTTACGGGGGTACTAAAAATACGGATGAAAACGTGTAAAAACGGACGAAAACGTGTAAATACCGGCGAAAACGTGTAAATACGGACGAAAACGTGTAAATACGGAAGAAAACGTGTAAAAACGGACGAAAACGTGTAAATACGGACGAAAACGTGTAAATACGGACGAAAACATGTAAATACTGAGAAAAACGTGTAAAAACGGACGAAAACGTGTAAATACGGATGAAAACGTGTAAATACAGATGAAAACGTGTAAAAACGGATGAAAACATGTAAATACGGACGAAAACGTGTAAATACGGACGAAAACGTGTAAATACGGACGAAAACGTGTAAATACTGACGAAAACGTGTAAATCCGGACGAAAACCTGTAAATATGGACGAAAACTTGTAAATACGGACGAAAACGTGTTAAAACGGACGAAAACGTGTAAAAACGGACGAAAACGTGTAAATACGGACGAAAACGTGTAAATACTGAGAAAAACGTGTAAAAATGGACGAAAACGTGTAAATACGGACGATAATGTGTAAATACGGATGAAAACGTGTAAATACGGACGAAAACGTGTAAAAACGGACGAAAACGTGTAAATACCGGTGAAAACGTGTAAATACGGACGAAAACGTGTAAATACGGAAGAAAACGTGTAAAAACGGACGAAAACGTGTAAATACGGACGAAAACGTGTAAATACGGATGAAAACGTGTAAAAACCGACGAAAACGTGTAAATACATACGAAAACGTGTAAAAACGGATGAAAACGTGTAAATACGGATGAAAACGTGTAAAAACGGACGAAAACGTGTAAATACGGACGAAAACGTGTAAATACATACGAAAACGTGTAAAAACGGATGAAAACGTGTAAATACGGACGATAACGTGTAAATACGGACGAAAACGTGTAAATACTGAGAAAAACGTGTAAAAATGGACGAAAACGTGTAAATACGGACGATAATGTGTAAATACGGATGAAAACGTGTAAAAACGGACGAAAACGTGTAAATACCGGCGAAAACGTGTAAATACGGACGAAAAAGTGTAAAAACGGATGAAAAAATGTAAATACGGACGATAACGTGTAAATACGGATGAAAAAGTGTAAAAACGGACGAAAACGTGTAAATACAGACGAAAACGTGTAAATACGGACGAAAACGTGTAAATACTGAGAAAAACGTGTAAAAACGGACGAAAACGTGTAAATACGGATGAAAACGTGTAAATACGGATGAAAACGTGTAAAAACGGATGAAAACATGTAAATACGGACGAAAACGTGTAAATACGGATGAAAACGTGTAAATACTGACGAAAAGGGTGTAAATACTGACGAAAACGTGTAAATACCGGCGAAAACGTGTAAATACGGACGAAAACGTGTAAAAACCGACGAAAACGTGTAAATACGGACGAAAACGTGTAAAAACGGATGAAAACGTGTAAATACGGACGAAAATGTGTAAATACTGAGAAAAAAGTGTAAAAAGGGACGAAAACGTGTAAATACGGATGAAAACGTGTAAATACGGATGAAAACGTGTAAAAACGGATGAAAACGTGTAAATACGGACGAAAACGTGTAAATACGGATGAAAGCGTGTAAAAACGGACGAAAACGTGTAAATACTGACAAAAACGTGTAAATACGGACGAAAACGTGTAAAAACGGACGAAAACGTGTA
Organism: Artemisia tridentata subsp. tridentata; assembly: GCA_021014915.2. Classification (NCBI taxonomy): domain Eukaryota; kingdom Viridiplantae; phylum Streptophyta; class Magnoliopsida; order Asterales; family Asteraceae; genus Artemisia; species Artemisia tridentata. The sequence goes on from CP139506.1 coordinate 301,466,904, forward strand.
AATACGGACGAAAACATGTAAAAACAGACGAAAACGTGTAAATACGGACGAAAACGTGTAAAAACGGACGAAAACGTGTAAATACGGACGAAAACGTGTAAATACTGACAAAAACGTGTAAATACTGACAAAAACGTGTAGGGCGCAAGGGAGTATGGATGGCAAGTGAGTGAGAATGTTGATTTTGATTGGAAAAAGCTACTACAGAAGAAGGTATGTTACAATATTTAGCGGGCTGTTTGTTTGAGCTTAAAATCCATTGAAAGGTTTTGTTGCTTAATTTAAAAAAAAAAATTATATTCCTAGTTTTACTGTGCCGCCGCATAGATCGAGACCACAGAAGTGTTTCTGGAGCTTTTGGAGTTAAAGGGAGCTCGTTTGATCGTGTTTTGAAGCCACCACAGCTGACAACCACCATCACCACCACTCTCCGCCCCCCCTCTCCTTCTTTCTCCCTCGATTGGTAAGCCACACGCCACCATCTTTGTCATTTATTATTTTTTTTGGAGTGTAGTGGTATTATCACATTAGCAAGTCAGGTTTGTAATTGCTTCCTAATGGGGTCTTGATCATTTGAATTCATTGATTTTTTTTTTGTCTTCGATTACTTTGCTTGTTGTATGGATATGTTAGGTGTCGTTACTTTGTCTTGGTCTCGACATTACGAGACACCACAAGATGATATTTTTTCTGAAGTAATGGTTAAAGATCGAAATTGTGAAGCAGTCATGGTGGTATAGACGAGGATGGTGTGAGGTAAACGTTCAAGTACCAACAAAAAGAGATGAAATGTTGGTGAGACCATATGGGTTATTTGCCACAATTGAAGACTGTGTTGGTGCAACCATAGCATGGCCTTGTCCCTTTATCTCGGTATGTCTTTGTTAAACTTGTGATACTAATAATTTTAATAACATGGAACTTAATGCTTATACATGGATGTATATTTGTAGGTGGTCCGTGACGATTGAGAAAGGATGCATGATGACCCTGGACTAAGCTTCTTGTTGCTTTAATTCTAGTTTAATGTTACAAGACTTTATGTTGGATAATGTCTATACCTTATTTATGTTTAGTGCTTTTGTTATGACAATTGCTTATTTGAAATACAATTTCGTTTTATTCATTTAATAATTAGTTGATCTTTTATTCATATCGTAATAATAGAGTGTGCATGCTGAAAATAGCGTCCTATCATATGATTTGTCAGGACTTTGAAATTGTCCTATTAAACTTATTAATCGTCCTAACAATAAACACTACTAGAAAAAGGGCCTTTAATGACATGCTTTTTATGACACACACAATATAATGACGCGCAAAAGTGTGAGTCATAAAAAAACTGTCATAAATTATAAAATCTGAAGGATAGACGACAGACATTTTTGTGTGTCATCAAATTCGTGTCATATCTCAAATTACTATATATTTTAAAAAACGCGGTCTACACTTTCATTTCCCACTCAACAAAACATATATCCCGCTAAACAAAAAAAAACCCAAAAAATCAAACCCTAAAACACACAAGCCTCCCATAAAAAAAAACACACACGCATCCGCCTCCTCCGGCAACCAGCACCACCACCGCCGCAACAGTCAGCCACCGCCACCACACCGTGCCTTCCCCGCCACCTCCTCTCTTCGATTCGGTAACCCACGCGCTATTTTTCATCATTTTATTCGAAACCCTAATTGTTTTTATTAAATAAATCGTGTGGATTAGGTTTAGGCAGTGTTGGTTTTGTTATTTTTAATTTGATTTGTTGTAATTGTTGAATTGTTGTTTGTGTTAGAATATTTGTTGAATTATTGTTGTATTTAGGTTAGATTGGTTGGTGTTTGGTTTGGATTTTTGATGAGATATCAACTAATGGTGCCAGTATTTAGGTTAGATTGGTTGGTGTTTGGTTTGGATTTGTTTGAATTATTGTTGTATTTAGGTTAGATTGGTTGCTGTTGGTATTTATCTTCGTGTTTATGCATTTATCAAATATTTCCTTTGTTCTTTTTTCATTATATTGCAGTGCAGCATATGATGTATGGTTTTGGAGATGATTCTAATGTAAGCTCATACTTTCGCCTCACAGTAGTTTTATTTGGCTTTTAATTTAATGTTACAAGACTTCCAATGTGTAATTAATAATTATAAACTGTGTGTACCTTTAGCTAGTCGTATTGAAATTTTGTGAGGAAACACCTCGTACATAAGTTCAATGCGTTCTAAAGATCAAACTGGAAAGAAAACAAGGTTTACATATCCCCTTTTCAGATGGAAAATATATACCCTTTTTTGTTCCTGAGCACATTACAATATATACACTGTGCTCACTTCTGAAACTTGCCTTTTTTGCAGCTGCCATGACTTTACAATATATACACGGGTGAATATATTGCTTCTGCTAGTGAAGACTTGTTCATTGACATAGTATGTTCCATATTAACTTCACCAGTACTTATTGTGTTTACTGATACTTAATATTAAGTTAAGTAATGTTGCTTTGTATGGACAGTCGAATGTACAAACTGGACGATTGATCCACCAAATCCCATGTCGGGCAGCCATGAACAGTGTGGAGTGGAATCCAAAATACAATTTGCTTGCATATGCTGGAGATGACAAAAACAAGTATTCTGCTGATGAAGGTAAACGTTACAACTGGCAACTTTGATCCATTTACTTACGCAGATAAATAGATGTCAGGAGTAATTCGTCCTATTTGGTTTATCAAGCTTGTAATTACATTTGCTTAACTATATCTGTTGGTTGTTCTTTTCAGAAATGGGCGCCGTCGTAGCAGGAGCTGATCATTAGGAGATGAAATTTTCAAGTGTCTGGAATTTGTTATCTGTGTTGACTGTTTTCATGACAGGTACTTAGATCTGTTCTTGAATATTATCTTCGTGTTTTCTGGTTTTAATCTCAAAACAGGCATATTAAGTCACTCATTCCATAAAAAGTCAGGTGTATAAGTTATCTTAGTGTTTTCTGGTTTTAATCTCAAAACAGGCATATTAAAGGGGTGTTTGGTTTTATCAGACAACCTGGGTCAAAATGGGTTCAAAATGGTCTACACTATTCATTTACCATTTAATCAGTTTAGATTGAGCTTAACATAGCTTGTATAAGCTGTTTTCAGTGTCACTTTGGTGTTTTTGAAGCTTTTCACAGGTTTGGAGTTTGGGACTGCAGTCACAAGGACTGAACTGCCAGGATAAGCTCCCAACAAGCTCAGCTTCTTTTGGACCCCTATTTGCACTTCTCAGGTTCTATCTTATCTAATTTTAGTCTGCAATAGAACCTCATAAGCCTCATTCTCTGTTTCACACTTCATATCAGTCAACCTTAGCATAGCAGTCCTAAAATTGATTTTTCAGACTTTTAAGGATTTTTAAGATTTTCTAGTGATCTCATATTACGTTAGTATAAGCTGAAACTCAGGATTATCAAAGTTTACCAGCTCACCTATTGCTAGTAATTTTTGTAAGATTTATAGGTTAGCTTATCATAGCTTATCAAGGGCTTGAAAAAGCCATTTTTGCCCTGCACCATTTAGATATCAGCAGCTTAGTGTTTCTTAACGGCATCAAAATGGAATTTCATGACAGGTACTTAGATCTGTTCTTGAATATTATTCATCTTGAACCGATGGCAGTTGATTGCAGTGAGCTAAGCTCGTGGAAGTTAAAGGGCCTAGAGACCGTCTTTCTGAACAACAACGTGCAAGGCTAGATATGATGAAATTGTTAAGGAAGTTTCATCTTACTTGAAGAAGGTTGGCCTGCTGCTCCTTGATGCCAAATAGCAAACACATTCTATGTAGCTATATATGTTCTACACATTTACCTGTATATCACCCATATATGTTTCGACAATTTTAGAATTTGAAAATAACTTGTAGTTGTATGAAACGCATTGTTTTGATATATATGAAATGCGCTTTTTTGCTATTTGTGTATTTATTTGTATTATGAGATTGTCTGTTATTTAATGTGGGGATATTATTAATTTTATAAAAATTATTTTTTTTTAAAAATTTGAACCATGACACGCAAAAAATGGGTCATAAAATAGTGTCATAAAAGCGTGTCATAAATTTATGACGCGCGAAATGCGTGTCATAAAGCTTTATGACGGGTCGATCAATGACACCAAAAAGCGCGTCATCTGACCCCTTTTATGACACGCAATGCGCGTCATTAAAGGCCTTTTTTCTAGTAGTGAAACTTTTAAGGACGCTTAACATTGTAAAAGTGTCCTAATATGTTGTTATTAGGACGTTATTTAGGTTGTTAATAGACATTTTATACGACCAAAAAATTGGTTTCATAATCTTCTTTGAGATATTAGAACCCTTTTCTTGGTGTTAAAGTAACTATAATGGTATATGATAACCGTCCTAAGAATTAACATTAAAGGACGCTTGTATGTGTATCAAAAGATTAAAAGTAGGTTACCACATGTTAGAACATTGGAAAAGTGTCCTAATATGTTTTTATTAGGACGTTATTTGTGTTGTTTATAGACGTAAAATGCGACCATAAAATTGGTATCATAATCTTATTTGAGTTATTAGGACCCTTTTCTTGGTTGCTAAAATAGCTATGATGTTACATCGTAAGCGTCCTAACAATACTTTTAGGACGTTTTTATGTGTTTCAAAAGATTAAAAGTAGGTAATCACATGTTAAAACAATGTAAAAGTGTCCTAATATGGTTTTATTAGGACGCTATTTGTGTTGTTCATAGACATATATTACGACCATAAAATTGGTTTCATAAGGGTTAGGACGCTTTGGACCTATTACAACCGCTCGAGATGAAATGCTTTCATCCTTGGTCCTATTAAATGAAAGGTCCTAAAAAGTACCATTTTATGACGCTTATGGGGGTCCTAAAAAGCCATTTTTCTTGTAGTGTATACCAGATGGATGTCAAAACAGCCTTCTTGAATGGAGACTTAAAGGAAGAAGTCTACGTGAGCTAACCAGAAGGATTTGTTGATGCTGAACGTCCTAATCATGTCTACAGCTTGAAGAAGGCTCTTTATGGATTGAAGCAGGCACCAAGGGCATGGTATGATACACTGTCCAAGTTTCTTCTAGCAAACGGGTTCTTCAAGGGTGTTGTTGATCCCACATTATTCACCAGGAAGTCGGGCAAACATCGGCTTATAGTTCAGATTTATGTAGATGACATTATTTTTGCCTCCTCTGATCCTAGTAAATGTGATAGATTTTCAAAGGAGATGAGTTCTATGTTCCAAATGTCTATGATGGGACAAATGTCATTCTTCTTAGGATTACAAGTCTCACAAAGTCCCGGAGGCATATTCATCAATCAATCCAAATACGCCTATGAGATCCTGAAAAAGTTTGGATTCGATTCAAGTGAGTCTGTTGACACTCCCATGGTAGATAGAACAAAGCTAGATGAAGATCCTTCAGGGGTTCCAGTTGATCAAACAAAGTATCGAAGCATGATTGGATCATTAATGTACATCACTGCAAGTAGACCAGATCTTCTGTTTGCCGTATGTATGTGTGCTTGGTATCAATCCAAGCCCACCAAAAAGCATCTAGAAGCAGTGAAAAGGGTCTTTCGATATCTTCATAGCACAGTTCACATGGGTCTCTGGTATCCTAAGGACACTGCAATGGAGTTGACGGCTTATGCTGATGCTGATCATGCGGGGTGTCAGGACACTCGTCGAAGTACTTCAGGGGGAGCTCAGTTTTTGGGCGAAAAGTTGGTTAGTTGGTCTTCTAAGAAGCAAATGAGCACGTCTATATCTTCTACAGAGGCCGAGTACATTGCTATGTCAGCTTGCTGTGCACAAATCCTTTGGATGCGATCGCAACTTTCAGACTATGGCTTCTCATACAACAAGATTCCTCTATATTGTGACAACAAGAGTGCTATAGCTCTTTGTTGTAACAATGTCCAACACTCCCGGTCAAAACACATCGACATCAGGCATCACTTTATAAGGGAACAGGTTGAGAAGGGGATTGTGGAACTATACTTCGTGAGGACGGAATTTCAGCTGGCTGACATCTTCACCAAGGCGCTTCCAAGAGAACGGTTTCAGTTTATTCTCCCACGTCTTGGTATGAAGAGCTTGACTACTGAAACTCTCAAATGTCTTCAGGAAGAAAAGGAGGAGTAAAGGATTGTCTTCCCATATCCTTGTATATAGGTGTATATATCTTAAATCAAAAAGAAAATAGAAAATTATAAAACCTATAAAAACCATAAAAAATAAAAATAAAATCAGAAAATACCAAAAATAGCTTCACCTAGGCATGTCTTCTGTTTATCGATAACATTTACGGACCTAGAAATGTCGTTCAATAATGACACGGATCTTTAAATGAAGCTCGAGCAGAAGTTACTCTAATTGGTTAAAACATGTCTTAATGGCTTGCAGTTACTTCATACTGCAACCCGCGCTGTACAATGGGGAAAGCATGTCACCAAAAAGACAGCTGTTCCTCCAACCGGGTGATGTTCACCTGGGCATGGATTACTTTATATCCATGTTTTTCGTCCGATCTGATGTACGTTTCAGTGCGTCATTTCGTGTATAAGAAGAGAAGTCTTCTTTACATCAGACTCTTTATCTTCTTTGATTCTTCAAGAGAGTCTTGATGTTACACAAGGTGGTAAATTGAATTAAATTTTCACAAATACTCGTCGCTCAATTGAATGACTACAGCTCTTTAAATAGAAAACGGGTCATTAATTGAGGGGGAGAATATTTGTTCAAATTTCTAACACCTTGCCAAATTTGTGCAACATCAGCAGTGACACTCTCTCGTGGTTTAAGGGGGAGCATAGTATGCTCCGAAATCAGAATACATTTAAACCTGACCACATTTTCTCCCAAATTTTCTAAACATATTTAAATCAATTGGGATCACAAATCTCAAGTGGTTTGAAATTTTGATCGGGGGAGAGAATGTGATTTAAATATGAAATTCTGATAAAAAGTGTGATCTTTTGAAACTCAAGTGTAGGCTCTCCCATATGTGCCAAACCTTTTCGTATACCGATGCACATATTGAGGGGGAGCAAATGATTTGTGATGGCAGTTGTGAAAGAATACCAAAGACCGACCATTTTACTTTACTAGGCGAGTACCCGTGCATAGCAACGGAAATTCCTAGCGACAGACAATTAACGATATGCGATATTGTAGTAAGAGTTTCGTGTAACATTCAAAATAGAACGCGAAAATATCAAAATGTAATTGCGAAAAAAAAATGCAACTACCTAATTAAACTAATGCATTGCACCTGGGTTGATTCAAACGGATTCTATTTGGGCACCACTCGCACACAAAAGTTCATTGTAATTGGCATTGCAACTGGGTTGATTCAAACGGATTCTATTTGAGCACCACTCGCACACAAAAGTTTATTGTAATTGACTAATCTAATCACAACATCCTAATTACTTACAATATGTAGTTAAGAAGTTAAAATTTAGAAAAATTGACCATATGATCATAAAAAGGTGAACCAATTTTTGGCCCAATTTCTAATTTGATTAAACAAATATGTTCTCATACATAAAACCTCTCAAACTTACTAAATTTTGATATAAATAGAATTAATCGCATATGATGCTGCTGGTATACAAGGGTTAGTCTAAAAGGAAAATGATTTAAGGAAATACGAAGCTCGACACACTGTAAATCAAACTCAGAAGTATTATGAATAGGTATGACTGATAAGCCATAAACTGTTCACATATTTACTAACAGCTGAAAAAATACCTCATATATCAGTGACGGATACAGGATAAAAGACCTTGTTATGCACTACCATAACAATTTTCCTTTAGGCATCCACCACAATAACAATTGTAATAGCCTGCAAAATTTCTTTTTCTAAATTGTTCTACTTCTCCAAGAATTATACTTCTTGGTAATCAGTTCAAATCAAGTAGACCCAGCTGCAAAACCTTGCATCCCACTTCAAATATCCGAATCGAAGAGTGCCCGGTAAATGCGTGGGACCTTTCTTGCTTAAGCCGATAAAGAAGCTCTTGCCATGGCTAGTGCACCCTCGTATGTCTTATTTCCACCGATAAACCCACTCGAATGCACAAAAACACACCCGGAGATTCCTGCCACTTGAGATAGGTGATCATCTGTCAAACCCCTCCAATGAGAGGGCTGAGGCTTTCTGCTTTCGAATTTATCTGGTGATACCGCTACTGCCTGGACTCGCCACTTGTCATTCCTGTCATCCTACATAAAATGAGAAAAGAAACCTTAAATATATTAGTCTTTTAGCGTGTATTATAGTTTATAACTGTTGCAGCCTAGTAGTGTTTTTAGCACCTGATAAATAACATATTTCACGACAGGATCAATCTTCATTTCTGCCTCAAGGTCAAATATGTGAAGCTTCCACTGCAGCATACAGAAAAAAGTTAAAGTGAGATTCTGTCTGTATGAAAATAATGTTGGTGAATAAATGAGAACAAAAAATAAAACTATTCAAAACATTTTTCATTTTCTTTAGAAAGGATTTTTCCATATACTGAATGGTGTGGTTTGCTCTGTTATATATGTAAAGGCCATAATCTAATGCAGAGCGAGTATAGAATATGATCTGCATCTAATCCTTTAAGTCCAAACCGGATGCCTGAATCCTATATTTTTTAAGTGATGAGTAGAACTGTGAAATGTCTTATGTATGTGGACACAGTCCCAATTCCATGAAAAGTATTTTGACTTGACATTAAAAAAAAAAAGGCATAATCAAATACTCAAACTATAACATAAATTTAACATTGTGTCATAGCACTCATCTGATGCTCATAGCCCAAGTCAACAATAACAAGTGATAACCATGAATTTCTACTTCTGTCAGACACCAGAAAACCAGATTGCCATACTCGATACCATCCAATCCCTTTTACTTTCTTTATCATTTCACTCACTACAAGCATTTCAAAATTTAAAACAAATTCGAAGTCAAATAATTAAAATTTTCCAAAATATTTCAAATTCCAAACGTTTTTGAAATATTTCAAATTTTAAAAATTCAATATATTTCAAATTTCATACAATTTCAAAAAATTTCAAAACTTTAAAAATATCAAAATATATCAATTTTCCAAGATTAAAATTTCAAAGTATTCCAAAAAAAAAAATCAACAATTTTCAATATATTTCAAAATTTACAATAAACTTTATATAGACATTTTCGACATAATAAACTTTGTAACAAAATTTACATCATAAGCATTATAAGTTTATAACAAATTTACACAATAAATATCAACAACAATTTACATAATAAATATTAACAACAATAACCATAATAAAAAATATTAACAGCAAATTTAAAAATAAATCATACTATTTCCGGCGATAGAAACAATATCCGGCAGTAAAACAACTTTCCCGGCGACTTTGCAAACTTTTTCTGGCGAGAGTGGCTGCTACAGCAGCGACAAGCGGTGGTAAATGGCGGCGGCACTAACAAAAAAAACCAAAAATGTTAGATCTACATAAAAAGGTCAACAGATCTATAAAAAAAAATATATATTGATACAAAACTCTAGATCTAAAAATAAAAATATAGATCGATAAAAAAAATATGCGAGTTCGAAGTAGAACCAACTGGTATCGAGCCTTTCTTGATACAACTGGTAGAGAATATTTAACTTTAAATTAATTAAGCTTTCTTTTTAAGTGTGTAGAGAATTCCAACCTCATAAAAAACTAAAAGTTGCCTCGATGTTATTTAACTTACCATAAGATACAGAAAAGGACAACAAATTAATATGCTCTGAGTGCTTATTAGGCCAAGCACAGTGGAAGTATCAATTATTTAATTAGTTCCGAGTTCTTTAATAATATGCTGCTGGTGCTCACCTATCTTCTATTTTGGTTTTAAATATTTCATAGATGTTTGTGTTAGATTATATATAGATCTACAAAAAAAAATATGGATCGATTAAAAATATATGCATATATCGATAAAAAAAACCAGTAAAACCGGAACAAATGATTCCTGCTTGGCACTATTAACGGCAACGGCAGCAGTTTGGTTTCCGGCAGCGGCAGAAAAGTTTCCGGCGCAGCAGATTTTTCCGGCGATGTATAGGCGGTCACAGAGGCGGCTATAACAAAAAAAGCACCAAAAATGTTAATAAACATAGATCTATACAAATAAATTTTATAGATCTATTAAAAAAACATTGAAAAGTAAAAAAGAAAAATACCTCAAAGTGGTCGTGGGTCTTGGTGACTCATCACGGTGGTTCTGTGGTCGTGGGTTCCTTGGTGGTCACGTCCGGTGGTGGGGATGCTTCTGTGGTGGTGATGATGGTGGTAGACGGTGGTGATGGTGATGGCTATGGACAAACCAAACCACGAACAACCAAAAACCCATCCCCGACTACCTGAAACCACCTCAACCACTGAAAGATGGTGGCAATTTCGGCAGATTGGTGATGTGGTTAATGGCGGCAGCGGTTGTCGTTTGTTTAGAGAGAGAGAGATGTGTGTTTAGAGAGAGGTGTTAGAAAAACATTGAGTTGTGTGTGTGTTCTTTTTTTGCTTTTATTTTTATATGGAGTAGGTTTGGGTGGTTGATTTAGGTATGGACAAGGGCAAAATGGGGATTATACAAAGTTCAGTTTTTGTTTTACGTTGTGTGTATTGTATAGACAAGGGCAAACTGGGGATTACAGAAAGTTCAACTTTTCACTTTTGGTTTGGAGTGAGGTTTGGTTTTAGGTTGTGTTTATTCGTCCTTTATAATTAGTTAAGATATTGGAGTTATAAGGATGGTAAGGTTAGGTATTAGTTCCCATGATCCAGCCAGAACCGGAGGGATCTACCCAGGGACAATCCACTAGTTAGTGTAGAAGTCCTTAGGTATGATTACAAAAAAAAGGAGAAAAAGTGAATAAGGGAAGAGTGTCGACTGAGATGGAGCTAGTGCTAGAACAAACCCAACAAGGTGCTAGTAATGAAGTCTCGGTAATCACTGAAGGGGTTGAAGAATGAAAAAGAAATGTAAAGATAAAGGGTGAAAAGAATGAAGCCCTCCTTACATCTTAGGCAGAAACCGGGTCAATACATATGCTGTCAGCATCACGTAGTTGATTACTGACATTGAAGACAAAGTATCATGGACCCAGTGATACGCTGCACAACCCTCCCTAGCCACTCAAGGTCCCTCAAAGGATTCTTGTTTCATTTGTCACGGAGATCAATACATGGCTATCGTCTATCTCACTCCGAGTTAGATGATATTGAAAAGGTGGCAGTCCTCTCCAGCCTCCGATCACTAAATCAAAACGCACTATTGAGTCTAGAGCCCAGAGATCATCAATAAATCTCAATAGGACACATTTCCAATATGCTTGCTATTTCATACACCGTGAAAAGCAAGAAAATATATATGAAGAGTCCTACGCATTATCCTTGTGGTCTTACCAGAACATCCGAGTGATACGTAAAGTATTCACAATGAAGATGGAAATCCTTCTAGAGCCAACATCTAACAAGCTCTTGGTGGGTGACATGTGAGATCCTTCATGGATCAAGCTTGTGACAACTGGAAAGAAACAATGGGGCGATTCAAATTTGAATCAAACTTTTTCCAGGAAATGGATTGACAGACGCTTTTGGAAAACCTTTCAATGTGCTCACCAACTGAATTTCGAGCACATTGATTGTGAAAATTTTCAAACAAAAGTGTTTTTGACAGAAATGTGATTCAATTTATAAAACCCTTGTCGTGTTGCACAAAATGTTTATCCAGTGACACGCAAGTGATTTTTCTAATCAATTTCTCGTCAATCAGTGGGTATTAATTCACTGATTCACTCTACCGTGCTGTCTGCTTTGAGACGTTCCGGTAAGAGAACATGCTTAGTATGATGATTCTGACAATAATTTGTTGGAAGACTCATTACTACAAGCTGGAAATTCCTGTCAAGGAGAATCTTCTTTAAAGGGATTCTACCCGATCACAGGTCGGTCTTCATAGAACCAAAGGTTAAATCCAACCACCACATCGAACGAATGACAAAGCCATATTCGTTCTCCAACTTTATTGCTAACTGTTTTATTTCAGATTCATATAAAGATGGCGATGGTGGTTCCTGATTCCAGCAGAGACGTGTCAATCCACACTCCATGCTCACACTTCCAATTCATTATCAAAGACATCATGATAGATGAAAGACCTACGACACAGCTTCCGCAACTTTGATGATAGCTATCATGATCCAGAAAAGTGTGAGCATGCGAGTCCAACAGTCACAACAATTAACATGGAGGCATTACTACAATGGATGAGCTCAGAGATTTATGGTGGCCGATGATCTCAAAGAAGGCTCCAAGATCACAACTACTCATGATGACGAAGCCACACGATGACTTGAAGACACATGTTGGATGATAACTTCAAAGAATACTCAAAGATCATCCAAAACAAAGAACGGTCATCGCAAGTTCACTGCTGAAAGCACAAAGATTTTTAAAGTTGAAGAATCAAGGTCTACGAGCTATGAAGTCAAGATCCAAGAATGAAGTGCTAGAATTTAGAACATCACTTCCGGGGTGACCTCCCTTAGGGGGAGATTGTTAGGAATATGAATATTCAGCTAAAGACTCGGTCACCCCGAGTACTTAGTAGCACATCATAACTCGTAGGATAATTAGTAATATTATTAGTAGTTTAGTTATTATTAAAATTGTGGAGTGGGTCGGGTCTTTACCCACTGTCAGCTCGCTCCACAGCCCACTAGGGGCACCCTATGTAAGAACTAAATAAAGCTCTCTCCTCCAAAGGAGAGGGTTGGACCTCATTTTACTTCTTATCTAATATCACATTTGTTTCTCTCTCTACAAAGGTTCCATCTCTTTCTCTCTCTACAAATCACCATTCGATCCAAACTCTAGTCCCAAACTTGTGTTTCTTTGTTAGTGAATATCCTACAACCATGTTACAAAGAGTGTAATCTTCTAATAAGAATTACAAGAATATATTCCTACAAAACAATGCCTATGATGAGGATATGAGAGATCCTAGTGCTGGTGTTAGTTTAGTAGTGATAACTTGATAACTAAAGATTGAAGCAAGTCAGTTTTTCTCTAATCCATGGGATTGATGATTAGTGAAAGAGGTGACGGAAGGTGGTGGTTATAATGAATTCAGAAACTGTATAGCAAGTGCTATAAGAGTATTGAAGACGGTTAAGGTTATGATATTATCATCTACCAAAGATAATAAATGCTCAAATGAAGGAAGTGAATACAATGATCACTTACGAATAAAGATTCCATATACCTATATAGAAATGACATCAAATGATGAGAGTGTTGGTTCGACCAACGTGTTGAGAGTGATGGTTCGGTTTGCACTGACAATGACGTGCTTGATATGAAAAAAAAAAAATGAAAAGGATGAGATCCTATGTTGGTGTTCCTAGACAATGAAGGAGTTCTAGATAATGAAGTTATTCTAGACAATGAAGATGTGAAAGTAAATCCTAGACTTGGTTGTGAGAGGGTTGTCTTTAAAAGGTTGAAAACTGAGCCTAGTACCCGCGGATTGGGCGGAACCAAATTTTTGGTTCCGTCCGTCTTATCCAAGGGTTCCGTGAGACCAGAATAGATTTGGTCATGTTTTGTCATTTTTGATCAAACGAAGGTTCAAGCTAAGGTCTATTTACTTATAACTACGGATTTGATTTCACTAATCCTAGTCAAAGTCTAAGGAGACTTAATGGTTCACGTTTAAGAGGTTTGTCAAACACATGATGTGTTTTTCACTTGACGAGGTATTGGTACAAGACTGTGATGTTGGGTTTGACACACTTGTGATTGTGTGAACTGATTTCAAATGAATGGTGTGAACCTACATGTCGGTATTTGAGGATCTAAGAGATATGTGTACTGTATTGACTTACGAATGACAATGCAAGCGATGAGCTTAGCAATGTTTTTGTGGATGTTGTTTAGCATACTAAGAACTTCATCCTCGAAGTTATGTAGCTCTTCTCTATCAATGCAAGATGATCGCATGACGAGGCATGTGGTTTCCTCATGGAAGGTGTATTGTTATAACTAAAGGATGATGGAGATGTTGTTAGGAAAGCGGAAGCAACAATATGATTTGGAGAGAGGTATGTTGAAAGATATCCAAACACAAATTTCAAACCTCTAAAACTTAATCCTATTAGCTTTTAAAGCTATATGCAAGAAAATGGATCCCATAAACATATTACTAATCTAAGCAGCAATAATGAGATAACAATTATGCAAGATGAGCATAACAAAGAGAAATAACAAATAGTTTGTTATCAACCTTCAAGACAAAAGTCTTAATGACAAAAGATGTGAATATAATAAGACAACATCTTATAAAAACAAATAATCTACTACTAGACACAAAGTTATCACATAGCATCAAGACAAATAATTATAGCATGTCATTGTTTAAGATACTACATTGTAAAATTGTTTTGAAGTTAGGCTTAGTCACTCAAGCATACTTACCCATTAATTAACACAATGATCTATGTGATTAATAAAACAACTTCTAAGTGTTTATCATACCAAAAATCACTTAGACATATAGGTGCACACATGGCAAATAAAAGTAATGAAACAACGGGTTCATGAAAATGATTCTATCATTTTAGAAGCATGCATCATTTTGGCTATCCTACGAAAAAGCTCAATGAATGTCAACTAAAGACAAGAGCTATCTAACACCATGTATTAATAATGACATATCGTGAGTTAACAAGAACCATGTTAATCTTGTGAAATATCATATAACAAGAATCATGCAAATTATGTTAACATCTAGTAGCATGAAACATATATAAGCATGCAGACAAAACCTTTTGAAGGTTTATACATTTGACTATCAATCTTGATAACGTCAAGATACTAAATCATATCAAACAAATAACATGTAATCAACACATGTAAGTGTAATGCAAGTAATTTTAAAGATAATTCACCAATACTTGACTTAATAAGACTCAACTATTTCTATTAAAACTAAGGTGATGAAGATGTCATGTTATACACGGGAATTTGACAAATATGTGTCAACAGATTTTAATCTTTGTGTTTGGAATCTAAGATTGAATGATCTAAAGGGAGACATCTTTTATGTTGAGTTTAATTATGTGAAATGATTATCTAAGACCAAGAGATGTGTTCATAGAACTTGCAGATGAGATGTAATGAAATCTCTTGTAACATAACCATTCATGTTGCAAGGAGAGAATGATGCATAGGATATACATTATCCTAAAAGCATGATTTCTAAGGCATGATGCTTTCCCAAACATTATGTTTTCCTAAATGAAGCCAAAGTGTTTGATAGTCCTAAATAAACTTGGGGATGACCCGAAGAATTCACTTGAGTTTCTTATGTATACTCCTCAAGAGTCATTGTTACTTGGGGTGCATGAGGTTGTCTTTGAGATTTTGCATTTTAACATATGTTGTTAAAATATTGATTTGAGACATAAGCAGAAGCTTGGTGACGAAGTATTTACTAATACTTTGATTACTTGTGAAAGTTGTACTACTTAAACCTAGTAAACAATGATAAACATTGAATGTGAACATCATGCTCATTTGAAGGTTCTAATCCTATAGGTGATAAAGTATGGTTGAATATGTTTAACGCATACTTGATTTGATATGAGTGTTTAGACTAAGGGCTTTTTAAGTAATGCACTCAATGATGGTAAGGATCGTGGTGTTGTAGGGGTTTGTTCAATTATGGATGTTGAGGACAACAAGGATGAAGACTAACTCTTATGATCCATTGGTTGGTATAACTAGTGGTTGATTTAAAACTTAAGGGTTGAGACATATCACAAAAGTGAATGCGATGGGATGATGGTGAAAGTACAAGAGTACTTAAGTTTCATGAATGTTGAAGATGACAAGAATGAATAATGATTTTTGTGGTTCACTAGTGGATGAAGTACCTAGGGACTGAATGTGAAGAACAAATGTTCTAGACAGGATAAGTGTTTTAACATACGTTGTTAAAATACTTGGGAGTTGATTGTTTCGGATATAACTTTTAATGACTACAATCGTAAGTCAAATTTACTTGAATATTTCGGATGAAATACTTAAGTTGTCAATCCTACTTTGTTGAGATAAGACTTGATAATACATCTATAACCTAAGTGTGAGTTATGACTCGATGTAAATCATAATCGTCTTGAAGAATGACATGTTAACCAAGTAAGGCAACATATGTGGAAACTGGACAATATCCACAGTCATGAGTTGGGTTTGTAATCTATGATATATATGTAAACAGTGAGTCTGGATTAGTTTGGAAGTTGTCAATTTACAAATCAAGCTAAAGGACGGGAGGATGCAATGAATGTGTGTAATGATCACAAATACTCAGTGGTTTACCGAAAAGGTACCTTGGAGTATTTTCATGAGATTTGAAATTGTGATTAGATATGATTATCCTATTTGGTGTTTGGTGAGATGTCCTAATCCTAATTTGAGTGAACATCAGTGATAAGAATCCTAAGAACTAGAATCAATAATCTAAGGATTGGGATTAGTCGGGAATTTTGAAAAAGTTACTGTTGAGACTGACGGATCCAATCGACAACAAGTGCGGATCCCATATTTGGGTTCCGCAGAATCCGCAAGGTGAGGAATGGCGGAGCCAAAGTGTACAATAGGCGGAACCAAAATGTGGGATCCGCCATATCCGCCATGTGGAAGTCCTAATTCTTAACAGAGAGATATGCATATTTTGCGTTATCCGCTCAAATCCTAGAAATTCTCCTAAAACATATGTAACTACTAATATATGATAGAGTAAAACTAAAAACACATATTCTAACACACGTTTGCACATAGATCAATCTGATGATAATTACTTACCATAAATGGATGTTAAGCCAAACAGTGGCTTAAGCACGGAAACTTGATAACATCAAAGTGTTATCGTCCTGCATGATACGGTTAGTTCATACGATCATTCAAGGATAAGTTTCTATCCTATGACAAGACACAATCATTAAACATCATGATTAGAAGCAAATGTACCAATCACCATTTTCACAGATACTAAATGTTTACACATTTTAACATTTGAGCTAAAGTTTGTGCAAGACAATACTTTTCAAGACACTAAACTAGTTTCACTTAGTTCTTATTCCTAAGTAAGTTATGCAAGGTTTTCACATAACATATGCAAACAAAAGTATCTAAGTCTATAAGTGAAACAAACACAGTTTATCAACTTAGTGCACAAGATCTATCAAAAGTCCTAGTGTGCATCAAACAGGCAATTGATAAACAAGCAAATAATTGTCATGGCAAAACACTTATGTATTTCCTATCAACAAAATCAATTACAATTACCAACAGGCAAATCACATGTATGCAAACAACTTAGAACAGATAGTCACATAGCATAGCTGATGCGCGTGATGTGTCGTTGCGGTTTAGCAGTTTTAATGCCTACTCAAGTTTTAAATTTATATTTAGCCGACTTATCAATAACACACACACTTAACGAGCAGTGTACCCGGTCAGTATGAAAATAATGGTAAGTAGAGTGTCGATCACTAAGAGTGGAACGTATTATCTCGTTATTCTAATCAGTATTTTAATATCCTAACGCAAGGGGGTTTCAGCCTGAGAGACTGGCACGATTTGTTTGCAATTAAATAATAAAATAGACCAATATGCACGAATCAGCAAGTAGCACACACGTACACAGATAAATACTCGAGACAATAAGAGGGCTGTCCTTATGATTAAGTAGATTGTCACTTGTTTTATTGATAGCTTTATATGAAGTGTATGTAGTTAACCCTTTCTCGTTGGTCCTAATCTTATCGGCGAGTAAACCCTTAATGATTACTTATGTCTAAAAGTTATTTCTAAGTGATCAATTTAGTAATAACCGTGGGAGCCACATTATTTTCCGCAGTCAAATGCCCGCAAGCCACTAATAAACACAGAGGTTATCAATGCACTAATAAGTAGTAACCAAAGACATCAACATATAAACTTTAATTGATGGGAAAGCAAGTATTAAAGGGAGTGCAATCTTTCGTTGTCACATTACACAAGCCACCAATCCTGATGAATTAAAGTTTGCTAACACAATAAAACAAAACTACTTAATGAATTAAACACATGCAGCACCTTCTTACAGCTCTTGTATCTTTGATTTGGGTGTGTCTTGTGCTGCCTCCTTGACTGAATTCGTCCTAGGTTTCTCCTGTTCGGTCTTCGAATCTAATATAATGCGTACGAAATTCGTCTGGTCTTGGGGTATTTATAGTTTCTGTCTGAGGGAAGATGCGGCGCATCTATTAAGTAGATGCGGCGCATGTACTTAACTTCGCGTGGGGTCCAAGATTATAATATTCAGGAATATTCGTACACCGCCAGAAGATGCGGCGTAACTCCATGATTAGATGCGGCGCATGTCCTCTTGTATCTTGGATCGTATCTGGTGATATCTTGATAGAGATGCGGCGCATGTCATGAGTGAGATGCGGCGCATCTGGAGCAGATTAGTCTTGATCTTCTTCATTTCAGTAGACTCTTAACTTTATGCATGTTTTGCTCCATAATTAGTCCAAAATCGCTAAGTTTCACCAAATGCTTGTTTTTACCTGAGAATTACAAAAGTAAACGATTAAGTATCAATCCTCATACATAATATAGTAAAACAAGTCAAATTAATAGGATAAATGATAGTAATAAAATGTACTTATTTGAGTTCATCAAATATCCCCCCACTTGAACTTTACTTGTCCCCAAGTAAACCTTAGATTAAATCTTATGAAAATGTATCCTAAAAGATGTTAGGATTTATTTTTATATTTAAGCATGTATTCGTTTATTTCATAATCACACAACTAAACACTTAACGATTTAGAAGTAAAATAAAATATTCGATAAAAGCAAATCTAATCGTTTAACTGTCCAGTCGCGACGAATATTCTATCATAAGCTTGGCAAGTATACACATCTCCTCCACTAAAGCCAAGGAATAACAAGACTAAAGCGGTAAAAAGGGTTTTTAGGCTTAAGGGTTAATTATTCTCTTTTCACTATCGATCTCAAATTCCAGAAAAGGCGACAAAATCACAAATACATGATCGAATCCACGAACACGATACTTGCAATTGCTCAAATCCTTAACTCGAATAGGCTAAAGATAGGTCCAAACTTCACCAATAATAATATATCAAAAAGGGCGACAAAATCATAAATACATAGCCGAATCCACGACTACGATACTTAAGATTGCTCAAATCCCTAATCTCAATAAATCAAAGGTTTGGTTGGATAAAGAATAAGGTATGGATAACATTTGGGATATAAATTGGTGTAAAATGAAAAATAAACAAAACAAATAAATTAAAATCCTAAGTGTGGTTAATCACTATCCCAACCATCCCATGAATAAGTCTCATATCATAGAATAACTCATGCTTTAACACTTGAAACACACGCTTTAGGTAGACACGAATTATACTCAACAAGATCTTAATCAAAGAATAAACCTTAATTGGCGTTCCCATAACTGCCAATTCCCATTCAATCCATAAATATAGTACAACAAATAGTGGCCATATGAACCACTTATATAACTTTACATCGTTGGTTTAAAAACAAACATCCAACTCTTTTCCTTTTTCTTTTTTTTTCTTTTCTCATTTTTTCGATTTTTTTTTTTTTTTTTTTTTTTTTTTTTTTTTTTTTTTTTTTACATCAACATAGATGTGTAAAATTTCACCACATCACTATAACTTTCTTTCCGGATAATTTTTTCATACTTTTCACACTTCAGAAATAACGGTAATAGTGAAAGTAGTAAACACACGAAAAATAAACTCAAAGATATACAATATTTACTTTCACTCCAATTGCATTGTGCAATTTCCCGACCTAACCAAAGATAATGAATTACGCACACGAACACAGGTAATGTAAGGAAACACACTTTGCCTATAGCAATTAACCAACCACGGATTCTAATCTACAGGGTAGGCTAAGGTGTAAGGGTGTAACGAAACATTTTAAACATAGGTGTAAGAAACGAAAGGAATGGCTCTGAGTGTTTTTCTAGGGGTATCTTACTCTAAAAATGAGAGTAACAAAAGGGTTTATACGGGGGTTAACTAACCAGTGTAGTTAGTTAATAACACATAACATATAAAGGCTATTTGGGTGTAATCCTAGAATTTTATCAATTTAGACAAGTCATTCCAATTATATAAATAATACTCATTATGGTGGTCTCGAATAGTATACAAGCCAAGTTCTAAAGTTTACAAGTCACCGGCACACTCATAGATTTGTGAATTTTTGAGAAATCACAATTTTTGAAAATAACGTCATGTGTGCAGCTATGCAACTTAGATCTTAAACAAAAACATGCTAAAAAAAAAAAAAAATTTAAGTTTGATATATTAAGCACATTTTAAGCATAATTTTTGAAAAAGTTTAGGACAAGTAATTGTTAAGTGTTCTAATTCTCCAATCCCCCCACTTAAGTTAAACAACGTCCTCGTTGTTTGTATAAAAGGTAAAAACTGGAAAATTAAAAGAATTAGAACAGAAAAACTCCCCTGAGATTTGCTCGGTATGATCCTCCATTAGTATAAGAGCAAAAATCAACTTCTTGTGGATTAGAACGTTAAAGCTTCATACTTGATGTATCCACAGGAAATCCAGGAAACTATAATACCACCAACACTTTAAAACACACCTAAGATAAGAAAGGTTCAAGCTTGCATAATACATTAGTAGTTAGATAAAAATAAAACTTAAAAATTAAAACTGAAAATCATCAGGTCAGTCGATGCGCCGTATCTTATTGAAGAAGATACGCCGTATCGAGCCTGGAATAAATACGGATCAGAATAAAGATGTGCCGCATCCTTAACCAGGGATGCGCCGCATTAAAATAAACTGATAAAAAGTTTTAAAGTCGAAAATAAAAAATGCAGAAAATTAAAATAAGATATGACCATTGCGGGAGATGCGTCGCATCTCAGGATGGAGATGCGCCATATCCTCATGCGGCCTGGACTGACTCGACACAAAAACAGAATAATAAAAATTCTCCGGGTTGTCTCCCGGCCAGCACTTGTCTTTATTCCAGAGTCTTCAAGTTAGACTCACGTTCAGCCCTTTAATATCGATCATTTATTCCTACATAGCCACGTAGGATCCATTTAGAAACCAAATCGTCTCGTATATATTCAGGTCCCAAATTCAAGACTCCTTTGTAGAATCCTCCCATCAATTGATATGGGTACTCAATCCCTCTCTTATTGTCATCATCACTAACAAAAAGGAATGGAGAAAATTTGTAGCAAATCCTACTAGTAGCATATTTAAATCCAGGGTGAGTTCGGGGCATCATATAAGTGATAATGTCGCTTCCACATTGAAAGGTGATCTTTCCTTCAAATCGTTTTGCATTAATAGTGATCTCCCTACAAAATGGTTTTCCAACAATCACGTCACCCATATTGCTGTCACAATAGGCATTCATGTCTTCAACAACGGCGAACTCAGTTACAATAGTAAAGCGTCCAACGAAGATCGGGACATTAATGAAGGCACCAACTACATTCTTTCCCTTATACTCCACTTTATTTCTCATAATGGAATTGTAAAACCTTCTTGACATGACATTGATTGGTAAAATAGGAAAGAAATTGGCGTCAATACACTTGTACCCAATCATGCATGTGAATTGCAAATTGTAAGCACAATCGGCGTGGATCCTTCTACCATAGTCCCAAGAACCATCATACCCCTCAAATTCATCGTAATTCCTAGTATTAATAACGTTAATTTTTGGACTATCAAGAATTTCTCCTTCTTCTAACTCAGATTCCGCATCATCCATGAATAGGTCATTGGATTCTAATGGTCCATTAAGGTCATTAAGTTCAATGTAGTCCCCATTGTAATGTTCGGGTGATTTTTCATGCACTAATACATCGTTCATAAAATTGGCTTCGAAGTCGAAGTCAATTAGTTCTCCGAATCCCTCCATTTTCCTTTTGAAATAATCACAAAAGCATCAGTAGGATCTGTCCGCTAAGAAGAAAAATCAATGAATTTAGAAACGGATATATGAATACAAATAGCTGATATCTGCAGACGATGCGCCGTATCCAAAGAGTTGGATACGCCGTATCTTATAATCGTTAAAATTTAATCAGACTTTATTCAGAAAATAGATACGCCGCTTAGAATTTATGAATGCGCCGTATCTGTTTTAATTAATCAAAAATCGATATTTATTCAAAATTAAATACGTCGTATTAACGAAAGTTAATGCGCCGTATTTTCGTTACGTTTCAAAATACAAGATTTTTGATTCAGAGGATACGCCGTATCGACAGAGATCGATACACCGTATATGTTTAATAATTCGCAAACTGTTTTTAATTAAAATAATAGATACGCCGTATCTGCAAAAGCAGATGCGTCGTATGGCGTTAACGTTTTAGAATTTTTTTTTTTTTTTTTTTTTTTTTTTTTTTTTTTTTTTTTTTTTTTTTTTTATCAAAAACAGATACGCCGTATCTGCTAAAGCAGATGCGTCGTATTACTTTATCGCTTAGAAAAAAAAAATTTCTTATTAAAAACAGATACGCCGTATCTTGGGGAAAAGATGCGTCGTATCGAATTAATTAAACGCGTTGTATTTTTAAAAATTAAACGCAATACGCCGTATCTGAGAGATCAGATGCGCCGTATCGTTTGATTTAGCACAGTACAACGATAGCAGAACAGAAAAAATACGAAAAATAAAAAACAAAAATTAAACACACAAACAAAAATAAACACAAAAACAAAAATAAAAGCAAACAAATAACACACAATACAACAAATATGCAAAATAGTACAATGATGCAATTAATCTAATAAAAAGAAAAACCTAATTAAAATACTAATCAAATTAACAGATAATAACAATTCACTCCCCGGCAGCGGCGCCAAAAACTTGATGCGCGTGATGTGTCGTTGCGGTTTAGCAGTTTTAATGCCTACTCAAGTTTTAAATTTATATTTAGCCGACTTATCAATAACACACACACTTAACGAGCAGTGTACCCGGTCAGTATGAATATAATGGTAAGTAGAGTGTCGATCACTAAGAGTGGAACGTATTATCTCGTTATTCTAATCAGTATTTTAATATCCTAACGCAAGGGGGTTTCAGCCTGAGAGACTGGCACAATTTGTTTGCAATTAAATAATAAAATAGACCAATAGGCACGAATCAGCAAGTAGCACACACGTACACAGATAAATACTCGAGACAATAAGAGGGCTGTCCTTATGATTAAGTAGATTGTCACTTGTTTTATTGATAGCTTTATATGAAGTGTATGTAGTTAACCCTTTCTCGTTGGTCCTAATCTTATCGGCGAGTAAACCCTTAATGATTACTTATGTCTAAAAGTTATTCCTAAGTGATCAATTTAGTAACAACCGTGGGAGCCACATTATTTTCCGCAGTCAAATGCCCGCAAGCCACTAATAAACACAGAGGTTATCAATGCACTAATAAGTAGTAACCAAAGACATCAACATATAAACTTTAATTGATGGGAAAGCAAGTATTAAAGGGAGTGCAATCTTTCGTTGTCACATTACACAAGCCACCAATCCTGATGAATTAAAGTTTGCTAACACAATAAAACAAAACTACTTAATGAATTAAACACATGCAGCACCTTCTTACAGCTCTTGTATCTTTGATTTGGGTGTGTCTTGTGCTGCCTCCTTGACTGAATTCGTCCTAGGTTTCTCCTGTTCGGTCTTCGAATCTAATATAATGCGTACGAAATTCGTCTGGTCTTGGGGTATTTATAGTTTCTGTCTGAGGGAAGATGCGGCGCATTGACTTAACTTCGCGTGGGGTCCAAGATTATAATATTCAGGAATATTCGTACACCGCCAGAAGATGCGGCGTAACTCCATGATTAGATGCGGCGCATGTCCTCTTGTATCTTGGATCGTATCTGGTGATATCTTGATAGAGATGCGGCGCATGTCGTGAGTGAGATGCGGCGCATCTGGAGCAGATTAGTCTTGATCTTCTTCATTTCAGTAGACTCTTAACTTTATGCATGTTTTGCTCCATAATCAGTCCAAAATCGCTAAGTTTCACCAAATGCTTGTTTTTACCTGAGAATTACAAAAGTAAACGATTAAGTATCAATCCTCATACATAATATAGTAAAACAAGTCAAATTAATAGGATAAATGATAGTAATAAAATGTACTTATTTGAGTTCATCAAATATCCCCCCACTTGAACTTTACTTGTCCCCAAGTAAACCTTAGATTAAATCTTATGAAAATGTATCCTAAAAGATGTTAGGATTTATTTTTATATTTAAGCATGTATTCGTTTATTTCATAATCACACAACTAAACACTTAACGATTTAGAAGTAAAATAAAATATTCGATAAAAGCAAATCTAATCGTTTAACTGTCCAGTCGCGACGAATATTCTATCATAAGCTTGGCAAGTATACACATCTCCTCCACTAAAGCCAAGGAATAACAAGACTAAAGCGGTAAAAAGGGTTTTTAGGCTTAAGGGTTAATTATTCTCTTTTCACTATCGATCTCAAATTCCAGAAAAGGCGACAAAATCACAAATACATGATCGAATCCACGAACACGATACTTGCAATTGCTCAAATCCTTAACTCGAATAGGCTAAAGATAGGTCCAAACTTCACCAATAATAGTATATCAAAAAGGGCGACAAAATCATAAATACATAGCCGAATCCACGACTACGATACTTAAGATTGCTCAAATCCCTAATCTCAATAAATCAAAGGTTTGGTTGGATAAAGAATAGGGTATGGATAACATTTGGGATATAAATTGGTGTAAAATGAAAAATAAACAAAACAAATAAATTAAAATCCTAAGTGTGGTTAATCACTATCCCAACCATCCCATGAATAAGACTCATATCATAGAATAACTCACGCTTTAACACTTGAAACACACGCTTTAGGTAGACACGAATTATACTCAACAAGATCTTAATCAAAGAATAAACCTTAATTGGCGTTCCCATAACTGCCAATTCCCATTCAATCCATAAATATAGTACAACAAATAGTGGCCATATGAACCACTTATATAACTTTACATCGTTGGTTTAAAAACAAACATCCAACTCTTTTCCTTTTTCTTTTTTTTTTCTTTTCTCATTTTTTCGATTTTTTTTTTTTTTTTTTTTTTTTTTTTTTTTTTACATCAACATAGATGTGTAAAATTTCACCACATCACTATAACTTTCTTTCCGGATAATTTTTTCATACTTTTCACACTTCAGAAATAACGGTAATAGTGAAAGTAGTAAACACACGAAAAATAAACTCAAAGATATACAATATTTACTTTCACTCCAATTGCATTGTGCAATTTCCCGACCTAACCAAAGATAATGAATTACGCACACGAACACAGGTAATGTAAGGAAACACACTTTGCCTATAGCAATTAACCAACCATGGATTCTAATCTACAGGGTAGGCTAAGGTGTAAGGGTGTAACGAAACATTTTAAACATAGGTGTAAGAAACGAAAGGAATGGCTCTGAGTGTTTTTCTAGGGGTATCTTACTCTAAAAATGAGAGTAACAAAAGGGTTTATACGGGGGTTAACTAACCAGTGTAGTTAGTTAATAACACATAACATATAAAGGCTATTTGGGTGTAATCCTAGAATTTTATCAATTTAGACAAGTCATTCCAATTATATAAATAATACTCATTATGGTGGTCTCGAATAGTATACAAGCCAAGTTCTAAAGTTTACAAGTCACCGGCACACTCATAGATTTGTGAATTTTTGAGAAATCACAATTTTTGAAAATAACGTCATGTGTGCAGCTATGCAACTTAGATCTTAAACAAAAACATGCTAAAAAAAAAAATTTAAGTTTGATATATTAAGCACATTTTAAGCATAATTTTTGAAAAAGTTTAGGACAAGTAATTGTTAAGTGTTCTAATTCTCCAATCCCCCCACTTAAGTTAAACAACGTCCTCATTGTTTGTATAAAAGGTAAAAACTGGAAAATTAAAAGAATTAGAACAGAAAAACTCCCCTGAGATTTGCTCGGTATGATCCTCCATTAGTATAAGAGCAAAAATCAACTTCTTGTGGACTAGAACGTTAAAGCTTCATACTTGATGTATCCACAGGAAATTCAGGAAACTATAATACCACCAACACTTTAAAACACACCTAAGATAAGAAAGGTTCAAGCTTGCATAATACATTAGTAGTTAGATAAAAATAAAAATTAAAAATTAAAACTGAAAATCATCAGGTCAGTCGATGCGCCGTATCTTATTGAAGAAGATACGCCGTATCGAGCCTGGAATAAATACGGATCAGAATAAAGATGCGCCGCATCCTTAACCAGGGATGCGCCGCATTAAAATAAACTTATAAAAAGTTTTAAAGTCGAAAATAAAAAATGCAGAAAATTAAAATAAGATATGACCATTGCGGGAGATGCGTCGCATCTCAGGATGGAGATGCGCCGTATCCTCATGCGGCCTGGACTGACTCGAAACAAAAACAGAATAATAAAAATTCTCCGGGTTGTCTCCCGGCCAGCACTTGTCTTTATTCCAGAGTCTTCAAGTTAGACTCACGTTCAGCCCTTTAATATCGATCATTTATTCCTACATAGCCACGTAGGATCCATTTAGAAACCAAATCGTCTCGTATATATTCAGGTCCCAAATTCAAGACTCCTTTGTAGAATCCTCCCATCAATTGATATGGGTACTCAATCCCCCTCTTATTGTCATCATCACTAACAAAAAGGAATGGAGAAAATTTGTAGCAAATCCTACTAGTAGCAAATTTAAATCCAGGGTGAGTTCGAGGCATCATATAAGTGATAATGTCGCTTCCACATTGAAAGGTGATCTTTCCTTCAAATCGTTTTGCATTAATAGTGATCTCCCTACAAAATGGTTTTCCAACAATCACGTCACCCATATTGCTGTCACAATAGGCATTCATGTCTTCAATAACGGCGAACTCAGTTACAATAGTAAAGCGTCCAACGAAGATCGGGACATTAATGAAGGCACCAACTACATTCTTTCCCTTATACTCCACTTTATTTCTCATAATGGAATTGTAAAACCTTCTTGACATGACATTGATTGGTAAAATAGGAAAGAAATTGGCGTCAATACACTTGTACCCAATCATGCATGTGAATTGCAAATTGTAAGCACAATCGGCGTGGATCCTTCTACCATAGTCCCAAGAACCATCATACCCCTCAAATTCATCGTAATTCCTAGTATTAATAACGTTAATTTTTGGACTATCAAGAATTTCTCCTTCTTCTAACTCAGATTCCGCATCATCCATGAATAGGTCATTGGATTCTAATGGTCCATTAAGGTCATTAAGTTCAATGTAGTCCCCATTGTAATGTTCGGGTGATTTTTCATGCACTAATACATCGTTCATAAAATTGGCTTCGAAGTCGAAGTCAATTAGTTCTCCGAATCCCTCCATTTTCCTTCTGAAATAATCACAAAAGCATCAGTAGGATCTGTCCGCTAAGAAGAAAAATCAATGAATTTAGAAACGGATATATGAATACAAATAGCTGATATCTGCAGACGATGCGCCGTATCCAAAGAGTTGGATACGCCGTATCTTATAATCGTTAAAATTTAATCAGATTTTATTCAGAAAATAGATACGCCGCTTAGAATTTATGAATGCGCCGTATCTGTTTTAATTAATCAAAAATCGATATTTATTCAAAATTAAATACGTCGTATTAACGAAAGTTAATGCGCCGTATTTTCGTTACGTTTCAAAATACAAGATTTTTGATTCAGAGGATACGCCGTATCGACAGAGATCGATACGCCGATGCGTCGTATGGCGTTAACGTTTTAGATTTTTTTTTTTTTTTTTTTTTTTTTTTTTTTTTTTTTTTTTTTATCAAAAACAGATACGCCGTATCTGCTAAAGCAGATGCGTCGTATTACTTTATCGCTTAGAAAAAAAAAATTTCTTATTAAAAACAGATACGCCGTATCTTGGGGAAAAGATGCGTCGTATCGAATTAATTAAACGCGTTGTATTTTTAAAAATTAAACGCAATACGCCGTATCTGAGAGATCAGATGCGCCGTATCGTTTGATTTAGCACAGTACAACGATAGCAGAACAGAAAAAATACGAAAAATAAAAAACAAAAATTAAACACACAAACAAAAATAAACACAAAAACAAAAATAAAAGCAAACAAATAACACACAATACAACAAATATGCAAAATAGTACAATGATGCAATTAATCTAATAAAAAGAAAAACCTAATTAAAATACTAATCAAATTAACAGATAATAAAATTCACTCCCCGGCAGCGGCGCCAAAAACTTGATGCGCGTGATGTGTCGTTGCGGTTTAGCAGTTTTAATGCCTACTCAAGTTTTAAATTTATATTTAGCCGACTTATCAATAACACACACACTTAACGAGCAGTGTACCCGGTCAGTATGAATATAATGGTAAGTAGAGTGTCGATCACTAAGAGTGGAACGTATTATCTCGTTATTCTAATCAGTATTTTAATATCCTAACGCAAGGGGGTTTCAGCCTGAGAGACTGGCACAATTTGTTTGCAATTAAATAATAAAATAGACCAATAGGCACGAATCAGCAAGTAGCACACACGTACACAGATAAATACTCGAGACAATAAGAGGGCTGTCCTTATGATTAAGTAGATTGTCACTTGTTTTATTGATAGCTTTATATGAAGTGTATGTAGTTAACCCTTTCTCGTTGGTCCTAATCTTATCGGCGAGTAAACCCTTAATGATTACTTATGTCTAAAAGTTATTCCTAAGTGATCAATTTAGTAATAACCGTGGGAGCCACATTATTTTCCGCAGTCAAATGCCCGCAAGCCACTAATAAACACAGAGGTTATCAATGCACTAATAAGTAGTAACCAAAGACATCAACATATAAACTTTAATTGATGGGAAAGCAAGTATTAAAGGGAGTGCAATCTTTCGTTGTCACATTACACAAGCCACCAATCCTGATGAATTAAAGTTTGCTAACACAATAAAACAAAACTACTTAATGAATTAAACACATGCAGCACCTTCTTACAGCTCTTGTATCTTTGATTTGGGTGTGTCTTGTGCTGCCTCCTTGACTGAATTCGTCCTAGGTTTCTCCTGTTCGGTCTTCGAATCTAATATAATGCGTACGAAATTCGTCTGGTCTTGGGGTATTTATAGTTTCTGTCTGAGGGAAGATGCGGCGCATTGACTTAACTTCGCGTGGGGTCCAAGATTATAATATTCAGGAATATTCGTACACCGCCAGAAGATGCGGCGTAACTCCATGATTAGATGCGGCGCATGTCCTCTTGTATCTTGGATCGTATCTGGTGATATCTTGATAGAGATGCGGCGCATGTCATGAGTGAGATGCGGCGCATCTGGAGCAGATTAGTCTTGATCTTCTTCATTTCAGTAGACTCTTAACTTTATGCATGTTTTGCTCCATAATTAGTCCAAAATCGCTAAGTTTCACCAAATGCTTGTTTTTACCTGAGAATTACAAAAGTAAACGATTAAGTATCAATCCTCATACATAATATAGTAAAACAAGTCAAATTAATAGGATAAATGATAGTAATAAAATGTACTTATTTGAGTTCATCAATAGCATAAATGAACAGATACTTTTCGTCACTTTGCGTTTAAATATGACGATGTATGCCAAGCTTGATTTGTTTCCTTTATATGACTAAATTCTTTAGTTTCAAAAGAAATCATGTGAATTGGTATGTGCTTAAACACATACCTTTTCTTGATCAAAACCGGACCAAAATAACCAAAAACCCGACCAAAATGCCAAAAGATATTGTGTTTTTGTGTTTTTGTATGTGCAGGGACGGATATCACGAAAAACCGACAAAAAGACAAGAAAATCGGAAAAACGAGCACGAGATACGGAAAAGACTCAGAGCCGAACCGGGAAAGACATACTTAGTCAAAAAGTCAAGAATCCACCCTTAGATCAACTTTGAAGGAATAGCAATATCAGTCCCTATATTTTCGGAAGTTACATTTATGGTCCCTAGACTTAAAAACCCTTAATCCTTTTTAACTATAAAAACCGGACCAACCCACCACATTTACATAAACCCAGCCCACACACACTTAAACACAACCCAGCCCAAACCTCCTTTAGCCCACGACCCGAGCCCACCTTCTAACCCGGTCAATCTATTACTAGTATAATAAAGAAAAGTAAAAAAAAAAAAAAAAAAAAAAAAAAAAAAAACACACACACACCCTCACACACACGCGCCCAAACATTCACCCCCAAATTATCCCAACCCAGAAAATTACTGTACCCGACGAACCCTAGATTTTACTGCACCAAATTAACCTCGTACTAGAATAATTACCAATGATTAAAAGCTTCTGGAAGCACCTGACAACTGCCAGGGACACGTGGGTGCCGCTTATTGGTCGAGCCACCTCACACCTTTGATCGTACGGTCAAGATCAAGCGTGGGAAGAAAGAAATGATCTAAGGGTGGATTGGAGCTCAAGCACACACGGATTGCCAAGGTGGCATGACCTAGAAGGTTCAAGGGAGCTCTATAAATAGGAGGGTTTTCTCTTCACTAGAGGGAGTTTTTTTAGTTTTTCGTATTTTTTTTTCTGTTTTTTTTATTGTTTTCAGTTTTTAATCTTCTAGTTTGTAATAGGTTTTAAGTGTTTTTCTGAGTTTCAGTTTCAAGTGCTTTGTAATTTTGTCTTATTAATGAGAATTTTGATTTAAGTTCCATCTTGATTCCAATTGCTTTGGTAATAGAATTTTGATTTCAGTTTTTATATAATTAGTTGATAAGCTTATTCAGGATTCATCAGTAGAGTACTTTCAATAAAAAGTCATTTATAAAAATAAAATAAAATATATATATATATATTTTATATAAGCTTCAATAAGCTTTAGTTTCTTCTTATAACAAGCTCATACTAGCTGTTTAGCTTTTGTGAGTGTTGTTTGTAGCTCACTTAATTCATTTTACTCAAAAATACAAAAGGTCAACGAAAGTCAAACTGAATGAAGAAGATGTTGAATCATAGTTTGATTTGATAGTCTATCTGAAAAAGGGAAGCAGTTAGCCTATCCAAAGATAGGCCTCATGGGAAAACTCTCTGTTCTTGCTGAGAGTAATTTGTAAGTTCTTATTCAATTTTAAATTCCACTTAATAAGTAGCTTAATCTGTTCATCTGATATAGATCCATGTTCTATTGATTGTTACTGTTTCATTAGTATAACTTTATCATAATATAGCTTTATAATAGTAGTTTGCATCATTATCATTTATTTTGCATCGTAATTGATTATCACTGTTACATTATCTGTCTTTGCATTTTGATAATCTGAGTTGCATTAAGTTGTTAGATAATCAGGGTATGCTTGTGAATTAAGTGCTTATTTAGTTTAAATACAAGTGGTTTAATAGATTTAAGGTGCTGAAATTCACTTTAGTCAACTATAAATAGCATATAATTGGTCAACTTGTTCTGCGACTCCGTATATGCTGAATTTAGCTGCTGTGTTCTTGCTCGAATTTGATTGATCACTTGTGTTTGTTTTGGCTTGATAATGTGTTTCTGAGTAGCTTTCCTAATGTAGTTTTGAAGTTTTCAATCTCAAGTAGTAGCAATAACATCTGGTCACCTAATTTTGCTCTCAAAATTTGTTCAAAGTCTGCTATATGAAAGTCTGCTGCATGATCATTCTTTTGTCATCTGTTCATGGTCCTAATTGAACCAGCAATTGAGATCTAGGGATAGGGCTTTTTGAGTTTTTAGAATCTCTGGTTGATAAGCTTTCCAAAACAGTTTTCGTTTTCAAAATTGGTTAAGAATCGAGTTTTTTATAAGCTTTTGAAAAGTGCTAGTTGAGATTACTTTCTGTGTTGAACTGAGTGTTCATAAGTTTTTGGGTGTGTCACTTTTGGTCCCTAGACTTACTGCCTTAGTTTAAATCGTGCCTGTAGTGTTTAGTATTAAAATAGTTTGGTTATTGGCAATCTTAGTCCCTTTCTTTGTTAAGTATTTTTAAAGTTTCAGTTTTTTCCACTTTTAGTCCCTAAACTTTTATAAACTTTTGTTTTCTTTATTTTCTTGTATAAAATTAGTTTTTATAAATTACATTTTCAGACCTTTAGGTTTTTACTATTGCATTTTAGTTTAATAATTTCACTATTAGTTTTATAAGTCTCGGGAATAGCCCGGGATTTGCATTGTTTGATTTCTTTTCGTGTGCATTTATTTGATAACGTAGATTGCTTTTAATTTTCCATATTTTTAGTTTAAACAATACCAAAATAATCACTTTCACTTATTCACTTCACATTTTCACGACTCCGAATCAATTCAAACGCCGTCAAACCTTCGTTGGGAGAACGACCCGGGGAAATATTTTCGCAAGTATTCCTTTGGAAAACGAACTAAATCAAAATGGCGTCGCTGCCGGGGAAGGCTTGAAACGTTGTCATTGATTCATATCGTATTTTGTGTTTTGAAGATCCTTCCTCGGAAGTTATCGTTTTATAAAAAATAAAAATACAAAAATATAATAAATAAAACACTTTTCCTAAAGTGTTTTCATAAATACATCTTAATAAACATCCTCGGTCTTCCGTTGAAGGAGGGCGGTTGTAAACCATTCCGAATAAACAACAAAAGAGATCGTGAAGTTAAACGTTTCTCGGATTATTTCTTTACTACAACCTATACACGGGGTTTAAGGAGGTCTTGACATTAAATTGCAGACCGAAGAGAGATCCATTCTTCTCTCCCGCCACGCTGCGCGTAGTTTTGAAAGAAACGAGTACGGTTGATCAACGATCACCAAAAAAAAATATAATTTTAATTTTTCCTTATAAAAATAAAAATCCAAAAATATTTTCATTTTCAACTTTTGTTTTCGATTTTTCTTTTTGATTTCATTTTGGTGTATGCACACCCGTTCTTCTTCTAACCCTCTTCTTTCACCACTTTCAAATCCCGAGAGGATTATCCGTCAAAACAACCGTGTTCATTTCTCAACCGTTGAGGAAATGGCCAACAACCAAAACAATCAACACCCTCCGGTGGGTGTTAATGACATTCAGGCTCCCGATCTCCGTCCAATGGAGGAACGTCTCCAAACACCTTTCAATGGTGTTAGACGAGCCATCGTGATTCCAAATATTCAAGCAAATCACTTTGAAATCAATCACGGGTTACTCAATCTTATCACGGGTATCTCATTTCACGGACTTGATCATGAAGACCCTTATGTTCATATCCGAAATTTCACCGATATTGCTGAAACAATTAAGATTAACCAAGTTGATTACGATGTCATCAAAATGAAATTGTTTCCCTTTTCTTTGAAAGGAGCGGCTCGAACTTGGCTAGAGAAAGAACCCCCTAATTCCATTTTAACTTGGGGAGATCTAGCTACAAAGTTCATCAATCATTTCTACCCTCCTTCCAAAACTTCTAGTCTCCGAACTCAAATCTTTCGATTTCAACAAGCTTTCGATGAATCGTTCAGCGAAGCTTGGGATAGATTTAAGGAGTTATTGGAGAAGTGTCCTAATCATGGCTTCTCTGACTTGCACCAAATTGACACGTTTTACAATGGGTTGAGTCTGGCCGATCAAGACTCCCTAAATTCTGCTGCGGGTGGAAACTTGTTAACAAGAAATAGTCAGGATGCTTTCATGATTATTGAGAATAAATCAAAAGTGAGGAGTTCACGAAACAAAGTTCCCACTTCGAGTGCTAACAAAATTAGTGATGAAGTTTGCGCTCGTGTTCTTGATACTAATACCAAAACAAACGAGACTATTGCCTTTCTTGCTAAACAAGTTGAATCATTAACCAAGGCACAATCCTCTTCTCATCAAGTTAATGTTGTCAATCAGAGTTGTGAAATATGTGGTGGTCCTCACCAATATTTTGAGTGCCAAGCCTCCGGTGGCTATACTCAAGAGAATGTGTATGCTGCTTCTGGAAATTTCAATCAAGGTGGTAACGGTTACCAGCCTCAGGGAGACCGTAATCTCCTCAGCTACCGTTCTAACAATTTTCTCGGACCACCCGGTTTCACACAAAATCAAAATCAAAATCAGAATGTGCCGAACCATATTGTTCCGTACAATCAAAATCAAAATCGGGTTAATCAAGGGCAAAGCTTTCAAAATCAGGGAAATTTTCAAAAAGGCCCGAATCAAGGGAATTTTCAAAACCAAAATCAAGGGAATTATAATCAAGGTTTTGTTCAAAACAACCGAGGACAAAATTTGAATAATCAAAATCAAGCTTTGATTCAAAACCAACCGTCCTCAGATGAGCTTATCAAGCAATTTATGAAAAATCAAGAGGAAATGAATAGAATGATGATTAATCAAATAACCGAATTGAACAAACGTTTAAATGATCGACCCTCGGGTTCAGGGACTACTTTTCTCCCAAGCAACACGATCGCTAACCCGAGGGGCGATGCTAAGGCGATCACGACTAGGAGCGGTGTTTCATATGATGGACCCACGGCTCCGGCTACCGATTCTTCTCTACCTCCCAAGGTAGTCGACCGTGAACCCGAGGCGACCAAGGACATGGAACCTCCTACTAACAACGGAGGAACCAAAGACGTCCAACCTCCGGTCATCCATCCATCTGAACCAAAGGTTGTGCTGGAGCCCGAAGAAATTCCCGAAAAAGCTCCCGTCAAAGCAAACCTTCCGTATCCTTCGAGAATGAATGATCAAAAGCTCCGCGATAAAGCTTCAAATCAAATGGAAAAATTCTTCCAAATCTTTCAAGAATTACATTTCGATATAAGCTTCGCGGATGCTTTACTTTTGATGCCTAAGTTTGTTTCCACTCTCAAAAGTTTGTTGAGTAACAAGGAAAAATTAATTGAATTAGCAAAAACTCCTCTGAACGAAAACTGCTCAGCGGCAATTCTCAAAAAGCTTCCAGAAAAGCTTGGAGATCCCGGAAAATTCCTTATTCCATGTGAATTTCCGGGAATGGTTGAATGCTCCGCCTTGGCCGATCTCGGTGCTAGCATCAACCTAATGCCGTTGTCAGTATGGCAAAAGCTTTCTCTGCCCAAACTTACCCCCACTTGCATGACCCTCGAGCTTGCGGATCGTTCCGTAACCCGTCCCGAAGGTATAGCCGAGGATGTCTTCGTTAAAGTGGGGAAGTTCCATTTTCCTGCAGATTTTGTGGTTGTTAATTTTGACGCCGACCCCCGGGTTCCTCTTATTCTCGGAAGATCATTCTTGAGGACCGGGCGTGCTTTGATCGATGTCTATGGTGAAGAAATTACTTTGCGGGTCGATAAGGAAAAAGTCACGTTCAATATTAATCCGAACTCGAAACCTCAAACCGACAAATGCAATGTCGCTACGGTTGATCAAAAGTCTGATCCCGTAATTGCTCCTAAAAGAGTTGATCCAAACCTTTCGAGATTCACGGTCAAGAGTATGTCAGAAAAACGTGCTGAGCTCAAGGCTATGAAAATCAATCCTGGATCGAGCAAATGGTTTGAGTGTTGTGCTGCAAATACTAAGAGTATTCTTGACGACGATGATGAAGATGAATCGGAGACTACAACGGAAGAGGTGGAAATTGCTAGCTCTAAGAGCACACCTCTTGTCCCACCTCCGGAGACGATTTATCGTGTGGATATAGTTGATTCTATCCTTTCCGACTCTTCCCATCCTTCTCCTCCGATCGAGGGAAGAGCTCGAGGTGTTGTCTGATAATGCTCCAATTTCGCCGGAAATTGTTGAGACCGATAGTGATCCAGGGGAAGATGTCTTGAAATTTGATGAACCATTGTTTCCCCTGGAAGATGTTAAGGAAAAACCGCCTAAATCCGTTCAAGTTGTTGATTCAAAATCAGAAGAGCAAAGTAGTGGCAGTACCACTTCTTATATTGATTCTCTTCTTGAGGAGTTCGCCGATGAACTCGCTCACATCGATCCGATCCCACCGGGGGATGAGGACGATGAGTTTGATTTTGAATCTGACTTAAGAGAATTGGAATTTTTACTGAACAGTGATCCGTCTAAATGTGATTCTTATCACGAGGAGTTCGCCAATGAACTCGCTCACGACGATACACATCCATCAGATGATGATGATCTCTTTGACTTTCATGTTGATCTTAAAGAAGTGGAAGATCTTTTGTA
The DNA here is from genome assembly GCA_021014915.2 of Artemisia tridentata subsp. tridentata. NCBI lineage: Eukaryota > Viridiplantae > Streptophyta > Magnoliopsida > Asterales > Asteraceae > Artemisia > Artemisia tridentata. The sequence goes on from CP139506.1 coordinate 301,503,282, forward strand.
CCATGCTCCATCATCTGATTCTTACACCAAGCTTAATGATTTACAAGATGATGATGATCTCTTCGATTTTAGGGCCGATCAAACCGAATGGAGAAATCTTTTATATGGCAAACCTAATGATGAAAAAGGCCCTAAAATTGAAACCATAATCGAGGATGCTTCAATTGTCTCTAATGACTTAGCTCCTCCTTCTTTCGAGGATGATTTCTTTATTGAGTCCTCCATCAAGTACCCTGCTGAGTTTTCTTGTGAGGACAAAGTATTTAAGCCAGGCTTACTCATTGATGGTAAAATTCATCCTTTGATGAAATTGACTCGTGCTAAGAATTTAAAGTTTCCTGCCTCATCTAAGGAACTTTTAATTCTGAAGAAAAGTGATTCCTCTCTACCTCTTTCTGTTCAAAAACTCCCATTCTGTCCGGAGTTATCACTGCTTGAAACTTTACTATCGTTTCCAGCCGGAAACGAAGACAAAGTTTTTGACCCCGGCATCACCGCTTCTATCTTCTAAAGCCGTGGGTATCTCAATCGGAGTGGAACTTTCGTATGCTTCAATGTTTATCCAAACATCTTGAACGAAAGTCCGATTGAGATTATTTCTTCCACATGCTCCCCCAAGGACAATTAAATCCGGGGTCGAGTCAAGCTCATGTGACTCGGTTACCAAAAACAAGCGCTTCGTGGGAGGCACCCCATGCTTATCCATCTATCCTCTTATCTTATTTCTAATAAAACATGAGGAGGGATTCCCTTCTCCATTTCTTGTGCCTCATGTTTTTCTGTGCTGTGTCCAGGAATGCCCGATGATGAAGACTCTCGTGCTCATAGTTTCCTTCACGCTACTCAAGTTTCATCATCCGCTGCTCATCCGATATCCTAAATCTTAATCGTTTACATCTATCTTTTGGCATAATTAATAAACGGCCTTAGATTTATGTAGGAGAACCCTTACCTTTAAGACATTGAGGACAATGTCTCGTTTTAGTCTGGGGGGGTAATCTTGCGATTTGATTTTTGCCTTGCATTTTTGCCGTTTTCTCATGCAACCCCGTTTTTCCTCCAAAAATTGAAAAATCCAAAAAAATGAGAAAAATTTAAAAATTTTTGCAAAAATATAATAAGTTTTGACATTTTTGTTGACTTTCCGCTGGAGAGAGTAGGAATAAAATTCTGACTTGATCGGGCGTGTTGAGCCCTAGCTTGTTCCCTTAACCATTTATAATCTATAAGCTCGTGCTAGTCTTTTACACAAGGATCTATAAAATGCGAATTCTTTTTAAGAATTTGCAAGTTCCCGTATTTGACTTTATATATGCATGGCTTGATTATTTGGCTAAGCATTCGCGGATCTTATTATTTAAGATTTTAAATTTGCGAAGAACGAGAAATGATAGAGTCGTTTATAAGTTAGATTGCTAAACGTGGAGTAGTTGGATCTCTTTAAAGCTCATCGAAGTTACTTGTGGCTTTTTGTTCCCATAAACTTGTTTCACTCAATAATAGTAATTTAGGAATAATTAAAGGTATTTTGGTTTTGGCGATAATTAGTTTTTATTTATTCCTTAGAGAATCCTTGCTTATGAAAGTTGGGTACACATCAAGGTACTGTCAGTGTTACAGTGTAATAGACTATTCCATCTTGCCGGCTCGCAACCGATGTTGGGATTGTTATAAAAGTTGTAGGACTCGGGATTTGGCAAAATATATAATGAATAATGAATAATAATAATAATCCAAAGCCATAAAAAGTTTTCTACATCTTGCCGGTTCGCAGCCGATGTTGTAGACTTCTAATAAAGGCAGAGGAAAAATTCCAAGGTCATAATAGACTATCACATCTTGCCGGTTCGCAGCCGATGTTGTGATTGTTATAAAGGGCCAAGGACTAATACGTTAATGTGCTTAATAATGTTAAAAAAAAATGCCAAATTTCGACTCCGAGGTATCCTAATAAAGGCTTCTGTCTCTGGACTCGTAGATGAGTTGTTTCGGTCGCAAATAAAAGGGATATCCTCAAAATCGTGTTAAATCAGAGACCTTGATGTGGACCTCATTTTTGTATGCAACGGTTTTCGAGGGAAGATTTGGAAACTACTTAGCGTCTAAACTAGGTATCTTTATCGGATTAAAAATTATCAAAACGAGAATATGAAGAAATTCATTTCTCACCAAAAATAAAATAAATAGAGGAAAATAGGAATTTGGGAACAAGAGGTAATTACACAATTAACTTTCATGAGTAGTGTCGGCAATCTAACTTGTAAATGACAATGATTTCGTTTTTAAGCTTAGTTTGGGGACTCGTGAAAAATCAGGGACGACGAATTTTATCCGTATGGTCACTTCTTTATGAGTCGTGTTTCCTGCTTAATGACCCTAAAAATTATCGTTAGATAATGATTGTCAACAAAGCCGTCACATTAATAATGAGAAAAATACAAAAATAGAATAAAAAGGAAAATGGGGAGTTTTTAGAACTTAAGGTTTCTTGATCTCTTTTGAAAATTTTGCTACTTCTCAAAATTAGTAAAAAGAGATTGGAAATTTTCGATTTTAAAAACGTGTTTTTATAACATTGCATGAGGACATTGCAATAGCTTAGTCTGGGGGAATTTGGTATGTGCTTAAACACATACCTTTTCTTGACCAAAACCGGACCAAAATAACCAAAAACCCGACCAAAATGCCAAAAGATATTGTGTTTTTGTGTTTTTGTATGTGCAGGGACGGATATCACGAAAAACCGACAAAAAGACAAGAAAATCGGAAAAACGAGCACGAGATACGGAAAAGACTCAGAGCCGAACCGGGAAAGACATACTTAGTCAAAAAGTCAAGAATCCACCCTTAGATCAACTTTGAAGGAATAGCAATATCAGTCCCTATATTTTCGGAAGTTACATTTATGGTCCCTAGACTAAAAAACCCTTAATCCTTTTTAACTATAAAAACCGGACCAACCCACCACATTTACATAAACCCAGCCCACACACACTTAAACACAACCCAGCCCAAACCTCCTTTAGCCCACGACCCGAGCCCACCTTCTAACCCGGTCAATCTATTACTAGTATAATAAAGAAAAGTCAAAAAAAAAAAAAAAAAAAAAACACACACCCTCACACACACGCGCCCAAACATTCACCCCCAAATTATCCCAACCCAGAAAATTACTGTACCCGACGAACCCTAGATTTTACTGCACCAAATTAACCTCGTACTAGAATAATTACCAATGATTAAAAGCTTCTGGAAGCACCTGACAACTGCCAGGGACACGTGGGTGCCGCTTATTGGTCGAGCCACCTCACACCTTTGATCGTACGGTCAAGATCAAGCGTGGGAAGAAAGAAATGATCTAAGGGTGGATTGGAGCTCAAGCACACACGGATTGCCAAGGTGGCATGACCGAGAAGGTTCAAGGGAGCTCTATAAATAGGAGGGTTTCTCTTCACTAGAGGGAGTTTTTAGTTTTTCGTATTTTTTTCTGTTTTTTTTATTGTTTTCAGTTTTTAATCTTCTAGTTTGTAATAGGTTTTAAGTGTTTTTCTGAGTTTCAGTTTCAAGTGCTTTGTAATTTTGTCTTATTAATGAGAATTTTGATTTAAGTTCCATCTTGATTCCAATTGCTTTGGTAATAGAATTTTGATTTCAGTTTTTATATAATTAGTTGATAAGCTTATTCAGGATTCATCAGTAGAGTACTTTCAATAAAAAGTCATTTATAAAAATAAATAAATATATATATATATATATATATATATATATATATATATATATATATATATATATATATATATATATTTTATATAAGCTTCAATAAGCTTTAGTTTCTTCTTATAACAAGCTCATACTAGCTGTTTAGCTTTTGTGAGTGTTGTTTGTAGCTCACTTAATTCATTTTACTCAAAAATACAAAAGGTCAACGAAAGTCAAACTGAATGAAGAAGATGTTGAATCATAGTTTGATTTGATAGTCTATCTGAAAAAGGGAAGCAGTTAGCCTATCCAAAGATAGGCCTCATGGGAAAACTCTCTGTTCTTGCTGAGAGTAATTTGTAAGTTCTTATTCAAATTTAAATTCCACTTAATAAGTAGCTTAATCTGTTCATCTGATATAGATCCATGTTCTATTGATTGTTACTGTTTCTGTAACACCCCAACCCGACAAGGGTAAAGGTATCATATCACGGTGACAAATCAGAGCATACATAATACACAGCGGAAGCCATAAACCAAAATCAATAAGAAAATCAAGCCAACACGGCTTAAACCAAATTACATGAGTTCAAAGGATAAAGATAAACCAATGGAATAAACAAAAGAAACAGAATCCCGAAATAAATGTCATAATATAAGGGTGGTCATCTAAGGTAAAAGCTCCAACCAAAAGCTCTAATCTCTCAATCCCAAAGCAGAAGTCCCCAGCTCCTAGCTTAGATACCTGCCGCACACGAAAAGAAAAACGTGCGGCTGAGCTTAAAAAGCTCAGTGAACAGATACATATAACAAGCAGAGATAACGAAGTACGAATCATGGCAAGGTTAAATGATAATGAATCAGATATAATATATGGTGCAAAGGAAAGTATCATAAGGTACAGTCAATAAAAGGAAAAGAATAATATAGGATAGTAATCCACCACGAGCCCAGAAACATATCAGATCATATCATATACAGTAACCATAGAGGAGCGACCTCTCAGAAATGTGAAGGGCATGTATTGCACACAGTACCAATCACCAGACAAATCATATCATATCATATACAGATAAATCCACTAAACAGAACAGATCTAGGATGCATCCATACGCCCCTACCCAATCACATGCAGACCAAATCAAAGGGACGGTGTAACCAAATCACTAGGGCTACACACTAGTCATGTCAGTGGTGCATCACAGACACGGCCATGTTACCTTCATGGCTAGGGTCACAAATTTTGGCTCGGGTATCAAACTAAGAGTCACAAATCATATCATATCAGAAGGTCATATCCAAAGGTTCAAAACAGATAGATCAAAACAGATGGCTCATAACAAATGGTTCAACTCAAATCTTTTCAGAAGTATCAAAGGTCAAAATCAGATTTTAACAGATCAGAAAATGCAAATCAGAAATCATATCATGTCAAGGAAATAGGACACCCTTACTGAAAAAGGGCAGAGTATCTGTACCTTATTCAAATGCAAGCACAAAGAACAAAAGCAGAAAGCACTGAGACAGATCAGGACCTCTTTCTATCCACACCTAGAGAAATTAGAAGACAAAATTACAAAGGGGGTTCAAGTTCAGATTACCATCTTTAATTATCTTTCCATTTTAAGAACTTTCCAGATTTAGTAACTTTCTATTTTTAGCAGGTTTCCCGAATTAGTAAGTTTCCATTTTTAGTAATATTCAAATGATACAAACCAAGTTAAGTCTTCAATTAGCTTATTATGGAAGGAACGTTCATTTTAACTCATTAAACAAATTTAAGATCAAATATGATAATCTTTCATAGTTTAGGGTTATTAATGCAAATTTACCAAAGTTAAAGGTCCACATTTGAAATCTTATCATTATACCATTCAAACACTTATGTTTTCCAGAATTTCATATTTAGCCTTCAAGTTCCATAATTTACAATTCACACCCCTTTAAGTAATTAATTTACAAATTAAACTTTATAATTATATAACTTACACTTTAACCTTTATCATATTTACATTACACCTCAAGTCCTTTTAATTTCACCAATTTCAGAAAATATCCTTCAATATTAATATGTTACAAACAGCCCCTTAAAGTTTCGGTATTTACATATTTGGTCCTTATACTTTTAAATTACAAATTTGAATTATATATTAACTATAATTACACATTAGACCCATAAATACTCAAAATTACACAAAACACTCTTAACATTATTATTTACACAAAACCACTTCAAGTTTCCAGAAATTACATTTTTAGTCCCTCATTTTATTTATTTTCCAATTCGAATATACATAATTAACAAATTACATTTTAATTCCAAAACTTCCATATTTTACAAATAGAACCCTCAATTTATATTTTATTCAGATTGCCCTTGATATATAGAGTATTAAAAAAATGGTCCACGACTTTCAAAAGTTACAAAACACCCCCTTAACTTTGTTTTTCAAATCGGAAAACATGAAATTATATCAAAATCAAACCCTAACAATACTAATTATTATGCAATCATTATACCATCATTTAACCATCATTTATTATCCAAGAACAACCCTAAATCCCTAAACCCTAACTCGTTCCATTTTATTTCTTTTCTTTCTTGTTTTATTTTAATTCCGATATAATCAATTAATTCCAAAACCACGAATTAAGCAACAACAATTCGAAATCTTATTTTTCTGATGCTATATGATGTACATGGAAGCCACGAAAATTATACATAAGGTCCAGAAAAATCGCATGAATTTTATATAGAGTTTTTGTGTTTTTAGGGTTTCGAACACATTAATTCCCATACGATCGAATCAAGCCATGAAAATTCGAACAACCATTTTTCTAGACTTGTTTGATGACTAAAGAACTCATGAAAATTATAATATGAACCCAGAAAAATCGTTTAACATATATTGCATATTTACGTATGTTTTAAACATTAAAATTACAACGACTTGATTTAGGCCACTATAATTCGATCTATCATTTTTCCCAGGTCTAATACATCATAAGAGGTCTAAATAAAATAGCTATCATGTCCAGAAATTCGGATTACATATTATCGTGATTTACGTGTTTTATGACCATTATATTTTCATACGCATAGAATTAGCATGCATGCTTCGATTTACATATTTTATATGAGTTATATAACATCTAGAGATCACAGGAAAATTGCGATATTAATTTTAACACGTTTGGTTTAGTCGCAAGAATTATTACCTTCGAATGAGATTTTAGAGACAAGAAACTAGCTAGCGATCAAACCAAAGTTTCCCGCGACCTATACCAATTTTTCCTAGCCTCCTTTGGTCGTGTATAACACCAGAAAAATAAGCTTGCACCTCCAGAAAATCGGATGAGGATGGGAGAATTATTTTGTGTGTTTTGGTGATTGTCGGCAATTTAGAAATTAGGGTTTAATGAGTTTGTTGCTATATTTATGATAAAAGCCGGTCATAGGGGGAGGGATGGGCTGGAAAATCATGAAATTTATGGCACCAAATCAATCACATAGTTTCCAAATTTTAATTTTGCATTTAAATGGTTTTAAAACATATTTATAAGGTTTAATTAAAAATAATAATATTCATTATAATTTTTGGTACATATGGTGTGTCACAAATAATTTTATAATTTCCCAAAATGTTAAATGTAGTATTAGAATTAATTTTACTTCATATCATAATCATTACTCAAAGTTTGGAACCGTTTTGGTACATTTATAAACTCGTTAACCAAAGTTTTAGATCGTAAGGGCATTTTGGTCTTTTTACACATTTTCAGATTTTAGGGTTTTACAGTTTCATTAGTATAACTTTATCATAATATAGCTTTATAATAGTAGTTTGCATCATTATCATTTAGTTTGCATCGTAATTGATTATCACTGTTACATTATCTGTCTTTGCATTTTGATAATCTGAGTTGCATTAAGTTGTTAGATAATCAGGTTATGCTTGTGAATTAAGTGCTTATTTAGTTTAAATACAAGTGGTTTAATAGATTTAAGGTGCTGAAATTCACTTTAGTCAACTATAAATAGCATATAATTGGTCAACTTGTTCTGCGACTCCGTATATGCTGAATTTAGCTGCTGTGTTCTTGCTCGAATTTGATTGATCACTTGTGTTTGTTTTGGCTTGATAATGTGTTTCTGAGTAGCTTTCCTGATGTAGTTTTGAAGTTTTCAATCTCAAGTAGTAGCAATAACATCTGGTCACCTAATTTTGCTCTCAAAATTTGTTCAAAGTCTGCTATATGAAAGTCTGCTGCATGATCATTCTTTTGTCATCTGTTCATGGTCCTAATTGAACCAGCAATTGAGATCTAGGCATAGGGCTTTTTGAGTTTTTAGAATCTCTGGTTGATAAGCTTTCCAAAACAGTTTTCGTTTTCAAAATTGGTTAAGAATCGAGTTTTTTATAAGCTTTTGAAAAGTGCTAGTTGAGATTACTTTCTGTGTTGAACTGAGTGTTCATAAGTTTTTGGGTGTGTCACTTTTGGTCCCTAGACTTACTGCCTTAGTTTAAATCGTGCCTGTAGTGTTTAGTATTAAAATAGTTTGGTTATTGGCAATCTTAGTCCCTTTCTTTGTTAAGTATTTTTAAAGTTTCAGTTTTTTCCACTTTTAGTCCCTAAACTTTTATAAACTTTTGTTTTCTTTATTTTCTTGTATAAAATTAGTTTTTATAAATTACATTTTCAGACCTTTAGGTTTTTACTATTGCATTTTAGTTTAATAATTTCACTATTAGTTTTATAAGTCTCGGGAATAGCCCGGGATTTGCATTGTTTGATTTCTTTTCGTGTGCATTTATTTGATAACGTAGATTGCTTTTAATTTTCCATATTTTTAGTTTAAACAATACCAAAATAATCACTTTCACTTATTCACTTCACATTTTCACGACTCCGAATCAATTTAAACGCCGTCAAACCTTCGTTGGGAGAATGACCCGGGGAAATATTTTCGCAAGTATTCCTTTGGAAAACGAACTAAATCATCAATGTTCAAAGAATACCAACTTACATTGCCCGACGTAAAAGTTTAAGTTACTGTGTTAAAATGAAACTTAATATTCTGAACAGGTTGTAGTATTTGATTTGTTTTACCTACTTCAATTTAGATTTAGGACTTGAGATTATTTTTAAATGAAAGTAGACTTAATTCCCTTCAAAATGATAGGTGGCACTACTTCTACGAACTTACGGTTAATTAGTTATGATTTTTTGAAGTTTGACAAAACCTGTACATTGAACAGACGGATCTGGCGGATCCTTTTTGAGGGATCCGCCCTTTGTGTGATTTGGATCCGCCGGGACCTATACCAGATTCACCTAAACTCGTATTTTGACATAAGGAAAACGTGTAGGACTTGCTAGACTTAATATTAAACATATATTACACATATTTAACAACATTTCTAATTATGTGACTTATCTAAACATTTACGAAGAGATTTTTCAACTACATTAATAGCTATTCCAAACGCTCCTTTAAAACCCGTGTTTTTCGTAAATTAGCTTTACGCACACAATTTGACACTTAATCTTTTTAAGAAATCTTTTCTCTTGATTTTTCAAAGACATCTTCAAGCTTGTATACAAAGTAATATTTAACAACAAAATTTCTAAGTATACTTTGCGAAACATTTTTCATATTACATTCTGCTTTAATGGTAATCTTAAAACTTGTTGTATCAAATACGTTTACCGTTTTAAAATCTTAAAACTTGTTGTATCAAATTTCCGTCTAAGCTTGTTCTAATATGAAAGATGTTAAGTGTAGTTTATGATCAGTATACACTTAACCAAGTTGTCACATATGTATGATCAACAAATCACAACACAAGCAAACATATATAATGCAAACATAAAGTAAAGCGATAAGTAAAAGAAAGCGCAAACCGAACACGATGATTTATAGTGGTTCGGTCACGGAGCTCCTCTCCGCCCTACTCCACTCCCCGAGTACCCAACTCGAGAGTTACTTCACTAGATCAACAAGCTCCCTTCTCAGCGGAGAAAACCTTACACACGTCGCTTACACTTTTTCCGGTACAAAGCTAAATATCGGGTTCTAGTTCGAGGTAGAACCAACCTAACGTCGCCTATACAATTACCGACACTAAGCTAGATGTCGAGTTCTTTACCAAGGGTACAACCACTCCCTACGTCGCTTAACCTTTTTCCGGTACTAAGCTAGATACCGAGTTCTTTAAACGGGTACAACCACTCCCGCTATGTTTTATGGCCCAACATAGAAACCTTGTGTTTTATGGCACAAACACATAAACCACCTAATCTAGTATGAATAGATTACAATGATGATCCATGACATAAATGGGTTATGGATATGAATGGCTAATCTAAATGAACTTCCATTGATAGGAAGCCTTCAATGTATGAAGATCACAAGCTCCCTAAACTTGTTATGATGGATCTTCATGTATGCAAGTGAGATCTACATGAGCTTCTCAAATGAGAAATCTTCTTGGTGGATCAGGAAGTATGCTATGGATGATGTCTCATGATCTTGAGCTTGCTTCACAGGATCACTAACAATGTATGCTTACAACATAATGAAAGTTAGTAACATTATGATCATTATGTTAAGGGTGATTAATGTATGGATCTACATGGTTTTCTACTGATCTAAGTGTGTGAAAAGAGTAAAGGGAATGTGTGTTCTGATGGCTTAAAACTATGGGCAAACAATGAGCTTCTATTTATAGGCAAACTGAATGAACAAGTGACGGATCCGGCGGATCCCATAATTTGGATCCGCTAGTGTATGGCTTTGGATCCGTCGGTGCAGGCCAACTAATAGATTTCCAAATCTTTCTAAATCTTGCACAATCTTTCCATATCTTTGTCAAGTCACATCAAGATCTTTCAAAGTCAACTTAGTAGATTGAAGATCTATACAAGATATTACCTAAATCTTTCCATATCTACCAAAGTCAACTTTGTTACTTAAGAATCTTTCCAAAATATATTTCAAATCTTCCTAAGATTTTCTAATGAGGTATGCCATGATGTCATGTATATATTTCCATTTTAAGATTTAAAATGTAAATAATGTAAATGTATATATGTATGTATCCTAGTGATCATGTAACATGTATATGCTAGCTTAACTAATATATGTTCAATATGTATCATGTTAGTTTGACACCTAAAGTGTACTTATCCTATTAAACTTAGGAAACATGATAATGAGGTTCTAAGTAGAATGATTAACCTTTTAATATACTTAATGACCTAGCCGTATTTTAAGGTTTGATCATAATGCCACATAACAAACATGTACGAACCTGTGTTGTATCATACGAAGACTTGAGAAGTCGAGAGGTGTTGAATGTATGTTGAGACAATATAAGATTATAAGTAACTTGTACATTTTACGTTATGTATCAAGTTACATGTTTGTCATCAATCAAAACAAACGAGACTGCTTATACTAACAATCTCCCCAACGAGACTGTTTGCACTAACATATGTAAAGGAAACTAATCAAGCTTGGTATACATCGTCATATTTAAACACAAAGTGACGAAAAATATCTTTCTTTTTATGCTATGCTATATGACTACTTGTTTTGATTGTTTGCATACATGTTGTTTGCTTATTGGAAGTTGTGATTGCACTTGTTTATTTGTGATACATAAGTGTCAATCTTGCCATGATATTCATTTGCTTGTCTTTTTCATGCTTATACACAATAGGACATTTGCAAGATTCTGTGCAGCAAGTTGGAAAATTGTTTTTGTATTACTTATAGAATTAGATAACTTTCTTTGCATATGTTATATTAAAATCTTGCATAATTCAATTAGGAATGAGAACTAAGTAAAACTAGTCAAGTGTTTTGAAAAATGTTGTTTTGCACAAACTCTCACCTAATAGTTCATGTGTTAAAATGTGTCACTACCTTCAATGATTATCTAAACATATAGTATCTTTGAAAAAGGTGTTTGGTACAATAACTAACAATGATTTATGAACTATTATGTGCTTTATAGGATGATATGTTTGCTACTAATCTTTCATAGTTATGTTATCAATCTTCATTTTTCACGTTTTAGTGAAATTTTTAGCCCTTGCATGATCTATACCAATCCATGTGTTTATACATGTTTTATTGTTATTTCCTAATCACATTTAATTAATTACACATGTTTTAGGAAAATTTACGGGATTTGAACAGGGTTCGGGGGTTCAAAATTGCCCTCTGTTTACTTTTTTGGACTGGCGGATGAGACGGAACCAAACATTTGGTTCCATCCGTCCAAAATTTTGGTTCCGCCAAAATTTGCCTGACGGATCAGGCGGAACCAAATTCATGGTTCCGCTTGTGTTGACGATTGGTTCCGCCAGCCAACAACTAGATTTTTTAAATTTTCATTTAATCCCGCACTTTAGATCACTCATTCTTGTTACTAGGATATTTTCACTAATATTCACTCATATTAGGATTATGTCATCTCACTTGAACCAATAGGAAAACCATTTCCCACCAAAACTTGAAATTTCAAAAATCCACTCAACTTACCTTTCTCCATAAAGCAAGGATCCCTAAAATTGGTTCCTTGCAATCTGTGGACCACTGAGATTTTGTGATCATTACACACATTCACTGCATTCTTCAGTCCTTTACTCATCCTTTATCCATTAGCTTGATTTGTTTTATGAATTGACAACTTCCTAACAAATCTGGACTCATTGTTTGCAAAGATATCATACATCACAAGTCCAACTTATGACTGTAGATATTGTCTTGTATCCACATATGTTGCCTTACTTGGTTAACATGAAAATAATATGTCATCCTCCAAAATGATTTACATCGAGTCATAACTCACACTTATGTTAAAAATGTATTATCAAGTCTTGCTATCCTTGAGTGCAACCTAAGCTTTATAATCTCAAAGTAGGATTGACAACTTAAGTATTTCGTCCGAAATATTCAAGTAAATTTGACTTACGATTGTAGTCACTAAAAGTCATATCCGAAAAATCAACACCCAAGTATTTTAATAACATATGTTAAAACACTTATCCTATCACGACTAGAACACTTACTTATCCTAACAAGTCACTTGTTCTTTCACCATCATCCCATCACATTCTCCTCTGAGATACATCTCAGCCCCTAAGCTTCACAAACATGACCAAAACTTCAAGCACTTCACCCACTAGTTGTACCAACCAATGGACCACAAGAATTAGTATCCATCCTTGTTGTCTTCAACATCTATGAAACCTAAGTACTCCTATAGTACACCAAACCTCTACATCACCACATCCTTATTTAGACACACTAGAAGACCTACCATCTAAATCAACCAATCCACAATCCTTACAATCATTTGAATCCGTTGAGTGCATTGCTTAAAAAGTCCTTTGTCCAAACACTCGTACCGAATCAAATTCACGTTGAACTAACTCAAACATTCTTTGCCACCTATAAGGACTTAGATGATTCGTTATGGCTAGAACCTCCACTATCAAATGAGCATGATGCTCGCGTTCATTTTTATCAATTTCCACTAGGTATAAGTAGTACTACTTTCACAAGTTATCAAAGTATTAGTAATACTTTGTCGCTAAACTTTTGCTTAAGTCTCGTTAAACCTTAAATCAACATTTTAACAACATATGTTAAAATGCAATCTCAAAGCTAACCTCATGCATCCCGAGCGACAATGACTCTTGAGGAGTATACATAAGAAACTCGAGTGAACTCCTCTTGTCATCATCTAGTGAATATAATCTTGAGACCAAATATATTTAGGATAGAACTATCCGATTCAAACACTTTGGGTTCATATCTTCATTTAGGAAAACATGATGTTTCAGAAAACATTATGCCTAAGAAATCATGCATTTAGTTTTCATCTTGTTAAAAGGATAATGTATATCCTATGCATCATTCTCTCCTTGCAACATGAACGGTTGTGTTACAAGAGATTTCATTACACCTCATTGGCTAAATGATCTTGAACAAACATCTACAAGTTCTATGAACTAACGTATCTCCTTCATCTTGTCATACTTGTTTTCATAAGCATGATAACTTTATCCCATGGGATAATCTTACTTATTGAAAGATACTATTTGTATCTATTTCCTTTCAAGCGTGCATCATAACCAAACCTTGCTCATAATCTAGTCCAAACATTGTGCACATCCAAGGTTAAAACTACACATCTCTAGAGTATATTGAAGTTGGTAACCTTACTTAGATTTTCGTTGAATAAAATTACAAAAAGCTTTCTTGAGAACGCTCTTAATTCAACATATTTCATTTCTTGGTCTTAGATGATTAAATCACATTCATAGTACACACTTCAACTCAACATAAAAGATGTCATCCATCAGATCATACAATAAGCTTAAATTCTAAACACAAGATTGAAACATATTGTTTATTGACACACCATTATTAAAATTCATGTGTATATCTTGACATTTTCATCACCTTAGTTATAACGGTTTTAGTTGAGTCACGTTAAGCCAAGTATTGGTAAACTATCATCTTTTATATACTTCAATAGGCAAAAATAGGAATTCCTATCTTTCTAACATGAGAATGACTACTGGAGAACTGATGCGTGGTTTTGCGACCTTACAACAGGTTTTACCTCTCGAGGGATCTCGAGAAGCTTGCAATCCCCACCAGGCAGTGTACCTGACCGATGTAGTATAGTGAAGTGGCAAGTACCGGGGGATTGATCGTTCAACTCAAAGAATAGTGTTCGTTAGGATTGAAATTTATCTACTAGGTCTAGAGGTGAGGGATGATTCTTTTTGTATTTTTATATTTTATGGAAAGCAAGTAAAAATCTCGGGTTTTGGAAGGAGAGGCGGAATTAGTTGCTAATCAACTAACCCAAAAACTACTACTTAAACTAATGTGAAGGAAAGTAAACTAGGGTTCTACAAGGGAAGTGAAGCATGTCTACCTATGATATGTTACTCCTTGCTAGCTATCCAATTCTACCTATTGAATTGTCACACCTTGTTTTAATTGACGGGTTGTATTCCTTAATACCAATCGTGGGGGTGTGTACGATCTTCCCCAACTCTATAAGCTCCTACTTCACTCCTATGTCGAGCCGGCTAAGAAGCTCCTAACATGGGATCACTAGAATTCGCTTATGCATTAAATACAACCAATTAACCTTAGTACACCTTGGTTCATGTTTCTTAAGACGTTCAAGCAAGTTACCGTATAGGAGGTTAGCCAGTTTTCTTAAGCCTAACATCGATATCATCCTAATTGAAGTTGTCACGCCCTAATTGATGGAGATGGACACACACATCAACAAGAAATCAATAAGATCTAATTAGTTATACACAAGTTTCACACAATCATAGGTAAACACTAGGTGATTTAGTAAAACATAATCAATGAAGAACAAGCAACAATAATAATGGAAGACATAATTAAGATAGAATCAACACACCATTACAAGATGTTTATGGAGTGATTAAGACCTTCTAAGTTGCTGGAAAAACACCTACCTAAACCCTAGAATCGGACTTAGGGTTTAGGGCTTACAAAAAGTGAAGTTATGATGTTGTATTTATAGGCAATATTTCTGTCGGCAAGGCTTGACGACGTCAGCTCGTACAAGTGACGGCGTCAACTTCCCATTTTCACCAAATTGTAGATCTTTTCGTCCTCTTCGCGTGGCCTTTTGAATCACCCAAATCCGAGTTCGTATGAAGATTTTATGGCCAAAACAGTGACAGCTACTCCGCGCGTAAGTTGTGATTGTCTTGATCAGCATGTGACGGTTTTACTAGGGTTTCTTCTTGTGCAAGTTGTCATTCTGACGTCGTCACTCAATGGCTTCTGACGTCGTCAGGTTGAGTCCTGACGCCGTCACTTCGCCGCGGTTAGGGTTTCTTGATGGCCTTCTTGACGCCGCCCCCCTTTAATCTTCCAAAATCCTCTCTGGCTTATCAAGGATTGACGCCGTCACAATTGTGCTTGACGCCGTCTCTCTTTAACTTAAACCGTGACGGCCTTGATCACCTTAAAGGGTGACGCCGTCAGACTTCCATTGTAAAACTTTCTGGCGCGTCACGCGTATTTGTCATATCCACCTCTTTTGCCAAGCCGTGACGCCGTCAGGAGCAATCCTTGACGCCGTCACGTGTACTTTTCCAGCAGCTTTGGAGACTTTGTCGTTTTCTTCACTTTTATGCTCCAAAAACGTCCAAAATGCTTCCTTTTCCATATTTCTTCTCCAAAGTACCTAAAATGACAAAAGGAACGATTTAGGGCGATATTTGATCAAATAAATACGATTTAGGGCTTAAATGACCCCCTAAAAGCGGTACACTTTTCACTTCATCAAGAACCTATTGCACTAGAAACTCAATTTGACCTAACGGTGAAATTGCTTCCAGGAGAGAAGTTGGGTATGTGGAATCACCCGTAAAAATGGTCGTGTTTAGCCTTAATTGAGCACCGCTAGTAATAGTCTCATATTCATTCTCTAACTTGAAAAATCTTTATTCCTATACTTGCCTAAAGTAAGTATTAAAATAATATATTTTGCCTCGCCTTAGGAGTATTAATCAAACAAGTAGTAGATATGACTTTTCTTTCTTTAGTCACACATACATTTGCTAATTACATGTATTTGTTTGATATGATTAAGTATCTTGACGTTATCATGATATTTTTCTTTCTTTATATGTTGTTTCGCAAGATTAACGTGTTACTTGTTAACTCATATGCCTTTTTGATACATGATGTTTTTATATGATGTATCTATGTGTAAATGCTCTTTTCTTTTGTTGGCATTCATTAAATCTATACATAAGATGGTCTAAATAATACATGTTCCTAAATGTTATAATTTAAACATGGTTTGCATGACTTTTTCGTCTTGCTTTTTTTGTGACTTTGTCACACTATTTGTTTGCCACATGTGCACTTATAATTTGTCAAAGTGCTTTTGGTATGATAAACATTTAGAAGTCGTTTTATCCTAAAAATTAATCACATGAATCATTATATGCTTAAGTTTCTAAGTCTAATGACAAAACAATCTCACAATAAAGTATTTCATAAATGATTATTTGTCTTGATACTATCATGTTTTGTGGTGATTTTTTATCTAGTATTCGAATATGTTGTTTTTTTTTATATAGTGATGTTACTTAGATTTATCACACAAGCTACTAATCTAAACCTAGATCTAGAGAGAGAAAGTTAGAGAGAGGAAGGTTTACTTAAGATAATAATGAAATGTTTAAGTATTCAACCAACCAACCCTCTCCCGTGAATGGGAGGGGGTATTTATAGTTTCTTACAAGAGTTGGCCTTTAAGCCCTAATTAAAACATAATTAAAATAAATAACTAGACACAGCCCATGGGCCTTCTACACAGGTTGGGCCATAAAACAAACCTAAAGGCCTAAGCAACCTATTACATAAACGATCAATACTTGATAATAATAAAGTGTTCCCAACAATCTCCCCCTAAGTATTGGTCATCAAGGTTGCTTGACATCGTCTTTGCTTCTTAGGCTTTTGACGTCATTTGCATCTTTGTTCTTTGTTCATGTTGTGATATGATATAGTAACGATCTGCCTTCCACCAATGTTCTTTAATTCTGGTGTCTTTACGTCTTTTCCACCATGCTCGTATGTCTTTTGACTTTTGTTCTTCAACTGGTTCTCACTTTTTCAATCTTTGACTTGTGAAAGGTTGTAGTGCTTGAACTTTGACTTTTCTTTAACATCTTTGAACTTTTGTTATCGCTTGGTCTTTGTGAGACCTTATCTTCAGGATATGAGCATGATGGAATGGTGGTTATTGTAACATCCCAACCCGATAAGGGTAGAAGTATTACGTTATGGTGACATATCAAAGCAAACACAAGCATATGACTTAAATAATACAAATGAATTTCGAAGATTACAAAGGGAAAATCTGAAATACAAGGTTACAAATGAGAATTACAATAAACTCTAAATCTAAACACGTAATCACTTCTAGTCATCTATAATCCAGCATAACTATCAAGGTATAGTCTTCTAGGTCCAAAGTACTCTCCACTCATAACCCAGCTTCTAACTAAAACCTGCCGCAGGAAAAGAAATGCGGCTGAGCTTAAAAAGCCCAGTGAACAGATATATATAACATAACATAACGGTAA
This sequence comes from Artemisia tridentata subsp. tridentata, assembly GCA_021014915.2. Taxonomy (NCBI): domain Eukaryota; kingdom Viridiplantae; phylum Streptophyta; class Magnoliopsida; order Asterales; family Asteraceae; genus Artemisia; species Artemisia tridentata. Next base: position 301,521,165 of record CP139506.1, read on the forward strand.
AATAAGCATAAGCAACGAAGGAATAAGAATACAAAACGAAAAGTATAATCATGAAAGTCATACAAATTTTAAAGAGAACTAAGAATCAAGAATGCATGAGAACTGAATAAGAATTGAATCAAGAGAATAATGAAATAAAGGAAATATCTTAAAAGTGCACGAAGAGGGGAGACCCCTAAGTACTAAAATATCTTAAATGTGCACGAAGAGGGGAGACCTCTAAGTACTAAAATTGTGAGAAGGAGTGTAAGGCACACACCACCTGGTCACCATAATCATATAAACATAAAACCTAGGATGCATCCATACGCTCCCTAACATAAGTATGTATGTCAGTACTAGACTAAGCACACACACGCATTAATGGCCAATAGTGATCACAATATAATACATAAACATAAGGGGGAACGCCGTAGATCTATCACACCTCTACGGGAGTGTCATGCCTAGGGTGCCATCAAAGACATGGTCATGGTACCTCCACAACTAGGTTAGCTCAGGTACAGATCTATCATAGCATACAACAATATAGACATAGCATGGTAAGAGAAACAAGATAGTGACTCAATTAAGCATGGCAAAGCATAAGCATATCATGGCAGAGACATTTATAATAAATGTCAGAAAGGATCATATAGGAATGACAATCATGCAATGAAAGTCAAGAATCAATAAAGGGAATCATATCAGGCAAAGGATCATAAGAAATATCTCTACTAAAAAGGGAAATAATATCTGTACGATAACATAAGTGTCTCAAAGTAAGACAGAGTACCTTAGACCACAAGTGAAACACAAATAGAAACATAAAGATCGAAAGCAAACTCCTTCTTCAACGAATCTACACGAATACATGATCTTCTTATTATTAATATCTTATTTAAATCAGATTACTTATTTTAGTCGGCTTTTCATTTTTAGTAACTTACCAATTATAGTAACTTTCTATTTTTAGTAGGTTTCCCGAATTAGTAAGTTTTCATAATTAGTAGGTTTCCATATATAGTATCTTAGGGTTACTTTATTCTAATTAGGGTTTATTATGCAAATGTATCAAGTTTAGGGATTATGGTGCAATTATTGTAAGATTAGGGTATGAAATGCAAATATTACAAAGTTACATGGTTTCACAAGTTTAGCCCTTTAGTTTAGAAAATGATAAGTTCAACCCTTAAGTTTAATATTACACAAATAACCCTTTATTTAACCTTTTTAACTTTTATCAGCTTTTATCTATGAACAGATCACAACTTGTCGAATTTTTCTACCACATCAGGACTCAAAGATAAATTCCACAAAAATTCACACAGGTACTTTCATGTCTTTAGAACTCACAAGAATTTTCCCAGAATTTATTTGTTAGTTTAGCCCCACAAGAAAAATGCTCCAACTCAGACTACCCAGAAAATGTAACTGCTGTGGTACCCAGAAAGTATCCACTTGGTTGACCCACCAATACATCCAGGAAAAATCCCCAAAAATTCATGCCATTACTAGGCTTATAGAAGTTAAATTCTGGAAAGTTTTATGACCCAACTCCTCATGGTTTCAAAATGAAAAATCGGCCAAGTGGACTGATTTTCAAAATCCCGAATTCAGTTTTGACACTTGAACTTGTAAAATCAGAAAAGATATCTTCCCGACCTCTAAAAATTACAAGGCTTACATATTCAGAAAGCTCTTTTCCTGAACTTGATTTTAGACCCAAGAATCACTCAAAAATACGTTGATATCATCAAGATAGACCCCTTTCAATTCGACATTAATTTCTATCAGCAACTAGGGTTTATAATTTTATGTGGCCGGTTTAGGTTTATATATTCCAATGATTTATCTCTTGTTACAAAACGATTATGAATGATATAAAACAGATATAGGTCGTCTTATATGTGGTATTAACATGTGTAAACAACTCGAAGCAAAGCAATAACATAAGGCCGATTAGATAGGGTTTTCAAAGTCGTCATTTTATGTGGTTACTTGTTATGATTTTATGTAGCTTTTCTTCTATTGTGTTATGTGAATTAACTCGACAAGAACAAGAAGGTAGGAACGAAACATATCAAGAATCAAGACAAGTAAAGTCGTATTTGAACAAGGATGATACTAGTTACCCTTGATGCGTGATAAGGAGAAACAAAAGAACCACAAGGATCGATTCACCAAGTGAGTTTCCAGCCGAAACCCTAACCAAGACTTCTTCGAAGGACTGCCAAAGAAACCCACGATCGAACCACCACTTGAACCTGCTATAGCACCTCGACAAAACCACCCAGAAGAAGCACCCAAGAACCTCCTTTGCTGCCTTGTTTTGGATCGAACAGGAACAGAAAGAAAGTAGCAGCCGAGCTTTGTTTTGAATCGACTAGGAAAAGAGAAAAGTAGCAGCCGATTGTTTTATGTTATAGGTTTTTCGGGTTTTGCAAATGGAGTAAAGATTTTCGGTATAGAAAGGATATGGCAAACCGTGTGGTGTGATTAGGGTTTAAAAGGGAAAGAGTCAAGTATAATGTGATTGTGATTTATTTATAATTATCACTTGGGCTAAGCTTATGTGCATGATCACCTCTTCAAATTTTCGGTCCATACTAGGAGTAGTTAGGCGTGTGATTTTATTTGTTAAAATGTGTACATTCGTTTTATTCGTTCAATTATTATCCGTTAGTTACTTAGGATATACTAGGGATTAAATGTCTTAATGTTTTAAACGTCCTTTATGAATTTGAGATCAAAGGGTATTTTGGGTATTTTACGTGTTCAAAAATTTTGGGTTTTACAACTCTTCCCCTCTAAAAGAAAATTTTCGTCCTCAAAAATTGAAGTGAAGCGAAACAGAAAGCACAACGGACCGTGAACGGAAATGTGAATGATTTGTTTCTCATGACTCTATTTTGTTGATCAAATAGCTTCGGCTTCCTCAGAAAAGACATACCGTAATGAATCCAGAACAAAAGGATAATACACCGAACGTAACAGATGACAATTGTATTCTCTCAGAAGAGGTACAGGGAATACGTAGGATTTGACGGATATATCGTCCGTGAAATCTGATTAGACAAACCAGATGAGAGCGTACCGAATCGCAGGGATATGAGGGTGATAATTATGCTTAACTCTTCATATTTTCAAATAGTCTCGTCTTTAATATAACCTTTCAAAGGTATTCTCATAACAGACAGGTCTTGTTTTCTCAGAATCCAAAATCTCATATATTAATTCATAGCAGATCATCATGAATAGATTCATCGAATGTGAGACGTATATATATTGCAAAACATAGGTGTATTCCTTCATAGTAACACTGGAATATATGTAAATGGAATATCATTCAACCGATAACATCGGAAGGTAGAAAGTTCTACAATAGAACCTAAGATTCTTAACAGAAGCACAGAGATCAACAAAACGCGTATCAAATTGTATAACGGTGAAGGCAGATTAAGCGTATAGGTACAATGAACCTAAAGTCTCGATCAGATATCAGAAATTCTAAGGTTTCTAAGGCATTCCTCAAAATATTCTATGATCACAATGAGTGCACGTTATTTGCTATAAGTATTATCACGTTGATCAGGCATCATAATACTAGCATCATATAAATATGCCCTCATGATGGTCATACTTTATCTCAAGTCGTGAACAAAACAACCTATCTTAATCCACCTAATCCTTCTACAGTCTCGAAGGTCATCAAAATCAAACAACATAACTAAGAGGAGAATGAAACTACTCGTAAGAGTAACGAAAATCCTAGAATGTCTATCAGAATTAAGGTACGTCGTTAATAGCGTCAATCCTTCATCACTCACCGAAACTTACTCAGCCAAAATAAGTGGTTGCTTCAAAATCCGCCCCTTCCTAAACATAAATCTCAAGGTCCCTTCTACAATTCTTCAAAATTCGCATAACAAAACCATCATTAAACATACACAGAATGAACACAGAACGAAATTACTAATAGAGAACCTAAATCATTCAAAGGATCTTATCATCAGGTAATGGAAATTTAAGTAGGTTAAGAGGAAGTGAATTTCATCATCAATGGCTTCACCCCTCACATAATCGACTCATCCAAACACAAATGTTTGCTTCAAAATTCGTCCGTTCAAATACAAGATTTCAAAATTTCTTCCAAGTCCGAGTAGTCTGACTACGCTTGTTCGTCTGATCATGAGGTGAAAAGGAAATATAAACTTGCGTCTGGTCCTTCAAGCCTTCGGCACTTCTTCTTGAAATTTTTGTGTGGTAACATGGATCTCTGACATGATCATTGTGCATCCTTCCATCCGCAAGTCTGCTTCTGCTCTCAATTCATCTTAGTACAACTAAAATGAATAGAAAAGCAAGACTGCGTGTCTCCGACAGGTCTTCTAGCACAACTCAAAATTCGTCAACTCGATTATATTCTCCTTCTATGCTTGCCACCACGTTTGCCTTGCAAGAAGTGTTATCCAATCTTCAAGGTAACACCGCCGCTATCTTCTCCAGGGTATGAGTTGAATAGTCTGTCTCCTACGGTCTGGTTGTCTTGATGCCCGAACTATAATCTCCACATGATGCGTGAGGTATAATCGAGTCCCATCTCAGTTTCTCTCTTCTTCGTATATGCGTCTTCCATGGTAACGCCTGTCGCGAACATCTCCCACTACTTTCCTACATGGTTTCTAACTCCGATAACGGTCTTCAATCTTGGTCCTTTTGTGGGAAACTCTGTCTCCACAGGATACATGATAGTGTTGTCTATTACGATCTCTGAACGCCAATCAAATTTACTCTTTCAGAACAAAGGGTCATTCTAACTTACTACAACATAATCTCTACGTTCCTCTTTCGTCTCTGAACATAACACAGTGTCACACTATGACAACTTGTCCAATTACATGCGAAAATATGATTCTATTTGCCAATACAATTGGCATCATTAGAACTCATAGTGATCACAACGAGTACGAAAACAGCTTCAAAAAACGTCTTAGGGAAACTTCATATCTACTTCACATCACCTATCTTCTTCTTCACGAATGAAACTGAAATGCTTCATGGAGGTTACTCTCGGTTAGTCAACTCCCTTCTTAGGAGTTCTTGTGGTTGCTTCTTCAGTCCTTCAAACCTAAATGAGGCCGTCTTATACGGAGTTTCAAAGATAGTCCAAATCAATCTTGACACGCAGAAATGGATAATGATTACGGATAGTGATACGGTTAAATTCACAATAGTCGATACGCCGCCGCATACTTCCCTCTTTCTTCTTCATAAACCAACAGGAGCACCCAAAGAGAAGCACTAGGGTGAACAAAATCATAATCCATCAGCTCCTTCAATCTCTCAACTTCTATGGCATCATGGTTTCGTCAACTGAGATCAGTTCAATGTCAACTCTACTTCCCAAGCTAGGGGGGAATACCAAGAGGTTCATCAGAGAACATCGGAAAATTTTCGTACAACCAAAATACTTCCAATGCCAGAGCTTCCTAAGGGTGGATACTAATAGGTGTCAGGAGAAATTTGACAATCAAATGAGATCGGAGTAAGAGTTTCCATAGCAGCATTAATCTTAACAGATTTAAGTGGTTGAGAGTCATCAAAGCAAAAGTAGAACGAAGTAGATTGTTAAAGGTCACATATCGGATATGGTAGTCCATGGTAGCTTTACGAAAGCCATCCAATCCATAACCAAAAGACCTCAAGGTCAATTATATCAAGAGTAAACAGATCCGTAGAACGAATACGGTCGTTAAACCAGACGGATAGTTCATATATCAGAGTCAAGTGCATGGTTCATTATAGTGTTGAGATAGATAAGCGAACAGTTCAAGGTGTTGGAATTTTGTTTAGCTTTTTAGCATAAGTGGTAAGTAGGGTGTGAATCATCAGAAATACGAACGTCGTATAACTGTCAAAAGTGAGATGTATGGAATATTAGTTATCAGCATCATCATGCTCAGTTAACAAATCCGTACTGAGGTAGTATTTACATCATATCCTTACAAAGGGACTGATCGGCAAACAAAGCTCATCATTCGAAGGGAGGGAATAAAACTTCCTATATCCGTGGTTAATTATTACCGGAGTCCTCATAGGAGTAGCAATGGATTATGCAGAGTTAAGTAGTATAAGATGAGACATTTATATCCAGCATAAGTAATGAATTCATAGAATGTATCAAACACATTATGGTTGAATGACCTTCGGGATGGTCGAAAAGGTATCAACTGTTTATCAAACAGATCGGAATTGGAGATCAAACTCAGAAGGTGAAACTTAAACGGTGTAAGGTATCCATGAAGTTTCCCGAGGTATTCCAAACTTACTTGGTTACTAAACTTAGGTTGCAAAACTTTCTAACTTCTGAAACAAATGTTCTTATAAGGCATAGCTAAAGGCAGAGGCACGAATCAGAGTGATGCGGAAGCAATGCTACTTACATATATGTCCTAGTCTACCCATTCCTCACCGGTAATAACTTAAGTTCCTATGGGGGAAAATCCTAAAGCAACTTCTCAAAGGTTGTCTTATGAGCGCCTACAGTGGAAACTTAATGGTCCAAACTTCACAGGTCAAGGGTAAATGTATTACAAGTCGCAGCCTGGTCTCTGATACCATAATTGTAACACCCCAACCCGATAAGGGTAGAAGTATTACGTTATGGTGACATATCAAAGCAAACACAAGCATATGACTTAAATAATACAAATGAATTTCGAAGGTTACAAAGGCAAAATCTGAAATACAAGGTTACAAATGAGAATTACAATAAAATCTAAATCTAAACATGTAATCACTTCTAGTCATCTATAATCCAGCATAACTATCAAGGTATAGTCTTCTAGGTCCAAAGTACTCTCCACTCATAACCCAGCTTCCAACTAAAACCTGCCGCAGGAAAAGAAATGCGGCTGAGCTTAAAAAGCCTAGTGAACAGATATATATAACATAACATAACGGTAAAATAAGCATAAGCAACGAAGGAATAAGAATACAAAACGAAAAGTATAATCATGAAAGTCATACAAATTTTAAAGAGAACTAAGAATCAAGAATGCATGAGAACTGAATAAGAATTGAATCAAGAGAATAATGAAATAAAGGAAAAGTTCATATAAGGATGTGCCATAAGAACTACATATCATAATCCGTCAAATCATATAATATCTTAAAAGTGAACGAAGAGGGAGACCTCTAAGTACTAAAATTGTGAGAAGGAGTGTAAGGCACACACCACCTGGTCACTATAATCATATAAACATAAAACCTAAGATGCATCCATACGCTCCCTAACATAAGTATGTATGTCAGTACTAGACTAAGCACACACACGCATTAATGGCCAATAGTGATCACAATATAATACATAAACATAAGGGGGAACGCCGTAGATCTATCACACCTCTACGGGAGTGTCATGCCTAAGGTGCCATCAAAGACATGGTCATGGTACCTCCACAACTAGGTTAGCTCAGGCACAGATCTATCATAGCATACAACAATATAGACATAGCATGGTAAGAGAAACAAGATAGTGACTCAATTAAGCATGGCAAAGCATAAGCATATCATGGCAGAGATATTTATAATAAATGTCAGAAAGGATCATATAGGAATGACAATCATGCAATGAAAGTCAAGAATCAATAAAGGGAATCATATCAGGCAAAGGATCATAAGAAATATCTCTACTGAAAAGGGAAATAATATCTGTACGATAACATAAGTGTCTCAAAGTAAGACAGAATATATGTACCTTAGACCGCAAGTGAAACACAAATAGAAACATAAAGATCGAAAGCAAACTCCTTCTTCAGCGAATCTACACGAATACATGATCGCCTTATTATTAATATCTTATTTAAATCAGATTACTTATTTTAGTCGGCTTTTCTTTTTTAGTAACTTTCCAATTATAGTAACTTTCTATTTTTAGCAGGTTTCCCGAATTAGTAAGTTTCCATAATTAGTAGGTTTCCATATATAGTATCTTAGGGTTACTTTATTCTAATTAGGGTTTATTATGCAAATGTATCAAGTTTAGGGATTATGGTGCAATTATTGTAAGATTAGAGTATGAAATGCAAATATTACAAAGTTACATGGTTTCACAAGTTTAGCCCTTCAGTTTAGAAAATGATAAGTTCAACCCTTAAGTTTAATATTACACAAATAACCCTTTATTTAACCTTTTTAACTTTTATCAGCTTTTATCTATGAACAGATCACAACTTGTCGAATTTTTCTACCACATCAGGACTCAAAGATAAATTCCAAAAAAATTCACATAGGTACTTTCATGTCTTTAGAACTCACAAGAATTTTCCCAGAATTTATTTGTTAGTTTAGCCGCACAAGAAAAATGCTCCAACTCAGACTACCCAGAAAATGTAACTGCTGTGGTACCCAGAAAGTATCCACTTGGTTGACCCACCAATACATCCAAGAAAAATCCCCAAAAATTCATGCCATTACTAGGCTTATAGAAGTTAAATTCTAGAAAGTTTTATGACCCAACTCCTCATGGTTTGAAAATGAAAAATCGGCCAAGTGGACTGATTTTCAAAATCCCGAATTCAGTTTTGACACTTGAACTTGTAAAATCAGAAAAGATATCTTCCCGACCTCTAAAAATTACAAGGCTTACATATTCAGAAAGCTCTTTTCCTGAACTTGATTTTAGACCCAAGAATCACTCAAAAATACGTTGATATCATCAAGATAGACCCCTTTCAATTCGACATTAATTTCTATCAGCAACTAGGGTTTATAATTTTATGTGGTCGGTTTAGGTTTATATATTCCAATGATTTATCTCTTGTTACAAAACGATTATGAATGATATAAAACAGATATAGGTCGACTTATATGTGGTATTAACATGTGTAAACAACTCGAAGCAAAGCAATAACATAAGGCCGATTAGGTAGGGTTTTCAGTCGTTATTTTATGTGGTTACTTGTTATGATTTTATGTAGCTTTTCTTCTATTGTGTTATGTGAATTAACTGGACAAGAGCAACAAGGTAGGAATGAAACATATCAAGAATCAAGACAAGTAAAGTCGTATTTAAACAAGGATGATACTAGTTACCCTTGATGCGTGATAAGGAGAAACAAAAGAACCACAAGGATCGATTCACCAAGTGAGTTTCCAGCCGAAACCCTAACCAAGACTTCTTCAAAGGACTGCCAAAGAAACCCACGATCGAACCACCACTTGAACCTGCTGTAGCACCTCGACAAAACCACCCAGAAGAAGCACCCAAGAACCTCCTTTGCTGCCTTGTTTTGGATCGAACAGGAACAGAAAGAAAGTAGCAGCCGAGCTTTGTTTTGAATCGACTAGGAAATGAGAAAAGTAGCAACCGATTGTTTTATGTTATAGGTTTTTAGGGTTTTGCAAATGGAGTAAAGATTTTCGGTATAGAAAGGATATGGCAAACCGTGTGGTGTGATTAGGGTTTAAAAAGGAAAGAGTCAAGTATAATGTGATTGTGATTTATTTATAATTATCACTTGGGCTAAGCTTATGTGCATGATCACCTCTTCAAATTTTCGGTCCATACTAGGAGTAGTTAGGCGTGTGATTTTATTTGTTAAAATGTGTACATTCGTTTTATTCGTTCAATTATTATCCGTTAGTTACTTAGGATATACTCGGGATTAAATGTCTTAATGTTTTTAACGTCCTTTATGAATTTGAGATCAAAGGGTATTTTGGGTATTTTACGTGTTCAAAATTTTTGGGTTTTACAGCTATGTAACTCCAGGTCTCCATGATTCGCTGCAGGTAAACAGTTAGCAATAAATCATCTGGCACTTATAGATTTGGACTTCAAGATTGTCAACAGCATAGTGTGAAGACTTTCTCTAATCTTAACCCAGGCCGTTCTGAATCGGATACCCCCGAAAGGGCTTACACAGACACACCGAAGTGCACCTACGATTCAGTGAGCCGCTGAGGATCACCTCACGACTGTAGACCGTTTTGGAGCTAACACTAAGCGTAATCCACAAGGGATTACCGAAGTGACCTGCTGTCAGGGCTGTTTGATGTTGACCCTGACAGGATTTCCATTCAATCACTGAGAATCACATTTTGTGAATTCTCTCATGAATGTTCTCGGCAGATTGCTAAGATCTGCGAAGGACATTTTTATAATGTACAACTGGTCTTCCTTTTGTTGAACAACCAGTGTATGCTAAGTGTACCTAAGAGATCTTTGATGTATCTCATGGCTCTAGACTCGATTCAGTGCTTATTTGTTTGGTTGTGGTAGGCATGGAGCAGATTGCCTCCTTTTCAATATCAACACATCTCGGAGTGAGAGGTCGATAGATAATGAAGGGTTCTCCGTGTGAAATGAAACAAGTGTCTTTTGAGAGACACCTGAGTGGCTAGAAGGTTTAGTGCAGTGCGTCATTGGGTCCATGACGCCTTAATCTTCAATACCAGTGTCACCTTAGTAACAACTAGTAGCATATGTATTGAACCCGGTTTCTGCCCTAAGGTTGAACAAATGGAGGGCTATTTCTTTTCACCCTTTACTTTACTTTTCTTTTTCATTTTGCAACCCCTTCTTTCTCCTTTCATTTCTTTTCTCCTTTTATTTATTTATTTTTTTTTAAATTTTTTTTCATCATACCTAGGACTTTCTAGTTCTAAACTATTGGTATTGTCCTTGGGTAGATCCCTCCGGCTCTGGCGGGTCATAGGACAGTTATTCCTAACCTTAGTCACCTTATAACTCCATGACTATCCTATTGTTGCCATAAACCAAGCCTTTTGAAAATCTCTCAAAGTGCTTATGATTGTGAAAACATATTTTGTTAACATTTTGAGAGTTCTGTGATTTTCAGAAATACTCCCCCTTAACATGTGCTCATAAGTGGTTAAGATAAATTTGCACATGTCGGGTAGAGTTAACACTTTTTGAATTGATTGATTTTCAATGAACATGATCGTCGCGAGACACGTTTACATCACTAGCAGAACTAGCTTGACATTATTACCCGTCCAGATCATATTCAAGGAAAATCTCTCGAAATCGGTACATTCTACTCAGACATATCCTTTGCGAGACACGTTTACATCACCAGATAAACTGGCTTGAAATTATTACCCGTCCAGGACATGTCTTTTCGATTACTGACTTTTGATGTCGTCAATTCGAGGGTTCAATTCTGAGTCTTGCTCACATGAGATTTCAACGTTTTTGTTACCATATTTTAATCATATCTTTATTCTCCCCCTAAAAAATAGCATACTTATGATGTTTTTGGTAAACGTTTGATAAAAATATGCCTTTTGAGTTTTGTGGGAAGAATTTCAAGAACTTTTGTTTGTGGAACTAAGATTACGTTTCAAATACTCCCCCTTGACGAGGGAATACTTGTCCTTATGAGCAGAATTTTGAAACATTAGAAAAATTCTGGTTTAATTCTACTCATAAGTAAGAAGCTTTCGCTCCTTTGATCAGGATTGAGGCACTGAAGCGTACCTCAGGGTCCTTTCATTACAAGAACGGGTTGTGCACTGTTATGTGTGCACAAGCCATAGTCAATAATGATAAATGATGAAAAATTATGATGAAATATTACAAATGATAAAAAATTGTACCAATGATTACTGCTCAGGTCGACGGAAAGTGAGAATGTTAGGAACTCTGGCACGTCCTCCCACATAGCTTTCCAGTCGTCTCATTGTTGTCCGAAACTTGAGCCTTTTGTCAATCCGATCAATGAACTTGACTGCTTGCTTCACATCATTCATACTCCAGCTCATATGCTTTAACCATCCCGTCTTCAACCCCTTTCTATGGTTTGCCAGAATCTTTTCAACTTCAGACTTGACTTGCAGAAGAGTTTCATCACTGAACTTGTGGATTTCTTGATACCCCATGAATCTCGTTGAGCTTCTATCCCTTACATACACCAACCCAAATGGTCTATCACCGAAAGTGTACGGCTTCTTGTCTGCTATTCCCGGAGGTTGGAGATTAAGCCTGATCAAATTCTGTTTCTTCTGGTAGCTTTCTACCCTAAGGTGCACGTCTTCAACTCTTGATCTGATGACAATATTGCGGATGTACAACAACACAGAGTTGATGATATCATACTGAAGACGTCCAGGAAGATGTTCGAGTTTTCCTTGAACTTTTAGGAGGTACATGTCTTCAATATCATTGATGTGCAGGTAAGGATAGTCTGCTTCTTTAAAGGTGTATTCTTTATCGTTTAGCCTCCTGACGGTGATTTTATTCAGATAGTTGTAGCCAAACATTGATTCAGTTTCTGCACTTGTGATGGACAGGATTCTACTTTTTTTGATAAACTTCAGCTTCAGGTTTTGAAGGAAAGGTGAGTTTCCATTTGTAGAACCACTTTCTCAGATTCGGCCAATGATATATTCCCATAGCAGCTTCATCATTGTATTCTTGAACTTCATTGATAAATATATCACCGATTTGTTCTTCAAAACCTTCTAAAGCATAAGAAGCCGCTTGGTACTTGGTAAGGGAAGTTGCATAACGTTTCTCAGGGTTTGTGTTTCCATAGACAAGATAATCCAAGTCGTTATTGAAGAAGTACGCCTTGGGTATCTTTGGGTTGTGAGAATGGCCAACGAGAGGTAAGGGTTGTGAATAATCACGGAGTTGGAGTTGTTCTTTTGGATGAGAAGCCCGTACATGATCCCAGTCAATGTTTTCAGAAAGAGCTCTTGCTACTTGTTCCAGGTTGTACTCAAACTCTAGTTCTGAAGTAGTGACTGTTTTGAATTCTGTGAAGCCATCTTTGCG